>JANBXA010000303.1:2697500-2919181 GCA_030556225.1 Cricetiscus sungorus
AATGATAGCCCCAGCCTTTTACTTTTATTCTGAGGCAAAGTCTCTTAGAATAGCCCAGGCTAGCCTTGAACCTAAGCTCCTCCTGCCTCAATCTCTTAAGTAGCTATAATTACAAGCCTCTACCACCAGCCTTGGCTTTAGGCAATTTTTCTGTCCCGCCAGTCAGCTCTGTCCTGCCAGCTGGCTCCCAAATATCCGCACAGAGACTTATTATTAATTATAAATGCTCTGCCAATAGCTTAGGCTTGTTACTAACTAGCTCTTACATCTTAAATTAACCCATATATCTTATCTATATTCTACTACATGGCCGTATCTTTTTCAGCCCCACAGATTCATCTCCTGCTTCCCCTGTGTCTGGCTGGCAACCTCTCGTGGCTCCGCCCCTTCTTCCCAGCATCCTCTCAGCTCAGCTTTCCCACCTAACCTCTTCCTGCCTAGCTATTGGCCATTTAGTCCTTTATTAAAACAATTCGAGTGGCAAGCCATCACAGTGTTCGACAGGGTTATTTCACAGCACTTGGCTTCTTCTTTTTTATGAATCTTCAAAATAATATTTTATGTCCTGCCCTGGCTAGGTTCCTATTACTGGTTGAACATCGTAACCAGAAGCGACTTGGGAGGAAAGGGTTTATTTCGGCTTAGCCTTTACAGCCCATCTCTGAGGGAAGCCAGGGCAGGGATTCAAGCGGAACCGTGGGACACTGCTTACTGGGTTGCTTTCAACACTTCTCAGCTCGCTCTTTATGCAGCCCCAGAACACTTGTCCAGGAGTGCCCACATCCACAGTGGGCTGGTCCCTCCCAGTCACCGTTAACCAAGAAAACGCCCCCACAGACTTGCCCACAGACCAGTTAAGGTTCCCTCTTCCCAAATAATTCTAGTTTGTGTCTCGCTGACAAAAAGTAACCTGTACAGGCCTCTCCAGCTGGCACAGGCCTATAACGCCAGCACTTGGGAGGGGGAGGCTGGCGGATCAGGAATTAAAGGGCATCCCTGGCTCCATAGCAAGTTAGAGGCTGGCTTGCTATAGAAGATGGCAGCACACGCCATTGACCACAGTCCTCAGGGGGCAGAGGCAGGTGGGGCTCTGTGAGTGAGAAACCGTCATGGTTTATGTAGTTCCAGGACAGCCGGAACCCATCTCAAGAAAAAAAAAAAAAAAAAAAAAAAGAGTGGTCTCCTTTAATAAAGAGGACTCGTGGGGTCCTTTGAAGTGTCATTGGCAGGCTTGGTCAGATTCTAGACATGAAATATTAACAAGTGCTTCAAAAGCTAAACAAATGAAAATCGCAGCAGTTATTAACTTAAAGAAAAAAATATGCTTTGGGAGAAATGGAATCACGGGTCACTTCATGACCTGGTCGAGGACTCACTTAAATAAACATAATCATGTAAACATTCAATATTGATTTAGCTAGAAAGAGATAAACCAAACTAAGGAACGGCATGGCGAGTAGAAAATGTGTGGTGTGTGCTGATGCATTCTCCCCCCAGCCTGCCAGGATTTGGTTTCTGGAGGAAGTCTATGGGAGCCTGGGGCTCTCCACCTCCCCTCTCCTGCTAGGTCAGACTGTAATTGCCACCCCTCATTTCTGGGTCAAAAGCAGCCAGCAGAAGTAATTCAAGGAAGAAAGGGCTTCTGGCTCACAGTTTCAGGGTGCAGTCTGTCGCGATGGAGAAATCATGGTGACAGACCCGTTGTCGCCGGCCCCCCCCCCCCCAGGAAGCAGAGAGGGAGACAAATGCTTGTGTTGGGCTCGTTTCCTTGTTTTTGTTCCGTTCCGGACCCCTCCCCACCTCAGGAGGTGAGCCTCTCTGGAGGAGCCCTCACGTACACTCCCGGCTTTGTTTCCTGGGTGACTCGAACTTCAGTGAAGTTGATAAGATTAACTGTCTTCGCCCTAAAGAACGGCTCGCCCTGTAGTCTGAAATCTGTGGCTGGGCTCCTGGGTGGGGTGACTGTGTCGAGGTCTTGAGCCAGGAAGGTTCACCTAGAGCAATGGTCCTCAACCTTCCTAGTGTTTAACACAGTTCCTCGTGTTGTGGTGACCTCAACCATAAAATTATTTTCATTGCTACTTCGAAACTGTAGTTTTGCTACTGTTATGAATCATAATGTAAATATCTGTGCTTTCCAATGATCTTAGCCAACCTGGGGGGAAAGGGTCATTCAACCCACCCACCCTGGGGGAGGGGGGATAATGACCGACAACCATGGTCCTAGACCTTTTTCTGATGGCCGAATGTGATCACAAGGTCCTAATACCAGGGAGGCAGAAACCAGAAATTGATGTGACTGTATCTGGGAGCCAATGGCAGGAAATCAGCATCGTCCAGATGTCTGCAGAGGGAGGGAAGCAAGGAGCAGACCTCTCACGGAGCCTCCAGGAGGAGCCAGACTGCTAACCCCACTGCAGGTTGCTGTAATTCAGATCATACCACCCTCCTCAGAGCCATAAGAAAACAAGCTTGTGTTGGTGGCGGGGGATGTATACCTCCGAGCTTGGAGCAGTCTCTACCAGCAGCCACAGAAAACACCGGCGTACTGAGTCCCTCCAGAGGGGAAGAAGGGAGGGACAGCTGCTGTGTGGGTTCTCTGGAGGTCACAAAGCAGCTGCCTCTAGACAGCAATGACAGGCCAGTAGATGATTTACGAAAGGCTGGCTCTCCAGAGCTGGAGAGATGGCTCAGCGACTAAGAGCTCAGGCTCATCTTCCAGAGGTCCTTATGGCAGCTAGCTCGCAGTAACTCCAGTCTTGGGGAGATCAGACGCCCTCTTCCAGGCTCCTTGAGACCAGGGACTCACACATATATGGATGGATACACATGCATACACACAAATTTTCTTTTTAATATTTTTTAATTTTTTTTTAAACCAGCTTGCCAAATAATTAAATTTCAATTGGGACAAATTACAGAATATTGAGTAACTCTTAGGCAACGGCTACACCGAGGACGCATGTGGTGGTTTGGATAGGAATGGCCCCAATAGGCTCTTAGATTTGAATGCTCGGTCCTCTGTGAGTGGTGCTACTTGACAGGGATTAGGAGGCGTGGCCTTGTTGGAGGAGGAAGTGTGTCACTGGGGGTGGGGCTTTGGGGTTTCAATGCTCAAGCCAGGCCCAGTGTCTCTTCCTGCTGCCTGCTGATGTGGTCCTAGAACTCTCCTCCTTCTGCAGCACCAAGTCTGCCTGGATGCTGCCAGGCTTCCCATGGCAGATCATCATGGACGACACCTCTGAAACTATAAGACTCCCCAACTAAATGTCTTCCTTTCTAAGAGTTACGGTGGTCGCGGTGTCTCTTCACAGCAATAGGAGCCTAACTAAGACAAGCGTCCACTTTTTGACTATGTTTGTTTGTTGTTGTTTTGTTTTGCGTTTGAGGCAGGATCTTGGCATACAGCCCGGGCTGGTTTCAAGGTCAAAATCCTCAGAATCCTAATTTGCCTTACATCGCTGTATTGAAACACTAGCCAAACCGATGTGGGGGAGAAAAAGGGCTTATGTGGCGTACAGATCGCAGTCTACTACCAAAGGAAGTCAGGACAGGAACAGAAGTAGAAACCATGGAGAAATGCTGCTTACTGACTTGCTTCCCATGAATAGCTCATCTGGCTTTCTTCTACAACCCAAGACCACCTACTCCCACCCACAGGCCAATCTGAAGGGGCGGGGCTGCTGTGGAATGACCTTTCTGTACACTGTGGATATGTATTCCTCTCATTGGTTAATAATAAAAGCCCTCTGACCAATTGCCAGTCAGGATAAGGTCAGGCCGAAGAATCAAACCAAGAACTCAGATGAGGAGGGGTGGAGTCAGGAAGATGCCAGCCAGCGGCCAGAGCAGCAAGAAGTACTAGGCAACACGCAAAGCCATGAGGCAAAAGATATGTTAATACAATGGATTAATTTAAATTGTAAGAGCTAGTTAGTAATAAACCTGAACAATAGGCCACACAGTTTGTAATTAATATTAATTAAGCCTCTGAGTGATTATTTTAAAAGTAGCTGCTGGACCGGGCAGGACAGAAAAGCCTCCATTTACAGCGGGCATTTTCCCAGTTGAGGTTTCTTCTTCCCGTGTGACTTTAGTGTGTGTCAAGTTGACAAAACTAGTCTTTGAGTTCGAGGCCAGCCTGATGTATAGAGCAAGTTCCAGGAGAGACTCCAAAGCTACGGAGAAACCCTGTCTCAAAAAAACAAACAAAACAAAACAAAAATGAAAAACAAACAAACAACAACAAAGAATATAAGATATGCAGCTGGATGCATCCTCATCTCAAAAATGATTCGTTAGTTAATTTAAAAGATAGGAAAAACATATTTTGGGTTTCTTGTGTCTCACATGATTTTCTTGAAAGTCTTTGCTTCTTAGTTAAAAATAAACAAACAAACAGAAATGTTTTTAATGGCAAGCCTTTAACCAGCAGAGGAAGATAGAGAGAGACAAGCAGATCTCTGTGAGTTTGAGACCAGCCTGGTCTACCATAGCAAGTTCCAGGCTAGTCAGGGCTACATAATAAGACCTTCTCTAGAAATAAACACATAAAACAACTTAGTGATTATAGAACATAATTGGTTCAAGGCAATCTTGAGCTAAATAGAGAGACCTTCCTTATTTCAAAAACACCCCCCCCCAAAAAAAAGGTGAGAAGAGGTGTTATTATATTAATACAATGTGGATCCCTGTTAAGTTATATAAATGCCATTTCTCCACACCTGCAGCTGCAAAAGTAAAGGGATGACATTTTTTGAGTTCTTGGTTGGGTTTTGCTTGTAGTTTATGTGAATGTCTGTGTGTGCCTACATGAATTTATGTGCACCATGTGTGTGCAGGTGTCCTCAAAGGCCAGAAGAGGGCATCAGAGTCCCTGGAACTGGAGATCCATGTGGTCGTGAGCCACCAGCAAGGGTGCCAAGAACTGAACCCAGGTCCTCTAAAAGAATAAGTGCTCTTAACCAGCAAGCCATCTCTCCATCCCCTGGGATGAAAAGTCTTAAAACTTGGGGCCAGAGAGACAGCTCCATGGTTAAGAGAACATACTGCTCTCCCACAGGACCCAAGTTCAGTTTCCAGCACCAAGTCCGGTGGCCCACAGGTGCTAAAACCCCAGCGCTAGATCACCTTTGGCCTCCTTGGGCACCTGCAGCCTTGTGTACATATCCATATGCAGACACACACATACACATAACTTAAAATAATTAAAATAAGTTATTTTTAAAAAAAAAACTGGGGGCTGCAAAAATGGCTCGGTGGTTAAGAGCGCTTGTTCTTGCAGAGGACCTGGGTTTGGTTCCCAGCACCCACAAGGTGGCTCACTGCCACCCACAACCTCAGTCCCAGGGTATTTAAGGACCTCTTCTGACCTTGAAGGACACCAGGCCCACACGTGGTCCACAGACATACATGTAAATAAAACATTCATACACAAAACAAGTAAATCTTGGGCTGGAGAGTTGGCTCAGTAGTTGAGAGCACTGGCTACTCCTCCAGAGGTCCTGGGTTCAATTCCCAGCACCCATATGGCAGCTCACAACTGTCTGTAATTCCCAAACCTGACCCCCTCACACGGACATACCTGCAGGCAAAACGCCAACATACATAAAATAAAAATAAAATAAAACGTAAAAGTAAGCACACCTTTTTTACAAAATTTAACTGACTGCTGGTGACATAGCTCAGTTGGTGGCGTGCTCTCCTGGCAGGCCGGAGCCCTAGGTTCAACCCTCATCACTAAACACCGGACGCAGTATTTCACACCTGCAACCCCAGCACTCAGGACAGGGAAAGAGATTCAGAGGTTCAAGGCCATCCTCAGTTACCATGTGAGTTTGAAACCAATCTGGGCTGCGTGAGACCATGTCAGAACAAGCGAGACGGAGAAGCATGAACACACGAGTCCTGGGAAGAGGGAGCCAGGGACCTTCAGGACTTGCTGCCCAGACATCCTGGTTTAATTAATGAGCCCTGTGCCAGTGAAAGACTGTGCCTAAAAGTAAGTGTGTGTGTGTGTGTGTGTGTGTGTGTGTGTGTGTGTGTGTGTGTGGCCAGGACCCTTTGGGTGTGGCTTCAGCTTGCCCTCTCTCTCTCTCTCTCTCTCTCTCTCTCTCTCTCTCTCTCTCTCTCTCTTCTCTGGGGTTGTGGACTGCATCAGAAGGGCAGAGACTTCATCTTCTGGAACAGGAACGCCTCGGCGGTTCTTTACTATTATCTATGTAAGTTGTTCCCCAATAAAACACCCATTTGTCATTTATCTTGGGTCTAGTGAACTCATTAAAACCCTGCCTTCAGAACCACACCTGAAATTTGTCCTCTGACCTCTATGTGTACCACCTGTACATGTTCCCTCTCTCTGTCTCTGCCTCTCTCTCTCTCTCTCTCTCTCTCTCTCTCTCCCCCCCCCCACCACACACACACACAAAACTGAAGTCTGTCATTACAAAATGTGTTCCCTAATGTTCCCAGGAACTCTTTCATGGAGAAATACAATGTGCGCATTACTTACACAAATTCTCATGGGATGCAGAGGTCAAAACACTCCGAGTTTACTTCTTTGCTGTATGTCAAGTTGGGTACCTTAAAGACTAGGCTGACCTGTCTCCCTAGTCCCTGCTGGACTCTGGATGCCCAGTGTGGCTTGGAGCTGATTCCCACGACTGAGGTTCGAGTCTTCAGACCTTTGATACCAGGAATGGCAGGAGGCACCTTCTGCATCACCTTTTCCAGCCATTCCTTATTCTAGAGGCTGAGTCATGTTGACTCTGTGGGGGGGGGGGATTACTTTCTCTTCAGAGATGTGGGTGTGTCAGGAGAACCATGACTCCCAGAAAGGAATGCTCACAAACGAATAACCTTCTCCCTACTCTGTGAGGGTGGGTTTTTCCTTCTGGGAGGGCAGGACAGGCGAGCCCAGGCTGGTTCAGGCAAAGAAAGTTAAACATTAGTAACTGCAAGAGTTGCCTGGATTGGAAACGGGGTGTGGCTGAGATAGCCAGTAGCCTGGGAGGGAGTGCTCAGAGAAAAGACATTCTTTTCATGCCGTCTTTTGACATTTGTACCAAACCTGTTTTCACAGGTTATTGCAATTGGAAGAACTGAATTTCTCTGAGAAGTCATCCTGGAGAAAAGAATGACATCCACTCTTGGGTGGTTGTAAATCTTGGAGTCCACCCCAGGCACAAAGCAAACACCCAGAACTTTAGTTACCACACATTGACTGACTGAACCAGGATTTGCCAAAATGTGGTACAGGCATTAATCCTAGGATTCCCATAATCCACTGGAAGAGATATGGATGCATCGCCTGGACTTGCTGGGTGACATCACTGGGGAAGGACTCCTGTTCAGGGTCACACACGAGGCCAGAATGGTCTTTGAATGCAGCAGGGAAATAAGAAGGGAGGAAGAAGGGAAAGGATTATGGTGTCCTTGGCTGATTCCAGAGTATTCTGGTCCCTCCTGAAGAGAGGTGGGGGAGGGGATATCTTAGAAAACCAGACATTGGGGAAATAACCTAATGTCCTTCAGCCCCAATACTTCAATACAAGATGGAAAAGGATAGAATAGTACCTAATTTAAAGAGAGTCCCTAATTTAAAGAATGAATGAGGATGTACTGGAGAGATGGCTCAGTGATTAAGAGCCCTGGTTGATCTTCCAGAGGTCCCAGGTTCAGTTCCCAGCACTGACAAGGCAGCTCACAACCATAGTTCCAGGAGTTACAGACACCTAAAATAAAAATAAATCTCGAAAAAAGGAAGTAACAGGGAATAGTTGCAGATATGAGTTGCACTTACAGAGGAGGAAAACTTGGTGGCTAAAATGTCCCAAGATCTAAGTTGTTGACCCCCAACCACCCCCACCCTCTCCATCCCACAAACATTGTCTGATCTTTTCCCAAGAAAACTCATTCTCCTCCTGGCTCCTCCCACTACCCCATCTGCTTACACCAGACACCCCCCTCCCTCATCCCTCCCTCCCCCTCCCCCATCCCACCCACCAACCCCCCCCCCAATCATGTGTTTATTTTGTTTTTCATCAAGATATCTCCAGCTCTGAGAATCCCAGGAACGGTTGTTTTGTTTGTGGTTTTGTGGTTTGGCACTTGTTGACTTTGTTGTTATGTTGTGGTTTTGAGACAGGGTCTCACTATGTAGCCCACGGTGACCTAGAACCTGCAATCCTGCTTTGCCAGCCTTCCAAGGATGGGGACTGCAGATGTGAGACACCAAGCCTCAGAAGCCAGTTGTTGAGATTTGTAGGGTGGGTACCCAGCGGGGAGACAGATGGGACCTGTCTCTCCTCTCTGGTCCAGGCAGAGAAATCAGAGCTGAACTCAGTACATCCTCCTGGGAACAGAAGGGCTGGCTGTAGGAGAGGTCTGTAAGCCAGCTCAGGAGGGCACTGGACCCATGGAGAAAGGTTTAGAGGGCAGATCAAAGGGAGGGAGATGCAGAAAGAAACAGGCTTCCTTTGACTCTGGCGTCTGAAATTCAATTCTCAACCCAGAAAAAGATGCAGAACTGATTTTAAAAGGAAAGGCCTGGAAACAATCAGGGATCAGCTATGTCTCTGGGGGCAACAGATGGAGACATATGTCAAAGTCATTTTGTGAAACGCCTCCCAGGAGTCAAAAACAAATGAACCAGAGCCACGCTGCATGGACAAAGACAACTGCAAAAACCAAAGTGAGCCTCCAGTTGCAAAAGGGTTAGGTGTGGGAGGTTGGGAGATGCCTCACCCAGTAGAGCCCTTGCTTGCAAGTGTAAGGTCAGAGTTCAAATCCACAGAACCCACACAAAGCTGTGTAAGTGCATCTGTAATCCCCACGCTATGACAAGACAGGAGGAGGAGACGGATGGATATCTGAAAGCATACAAGGCAAGAACGACAAAGAGAGGCCCAGTCTCAAGCACTGTGGAAGGCAAAGAGAGCGCGAGCACACACACACACACACACACACACACACACACACACACACACACACCACACACACACACACACCACACACACACACACCACACACACACACATCACACACACATCACACACACACACCACACACACACCACACACACACACACCACACACACACCACACACACACACATCACACACACACCACACACACACACCACACACACATCACACACCACACACACCACACACACACCACACACACCACACACACATCACACACACACACCACACACACACACCACACACACACACCACACACACATCACACACCACACACACCACACACACATCACACACCACACACACCACACACACATCACACACACACACCACACACACACACACCACACACACATCACACACCACACACACCACACACACACCACACACACACACCACACACACATCACACACCACACACACCACACACACATCACACACCACACACACCACACACACACACACACCACACACACATCACACACACACACCACACACACACACCACACACACATCACACACCACACACACCACACACACACACCACATACACACACACACCACACTCACACATACACCACACACTCACACTCACACACACTCACACACACTCACACACAGACACCACACACACACACCACACACACCCACCACACACACACATCACACACACACACACTCACACACACACACTCACACACACACACCACACACACACACACATACACTCACACACACACACAGTCACAGACACACACACACACCACACACACCACACAACACTCACACTCATACACACACACACCACACACACACCACACACACCACACACACACTCACACACACACACACACACACCACACACACCACACACACCACACACATCACACACACACACACACAGTCACACATCACACACACACACACCACACACACACCACACACACCACACACACACCACACACACACACCACACACACACACACACACACACACACACACACACCACACACCACACACACACACACACACACACACACACACACACACACACACACACACAGAATCAGTGCCAATTGTATGCCAAGCTGTTATGCCTGCAAAAGAAGATTTCCATAGCCCAGGCTATTCCAGAGCTCACTCACATCCTCCTTGCCAACTTCCCTGTACCCACACCCCTGGCTTCTTTTCTTTTCTTTTCTTTTTTCTATGTTTTGCCTGTGTGAGTTTGTGTGCACTGTGTAAATGTGAAACCTAGAAAAGGTCACTGACTCCCCTGGAGTTGGAATTAAAGGCCATCGTGAGCAGTCCGTGAGTACTGGGAATCGAACGTGGTTTCTCTGCAATAGTAGCCAGTGTGCTTAACCACTGAGCCAGCCCTCCAGCCTCCCAGCGTTCTTCCTCTTTCCTTCCCCTTTCCTTAGCACTGTTTATAAGGAATCCAACCCAGGGATTTTGTCTGCCAGGCAAGTGCTCTATCCCTGACCTACACCCCCAGCCTCACATATAAAGGTCTTAACTAAAAGCCAGACGTAGCGACATACACATTTAATCTCAGCACTTAGGAGACAGAGGCAGGAGGATCTCTCTGAGTTTGAAGCCAGCCAGACCTACGGAGCAAATTGGAGGACAGCCAGGGCTTTACAGTGAGACCCTGTCTCAAAAAAAGAAAGAGGAAGGAAGGAAGGGAGGGAGGGAGGGAGGGAGGGAGGGAGGGAGGGAGGGAGGGAGGGAGGGAGGGAGGAAGGAAGGAAGGAAGGAATACACACACACACACACACACACACACACACACAAATTCTCTTTATATGTAATTCTAAAAACACGCAATACTTCATTCAACCAAACAGTTTCCGTGTACCAGCGAGAAGTTTATGAGTTTCTGCTTTGCTGGGAAGTGAGTCCAGCTTCTTGCACGCGCTAAACAAGCTCTCTCCTGCAGAGCTACATCCCCAGCCCTCCTTTTACTTTTTATCCTGAGACAGGGCCTCCTACTTTACTCGGTCTGACGTTGAACTCACTGTGTAACCCAGGCAGGCCTTAACATGAGATCTTCCTGCCACAAACTCGCCCCCAAAGAGCATCAAGCCCGGCTCAGCATGCTTTTCTTTGTAAGATGGAACCGGGGAGGAAGAATAGGACAGGAACTGGTTAACATCAGAGGACCATGTCTGTGTGAGAGTTAAGACAATGGGGCTAGAGAGGCGGCTCAGAGGTTAGATGATGCCTCGACTGCTCTTCCAGAGGACCTGAGCTTCAATTCCCAATGTGGAGGCTCCAAACCTCTGTTAATGCAGTCCCAGAAGAGCCAACATCGTCCTTGGGTACCAGCCATACACATGATACACAGACATACAGGCAAACAAAACACCCAGACACATAATGTAAAATTGAAAACATTAAAGACAAGTAAATTAGTAAGAGGTGAATGATACTCCATTGACTGTGTGTCTCTGATGGGTATTTGGGGCAGTAAACAAAACAAAAAAAGGGCAGGAGGAATATAACTACAGCACGGGACACTAGCTTATCTGAGAAGGTTCGCTCGTGGCTCCCTGTTTCCTGGAAGGTCACACAGGTCACGCGATAGCCTAAGATTCAGTGTGGCAACATGGAACTAGCGTGAGTGACTCTGTTTCAATTTTCAGTCTGGTCTATGAAGACCCGGTACAGGAAGCTAGTTCAAAGGACTCTGAGCACCATTCCCCACAGCCTGGTGTTCTGGCACACTGACTGGGGACTATCAGGGACTAGCAGAGGAAAATAAAGGTGTTCTCTAAGGCCCACTTATCTTTCTAGAGATGGATCTAGTTTTAGCACAGCGTGGTTGCCTGCACCCGTAACATAAGCATTCAGAGACCCAGGCAGGAAGAGTTCGTGGTCAGCTTGGGTCACACTGTAAGTTCCAAGCCAGCCTGGGCTATGTAAGAAGACCCTTTCTCAAAAAGCAAAGAAGGGAGGGAGGGGGGGAGGAGGGAGAAGGGAGGGAGGAGGGACGGAGGGAGGGAGAGGGGGGGAGGGAGAGGAGGGAGGAGGAGGAGGAGGGAGGGAGGGAGGGAGGGAGGGAGGGAGGGAGGGAGGGACGGAGGGACGGAGGGAGGGACGGAGGGACAGAGGGACGGAGGGAGGGAGGGAGACCAGATTTGTTGGGACAGGTCTAGAATCCTAGCTACTCTGGAGGTTGAGGCTGGAGAATCATAGCCTGGGCCACAGAATTCAAGGCTAGCCTGACCAATTTAGTGAGTCTCTGTCTCAAAGTGAAAAAGAGGGCTATGGACACAGTCAGTGGTGGGGGACTTGCCTAGTATGTACAAAGACTTAGGTTCAATCCCTATCACACACACACACACACACACACACACACACAGACAGACAGACAGAGAGACAGACAGACAGACAGACACAGACACAGACACAGACACAGAGACACAGGAGAAACCCCATTTTTACTATATGCAGTCTTTCTTTCTTCCTTTCTTTCTTTCTTTCTTTCTTTCTTTCTTTCTTTCTTTCTTTCTTTCTTTCTTTCTTAACACTACATAGCCCAAGCTGGTCTTAAACAATCTGTCTAACTCAGGCTGGCCTTGAACCCACAGTCTTCTGTGTATCCTCGTGCCCACCACAACTCTGTCTCATTTTAAATTCCATTTTTATAGATGGGGGCGGGCACAGGCTGTGGCATCCATGCGGAGGTCTGCGGACACTTTGTAAGAGTCAATCCCCTCCTTCCACCATGTGGGTTCCAGGGTTGGACCTCAGGTGGTCCAGCTCCACAGCAAGTGCCTCTGCTCTCTGCAGTGACTTGAATGAGCTGGTCCCTCCATGCACAATTCCACTTTGTTCTGTCTACTTCTGTTTTCCATTCCAGATGTGGGCTCTCCGTGGCTGCTCCAGCCTCCATATCCGCCTGCTGCCACCTGCCACACACACCAGGATGGAATGTAAGCCCAAAATAGACCCTCCCTTCTTTCTATAAGTTACCTTAGTCTTGGTGTTTTATCGTAGCAATAGACAAGTAACTGCTGCACCCGCTGAGCCATCTCACTGGCCCCTCTAAGGTTCTTTGAGACAGGGTCTCACGAGGTTGGCCTGGAACCCATCATACAGCTGACTGTGACTCTCAACACCTCGTGCTCCTGCCTCCCCTTCCCAAGCCCTGGGATTACACATGTGTGCTATCAAATCCGGTCTGTCCACGAAGACCTCAGGTGCTTTCTCTAACTGCCAAATAAAACCATCCCCCTGCCTCACTTCCTGAAGCCTATAATTAAATTAATTGGAGATGTCAGAAAACCCTGTTTCATAGGTCAATAACGTTACCTGAAATTCTTTAGCAAATCCCAAAGGGTCCTTGCATGGGTCAGGAAATCTCACAACCACAAGTTTCCAGCTCAGTTTTTTTTTTTTAATGTAGTGTGTGTGTGTGTGTGTGTGTGTGTGTGTGTGTGTGTGTGTGTGTGTCTGTGTCTGTGTGGTATTAGTTTGTGCGAGCATGAGAGAGGAGGATTACTTTGGGGAGTAGGTTGTCTACATTCAGCCTGAATTGCAGGCATCAAACCCAAGTGCCCAGGCTTGTGTGGCAAGGGCTCTCCCTACTGAGTCATCTGTCAGTCACAAGCCCAGGAAATATAGATAGAGGCCACTACAAAGTCTTCTCTTGATACAGAATACTGTTCTGGTGGCATGCACCTTTAATCCCAGCACTTGGCACTTGGGAGACCAAGACAAGATCTCTTGTGAGTGTGAGGCCAGCCTGGTTTACATATTGAACACCAGGACAGCCAGGACTACATAGAGAGACCCTGTCACAAACAAACAAACAAAACCAAGAAGCAGCAGGAAGCAGAGCATGATGGGAGGGGACTTGACAGAGAAAGGTAGAAGGAAGTGGCTTGGAAGTAGGGCTTAGCTTCCTCAGAGTTCATCTTTAGTTCTCATTTAAGCCCTGAAAGTTTCTCTTTTTAAAGGATTTTTATTATTCTTAATTGTGTGTGGGTGGGTGTGTCTGCATGTGGATAATGCATGTGAGGGCAGGTGGCCATGGAAGCTGGAGGAATTGAATCCCTGGGAACTATAGTTATAAAGGGTGTGAGCCACCTTGTGTGGGTGCTGGGAATTGAATCCGGGTCCTCTGCCAACACCACAAGTGTTCTAAACTACTGAGCCAATCACTAGGCACTGACATTTTCTTACCAATTAATTTCCTGTCCATCACCTTTCCAGTCTCATGGTATTGGAATATTGAGGCATCTGAGAATGATAGGGTCTTTCTCTTCTTGGGGAGCTGGGATTCTGGGAAACTCAACCAAGGCTACCCTGAGCCAATGAGGTTCTCATCTCTAAAATTCAGAGAATGACATTCATGGACCAAAGAGATGGAGTTTTAGGAAGAAGTGGGAAGGGCAGACAGGGGAACCAGAATCGAGCTCTTGTAGAGCAGGAGAGGTCCCAGGAAATAAAGTACTTCTAGCTGCTTCTCTGGGGTCTTTCAAAAGGACATATGCAGGCCAGACCTGGTGGCAAGAGGATCTCTGAGTTTGAGGCCAGCCTGGTCTAACTATTGAGTTCTAGGACAGCCAGGGATACATAGAGAGACTCTGTCTCCAAAAAAAAAAGCAAAAATATAAACAAAAACAAAAAGGATAGATAGATAGATAGATAGATAGATAGATAGATAGATAGATAGATAGATAGAATAAAGAATTTATGTCAGAAACTGGGATATAGTATGGGAGGGGATGTGCTGGCATTCCTGCCCACCAGCAAGGACAGTTGAGGAATGGCTACCTTGGGGGTCCCAGCCCTATCTGGTACGTTTCTGCTGCTTGTCCCCATCATTTCTCCCTTCTGAAGGAGTAACCTTAAAATCTTTAGGAACCAGACCAGAGAGCAGAGCACCAAACACTCCAGCCTCCAACCAGGACAGGACCAAGCATATTTTTTACTTTTATGGCTGACGATGTGATTGGAGGGACGCCTGTCCTGTGTAACCAGATTCTATCTCCTGAACCCCTTTGTCAGCTCGTCAGTTCCTTATACATTGACCATTTTATCATTTTTTTTCCTTAACTGCTTCTAAATTCCATTTGAAATAACACCCCCCCACACACACAACTCCTCATCTCTCCTTTCACTACTTAAGACTCTGATGTAGCCACAGGGATATCAAACACTCCCCCCATCAAGGAAAACATAAAACCGGGTTATCTTTAGTTCAGTCTCCACATTTTCCAAAATATTTGCATGTTATCCTAACTCTCAAACAAAGCCGTCTGGTATACCAGATGGCGGTTTTTCTTGAATGCTTTCTTCTTTCTGATTCTGTTCCATTTTGGTTTCTTGAGACAGGGTCTCAAGCAGTCCCCAGACTATCCCTGCATGCACTGCTCAAGAGTCTCCTTGAACCGGATCTTCTCGCTTCCCAAGTGCTCTATTGCTGGCAGACGTGTTGTCCTTGTATTCCTCGGTCTCGTTTTGATGGCCTTCTCTCCTGAAAATTACAACCCTCCGTGCTTCAGACTTATTTGTAGAAATGGGAGTACTTCACTTAGGTTTCACCCCAGGGTCAGTTCCTCCCATAGGGTCTGACGTTCATGCTGTATATTTATGGAAATGGGAGGGGACTCCAGGCACTGGGTGGTCACCCCTTACATGTGCCTTTCCAGGTGAGACAAGAAAGGGACTTCCTATCCAGGAATAAGGTATTTTTTTTGTTTAGTTTTTTTTAATTTTTTAACATTTATTTATATTGGGGGATAGAACACACACATGCCATGTCATGCCATTGTATAGAGGTCAGAGGATAAATTGTAGGAGTCAGTTCTTTCCTCCACCTTGTAGGTCCCTGGGATTGAACTCTGGTCATCAGGCTTGGCAGCAAGAACCTCTACCTGCTGAGCCATTTTGTCAGCCCAAAGGCATGTTTTTGCAGGGGTGGCCACCACATGTCCCAGGGAGTTTCTTCTGACACCTCCACCTGCCGGGTTAGAAGGAACTCAGGGCCTCTTACCGCCAGCATCTTTGCAACCAGCCCGCAGAATTTCTAAACTAAATGGGTCAAGGTTGCAATGAAGATGAGCAAGAAACTGAAAAACAAAGTTAGATGTTGTTGGAGGAGCAGAAAGGCCCAACGCTAGCAACAAATGTCCTGAAAGAATGTTTTGAAGCAATAATAGGATATGCAACATAACAACCAGCTTAGAACAACCACCAGGCTGTCAACCAAAACAAATGGCCAGCGGTGTGGGGGGTGCAGGCTCCTAGATCGATTGACCACTATCCACTCAGAGAGGCATCATGGATGCTGGTGGCTGGTGCTGGTACCTGGTACCAATCCAGATGACTCCTCAGGTGAAAATGGATTATCTCTGGGGTCCCGAATCATAGTTTTGGTCCACAGGGAATAAGAGTTATTTCTTCTGAGCCAACTGTGAGTACCCGTGGTCTGTCCCTAATGGCATGCTCCACTGTGGAGGAGGGGACACAAACTTTTTATAGTCACAAAACAAAAGAAAGCCATAAGTCACTGCACTTGGCTGAGTTTTATAGGCTTCAGATGCTATCTTCCAATATCCTAAGCTTTGGGGTTGGTGGGAGCCTGTGGTCTGCTAAGTTTAATTATACATTACAAAAGTTGCACCTAATAGGCACAAAGATGTGAACTCAGATACAGAGCGCTAGTAAATGGCTGTTAAAGGGAACTAAAGATAGCCCCGTGTCAGTCTGACTCACAACATGCAACATTCTGTCTCTTGGAAATCTGAAGTTGTAGTTCAGCCATCAGCTTCATACTGCTTTCCTAGCACAAAAATAAGACACAGTATTTCTTCTAAAACGGAAAATCTTGCCCTACAAGAGGCACCCCCATACCCTTAGAGTCCTCACAGATCCTATCTCCTACTCAATCTTGGGTATGGCAAATATTTATCACCTGTGTGTGCCAGGCAGGGCAACAGATGCTAGGCATCCTGCATCGAACCACACGGAACCACACCGGCAGCTGTCTGTCATCTGATATTGCCTGAGCCCTCCCAGGCCTTTGCACTTTGGGACTATCTGAGCTCATCCTCATCTGCATGCGGCTCTGAAGAGCCCAGCTTTCTCTAGATTGTTTTGAGTCCTCAAAAGGAGAGCAAAATCTTTATAGTGAGAGCTCGGTAACAGAGGCTGGGGCTGTAGCTCAGTGGTAGAGCACTTGCCAAGTTCACCCAAGACCTTGGATGGATCCCTAGCACTGCAAAAAAAATGCCTTTCAGATTGAATGCAAATATACAGCTGTTAAGTCCTGGCAAGGAGCTCTATTGTTGGCACAGCAAAGGGCGGTGGATTCAAGAAATCCGTTGGCTGCTGACAGGTATGCAAGATCTAAATTGGTGGTTCTCACCCTGTGAGTTGTGACTCCCATGTTTACATTGTGATTCGTAACAGTAGCAATATTACTGTTATGAAGTAGCAACAGAAGACTTTTATGATTGGGGGTCACCACACCATGAGGAACTGTATTAAAGGGTTGAAGCATCAGGAATGTTGTGAGCCACTGCTCAAAGTGAATCACTAAGGAGAGAGGGTTTAGGGAACCCCCCCCCCCAACCTCCCTGAGGCAGTTATAGTCCCTGGAAAAGGGAATGATTCTCTTCAATGGTGTAGCCTCAGAACAGGGAATTTATGCTCCTGTAAATGATCTCTCAACTAAGACCCTGTAAGCAACCCTGATGAAACTCATCAGCTCATCAAAATCCACTAAAAGCAGCCAAGGGACTAGGTATTGAAAAGTTTATATATCCCCATAAGCCTCTCCACCGATGCAGCAATCCAAATCAGACCAAATCAAACTGGATTTAAAAAGCCCACATTTAATGGATACAGCGCTCCCAGATGGCCTTCCAGTCCCTCAGAGAGGAGATGGGAAAGGGAGATAGATCTGAGTCTGTTCTCTGGGGGGGGGCAGTTTAAATACCCTGTGGGAGTGGTCCTGAGCCTCTCTGGGGGAGGGGTCATCATCATCATTTAGCGGGCTTTCTGAGATGCAGCAGGGTTTGGAGGGAGATGGGGGAGGAGGCTTAGGTGGAACAGGTAGAAAGGTAGGGACTCAGAGGGAGGGAGCAAGAGAGGGTAACAGGTTGAATAGGATAAAAATTCATTGTATGTGCATGAAAATGTCAGAATAAAACTCATTGTATGTATCATTAACATATGCTAATAAAAAGTAATTAGGGCTGGCAGATGGCAGATAAGCACCTCCACTCAGGACTGCAGTTTTTAGGCCCACAACACTTTTAAGGAAGACAGAAGACCCCTGGGCAAGTTGATCAGCTAGAGGAGGGATTCCAGAGAGAACCTGTCTAAGTAAGTACAGTGGAGAGGAATCGTGGGATGTCAATTCCACCAGCCCACGAACGCCCTGTAGGAGCAGGTGAACACACAGAGAAACACGAACACACAGATACACACTCAAAAACTAATGGAAGGAGGAGAAGGAGGAAAGAAGGAGGAGAAGAAGAAGAAGAAGAAGAAGAAGAAGAAGAAGAAGAAGAAGAAGAAGAAGAAGAAGAAGAAGAAGAAGAAGAAGAAGAAGAAGAAGAAAGAAGAAGAAGAAGCAAGCCTTTAATCCCACCATTGAGCAGTGGAGTCAGAATTCAAGGTCATCCTTAGTTACACTCTGAGTTCCAGGGCAGTCGTGCTCCCTGCGACCCCGTTTCAAAACAAAAGAAAAAAGCGATTCAAGCAATGCAGGCTGACCTAGGTCGGATAGCTATGTCACAGAGACTTGTAATCTAGGGACAACAGAATGTCAAGTCCCTCCTAGTTGGTGAAGGTAGGATGCAGGAGGAAACTGCCTCCAAGACACCGAACATGTACGCAAGCACGCACATCAAGATAAGCAGAGGGAGGCAGGAGCCAGGGAGAGCCACGCAGGGTCACCGCCCCGCGAGGTGTGGCCGCTGCAGCCAGCCAAAGTCTCCTGCTCCCAGGTTCCTCTTGTTTGCTTACTACGCCCCGCCAGGAGCCCAACTCACTGTCTGCTACGCCCTCTGAACCCCAGGAAAACCTAGGTGACCTGGGAGATCCGTTCGCGCATTGATATGGGACCTTTTAGTGTCTGCGGGCCGGATACAGAGAAATTCGGGTGCGGGGAGCGACGTCTTGCAAGAGACAGCCCCGCCCCCCTCCGCCTGATTTCGTTGAAGAGGGAGCCGCCCCGTTCCCGCCCCTAACTGGCCGGGCGACTGGGAGCTTCTAGGAGGTGGAGATCGAGCCGACCTGCAGAGATGGAGGCAGCCAGTACCTGGGCACTGCTGCTGACGCTGCTGCTGCTGCTGCTGCTGGCGCTGGCCCTGCCCAGGACCCCGGCCCGAGGCCATCTGCCCCCGGGGCCCGCCCCGCTGCCACTGCTGGGGAACCTCCTACAGCTGCGTCCCGGGGCGCTGTACTCCGGGCTCCTGCGGGTGAGGGGACGCGGGGGCACCCTAACCAGCGGGGGGTGGGGGTGGACGATCTCCTGAGTGCCTGCGCTCTGCAAGAGTCTTGGGCTATTTCAGGAAGGGGTCCTCGGGGCAAAGGGATTATGAATGCCTTGAGCCTGGGGCGCGAACAGGTTGACCTGGGCTGAGCTAGCGAAGGTGCCCAGGAGGCGGGACCCAAGAGAAAAGGATCCCAGGAGGGACAGGGGCAGGTAGTCCTGGACTAGGAAAGGGGGAGAATTTCCTGGGAAGGGGGCTAGAGCTGGGAGGGACACAACTCACAGAGGTCCAGACGGAAATAAGAGCCGGACCCAGAGGGGCAGGGGTCCCAGGTCGTAGAATGATGGGAAGGTAGCGAGCTGGGACCAAAGCTACACAGCAGGCTCTGTCTAAGGCAAGAATGTTGTTAGCGGGCAAGCTTGTCCCCAGTACCCCCGTTGGGAGGGAAGTATCTGGAAGCCTGCGGAGGCTGGAGGAGGATGAGCTGAGAGCATCCTGGGCTAAAGGAATCTGCCTCAGCGACTCCCGAAGTGGGAGGATGGGTGTAGCTCAGCTAGGAGGGAGCTCGGAGTTCCACCGAGCTCCCGGGTGGGAGGGTGGGAGGCAGTCCCAACCTGCCTGGGGTAACGGGGGATGAAGCATTCCATTCAAAAATATTCTGAGGGACTTTTAAGGACAGATAAAGGGGGTGGGCGTCTGAGGGAGACATGGGACACATGTTCCACTGGAACTGCTCTGGGGTTTAAGGGTTTAGCAGAGGTTGAAACGAGTAGCTGGATGGGGCGGGGGGGGGGGGTGTCGGTGTGGGGAGCGAAGGGAAGGGGCATTATGGGAAACCAAAGCTGGTTGTGGATGGTCGAGAGATCAGAGGTTAGAGCCTGGAAGTGAGAGGGACTGCAAAAGGGTGTGTTTAAGTAGCACCCACTCTACACTCCCGTGCAAAAAACGAGAACAGCTTCCCAAAGGGATGCTTTTGCTTGGGATGGGGAGAGAACCAGTTCCTGGTATAGGGGGCAAAAGCCCGACCCCATGACTTGCCCGAGGACAGGGTTTGGAACTAATGCAGCCTGTCTGGCAGCTCCTGGGAAGTCACCACCCTCTTCTCCCTTTTTGCCCCCAGCTAAGCAAGAGGTATGGGCCTGTGTTCACGGTACACCTGGGCCCCTGGCGCCGCGTGGTGGTCCTCGTTGGGCATGACGCTGTGAGAGAGGCCTTGGGAGGCCAGGCTGAGGAATTCAGTGGACGGGGAACGCTGGCGACGCTGGACAAGGCTTTCGATGGTCATGGTGAGTATTGAGTCCTGAGGGCGGGCGAATGGGGGCTGCTGATGACCGATGGATCGATCGCCTCTCTTCCCTTCTCATTTAGGGTTGTGATAAGGATCAAGTGGGAAATGGGTGGGTGACAAGTGAGTGTTTACTCACTGATTGTCAACCTATACTGGTAATTACTACCGTGGGGCCATTAACTGATAGACAGGCCAACCTGGGCTGCATCGTGGGTTCTAGGCCAGCATGAATTACATAGTACAAAACAGTTGACCTTGTCTTGAAAAAAACAGGACTAATGACTCATAGTTAATTCAGTGGTAGGACATGCACAGAACCCATCAGTGATGGTTGCAGGTCTTGTTCAGTGAAGAAAGCTTGCCTAGAATTCCCCAGTGAGGGGCTGGGGATGTGGCTCTGTGGTTGAGCCCCTGCCTAGAATCCCCCAGTGAGGGGCTGACAGAGGGGCTCAGCAGTGTTTGTCTAGAATTCACCAATGAAGGGCTTTGGGGAGGGGACATGTCCTCCACCTCACTTGTATAAGACTACAAAGTCCATGCCTGAGCCAAAAGAGAGAGAAAAGGGTGAGGGACCCAAAACACAGAAATAATCCTTCATGTTAAGACAGAAAGCACACGTAGCTGGGCGGTGGTGGCGCACTTGTGAGTTCGATATCAGCCTGGTCTACAAGAAGTAGTTCCAGGACAGGCTCCAAAGCCACAGAGAACCCTGTCTTGAAGAAGAATTAAAAAAAAAAAAAAAAAAAAAAAAAGCATGTGGGAAACCCTGAGTTCGATCTCCAGCAGCACAGAAAAGCCTGGCATCATAGTGGTGACTAAGACAGTGCTGTCTACTTCCCTTAGAGCACCCAGACAGACCTGTCATCAGATAGTAACTGCACGGAGGAATTGACCAGGATGGGAGGGGCAAGCTAGCATGGGAGGAAACCTAGGATTCTAGGAATGCATAGGCGGACCCTGACACATAGGCGGACCCTGACACAGCTTGTTTGCTGAGGGATACCCAAGAAGTGAAGATGCCCAAGCTGAAGAGAGAGGAAGCTGTGCCCCAGGCAGGACATGCATGTGCAGGCAGGGCAGGGCAGGGAAAGGGACCCATTCCTTCAGCCCACAGGCTCCCTGCGCCTGGCCCTGTCCTAGGTACTGAGGACAGAAGGCTGACCAAGGGGATGCAGTGTCTTCTGGCCGTGAGAGACCTGTGATTAAAAACAACACCGGGAGGAGATGGAAGCTAAAGTGAGAAGTGCAGCTGTGATGGCAGGGTGCGCTGAGCTGGAGTTAGCCAAGGCCCGAGGCAGGCTCCTCTAGGCTGAAACACGAAGGATGGCGAAGCATTGTTCCAGCCTTTAATCCAAGCACTCAGCAGTCAGGAGATGCTAGGATTTCAGGCCAGCCTGGGCTACATAGAAAGACCCTCTCAAAAAAAAAATCATAATTAAAAATAAAAGGCTAGGGATAGAGAGAAGGCCGAGTAGCTAAGAAAACTTGCTGCTTTTTGTTGTTGTGGTTGTTGTTTTGTTTTTTGTTTTCTGAACAAGATATTTCTATATAACAGCCCTGGCTGTCCTGAAACTCTATCTGTAGACCAGGCTGGCCTCTAACTCACAGAGACCCACCTGCCTCTGCCTCCCAAGTGCTGGGATTAAAGGTGTGCGCCACCACCACCCAGCACACTTGCTGTTCTTAGAGAGTTTTGTTTCCAGTACTCATATTGGGTAGCTGGCAATAGTCTGTATTCCAATTTCAGAGGTTCCAACATCCTCTTATGGCTTTTCCAGGCACTTGCACATACATGAACATACAAAAACATACACAGAAATAAAAAATAAAGTTAAGTAAATTTTTTTTTAATTTTTTTTGAGACAGGGATTCACTTGGCTATACAGTGAGTAGCTGGGGGTGTGGCTCAGTGGTAGAGCCCCTGCCTAGAATCCCCCAGTGAGGGGCTGGGGCGTGGCTCAGTGGTAGAGCCCCTGCCTAGAATCCCCCAGTGAGGGGCTGGGTGGGGCATGACTTATTAGTAGTGAACTTAACATGTACAATGCCCTAGGTTCATGGCCAACAACTCCTAAAATGATGGAGGGGCGTGAGCATGACACAGGCAGAGGAAGCAGCAAGGGCCCAGGTCGGGCTGGGGGATCATGATGCCTTTGAGGAAATGAGAGAAGTTGTAGTAGATGATTAATAAAGCTGAAAGTCAACGTGACTCTGGTCACCTTGCAGGCCTGTGAGTCACAGCAGAGCAGCTGGGCTTCTGGTTTTCAACAGGGAAAGACTGCAAAGTTAGGAGAACTGAAGGATGGGAGCCCGGGGAAGAGATGAGCCGGACCTGGACCAGGGCCAGGCCTAAGGATGGGAGGGGTGGTATTCGGAAGAGACCAGAGCCTGAGGGTCCCAGGGCTCTGTTCAGTGGGTGGGTGGTGGGGCTGAGGAAGGGAGAGGGAAGGTCTACAAGCTAGTTTCAGACATGAGAGGGGCCAAGGACAGCTTCCAACTGCCACTGCAAGCCAGCCTTCAACAAGCATCACAGCCCTGAGCTCAGAAGGGAGATCCGTGCAGAGCAAGTACCATGGGTAAAGGGAGAAGACAATGTAATTATTTCAACCACCTTGCTTTCTGTGCATATTCTCACCATGGCTCATCTCCTGGGATGGGACAGAGAGATAGAAAGGTGATGAGGGAGGGGTTTGCCACACATTCAAGATCAAAGGATGAAAAGCTAACTCAATTATACACTTATGGAATACCTACTGAGTCCTCATTACATACACACATACACAAACACACAAACACACCACACACACGTACACAAACATACACCACACATACACACAAACACACCACACACACATACACACACATATATATACACACAAACATACTACAGACACATACACACAAGCACACCACACACCAACACACATACACTCAAACATACCACACAAACACAAACATACCACACATACATACAAACATACCACACACACATACACACAAACACAGCACACACACACATGCACACAAATGCACACCACATACACATACACAAACACATCACACACACACACATATACACAAACACACACCACACATACACACAAATGCACACTAACACACACACAAACACACCACACACATACATATACACAAACATACTACAGACACATACACACAAGCACACCACACACCAACACACATACACTCAAACACACACCACACACACAAACATACCCACACACACACACACACACACACACACACACACACACACACACTACCAGGCTGACACAGATTCAGGACAGGGCCCCAGGAGCATCTTCTTGAATCTAGCCTTCTGTGCAGGGGTTTTCTTTGCCAATGGGGAGCGGTGGAAACAGCTGAGGAAGTTCACCCTGCTCGCTCTACGGGACCTGGGCATGGGCAAGCGAGACGGCGAGGAGCTGATCCAAGCAGAGGTGCAGAATTTGGTGGAGGCCTTCCAGAAGACAGAAGGTCAGCAGGGAGGGGCTAACAACCACTTCCAGCCAAGAGGAAGAGGAACCATCTCCATTGTTCCCCGGGTGCTGGGGAATCTGCGGGGTGGGGGGTGGGGGGAGGGGAGGGGGCTTTGCTCACCTCCACTGAGTCCCTCACACCTGGGGGTGCCACAACAGCTCTCTCTGTCCCTGGGCTGTTGGCAACCCTTGAGCAGCCTCTCTCCTTCCCCCTCTGTCCCTTCTTCCGGCTTTACCCCTCCCTACTTGTTTTATGAGGGAGGAATTTCACTAGTCGGCCAGGCTGGCCTGGAACTAATGATTAATTCTTCTACCTCAGCCTCCAACTGCTGGGATTACAGGTGTAAGCCACCACACCTGGCTCCCTTTGTTGTCTTGTGGGGTGTGTGTGTGTGTGTGTGTGTGTGTGTGTGTGTGTGTGTGTGTGTGTGTATTAAACTCTCTTTATTTGATAATATCTATAAGCCACAGTAAGTGCCGCTCAGCAGTAAAAGGCAATGCCCACAACATAGGGAATTCTAATTAAATCAGCATTGTCAAGAATAGACAGTTGCTTCCTGACATTTAGCCATCGCCTGTCACAGGCCAGTGAACACAATCTGAAACACGGGTGAGTCTTCTCGTGTCTGCGACAGTGATAGAATTTTCCCAGTGTTTAGACATATGCCTATGCCCATTTGCATACATCAAAATGCAAAACCATTAGTAGGTTTGGGGTGACACCCCCATCTTTGTGGAAAGTAGAACATCACCAATTGAGTCCAATCTCATCTGGAGGAAGGCGGAGTGGTGATGGTATTTATGCAACTGAAATTGTTACTGTAAAAAAGCAGATCATGGACTGCCCAACAAAAACCACTGTCAGCCATTCACGCTCTGATTGTTGGTGTCTGAGTTAAATCACGGTACATATTAAAAGCCACGAGACATGCGTTATGTAATTAATAAGGCAGTGGTGTTACTCGTTAGTGACTTTTAAGATGAGCTAGAATATCTGCCCTTTCTCCCTTCTGAATTCCAGTGAAGATCGTTTCTGTTCGAGGGGTGTTCTTTTTGTAATTCTCCAAATGCTCCCTTGGATATCCCCACCCCGGGAGGTACCTTTGCTTGAGTTGGTGTCTGTGTAAGAGAATCCAGCCGCCTGACCTGTCTTCTGTCCCACAGTGTGGCACCGGGCACACTTCTCAACAAAAATCTTGTCTTTCTCAACATCATGCATTCCTAATTTGCTCCCGGCTGGTCAACACCACAAACACCAGGACCCAGAGTTGGACATCCTGCTCTTTTGTTTTTGTTTTCTGAGACATGGTCTCACTCTGTAGCTGTGACTGTCCTTGAACTCCTAACAATCCTCCTGCCTCAACTTTTCAAGGGTCACAGGTGTGAGCCCTACACCTCGATCGAACTCTTTCTGCCCCGTTTCCTCATCTAACCCAGTCTTCTCTCTTTCTCCCTTCCCCTGCCGTCCATGCCTCCCAGGACGTCCATTCGACCCTTCCATGCTGCTGGCCCAGGCCACATCTAATGTCGTCTGTTCCCTCATCTTTGGCGTCCGTTTGCCTTATGAAGATAAAGAGTTCCAGGCCATGGTCCAGGCAGCAGGTGGTACCTTGTTGGGGATCAGCTCCCCGTGGGGCCAGGTAAATGGCGGAAGCCTTCCCCAGCCTCAGGACTTGCTGTGGAGCACGCTGAGAATAAACGTCTTCCTGTACCCACAGGCCTACGAGATGTTTTCCTGGCTACTGCAGCGCTTGCCAGGCCCACACAAGCAGCTCCAGCGCCACTTGGGTACCCTGGCTGCCTTTGTTGTCCAGCAGGTACAGCGGCACCAGGGAGGTGTCCAGACTTCAGGTCCTGCACGTGACCTCGTTGATGCCTTCCTGCTGAAGATGGCACAGGTGTGGAAACTTGGGAGAGGAAAGGGTCCCTCTTGAGCATGGCTACTGGCTTGGCTTACAGTCCATTTACTTAGCATCTGCTGAGTCCTTGTCCCTGGGCTGAGCTAGGAATGCCACCAGGAACGGCTTACTTTTGCTAGGGGGAAGAGACCATCCCTTCTTGGGTCTAACCTGCTTTCCAGAGCTTTCTTTAAGAAATCCTGAGGATTTCCACTGGCCTCTTCCCTTTTTATTTTTTTTTTTTTTGGTGGGATGTGGTCTTACTCTGTAGCCCAGGCTTGCCCAGAACTTATAGCCTAAAACTCACTGTGTAGCTCAGGAAGACCCAAATCTCACTTTGTAGCCCAGGCTGGCCAAGAAGTCTCTCTGTACCCCAGGGTAGCCTGGAACTTCTGCCTCCTAAGGGCTAAACCACCAGGCCTAGCTTCCCGTCTCTTTCTCTACCCATACACCTTTGTGTAAGAGATGTAACTCGGTAACTAGAAGTTTCCCTCCCACCCACCAGTTCCCGAATAACCACTCTGAGGCTTAATATCAATTATGATTGTTTGTCAAATGGCTCAGGCATATTACTAACTGGCTCTCACAATTAAATTAACCCATTTCTGCTAATCTGTCTATCAGCACGTGGTGGCGTCTTACCGGTAATGCTCTGGCAACTTACTGTTCTGATGCCTACATGGCATCTCCCAGACTCCGCCATCTTTTTCCCTGTATCTCTGTTTGGATTTCCCACCTGACTCTATTCTGCCCGGCTATTGGCCAAATCAGCTTCTTTATTAACCAATGCTAATGAAACATATTCACAGCATACAGAAGGGCATCCCACATCATAACTCGGTTACAGAGTTCTGCCTACCAATGCAGGAAGCCCTGTGTTCCATCCTTAGTACCACATGAACTGGGAATGGTAACTCACAGCTGTCACCCCAGCACCTGGGAGGCACAGGCCGAAGGTCATCTGTCTGTACAGCAAGTTTAAGGCCAGCCTGGGCTACATGTGACCCTGTTTGAAAGCAGAGGCGAGATGGACCATGCAATGTCTCAGTGGGCAAAGCTGTCTGACACCAAACCTGACTCCCAGTGTTTGAGCCCCGGGGACCCACACAATGGAAAGACAAAACCAACTCCTGCAAGTTGCCTGTCCTCTGACCTCTGAATGCATGACACGGCCCACACAAGCCCACACACGAAATAAAAAAAATGATTTTTTTAAGACTCGAATCTCTATCTCACTCAGATAACGGTTTCTCATTTCTCAACTTGTCACAAACGTTTCTTTTATTGCTCAGGAGAAACAAGACCTGGGCACAGAATTCACAGAGAAGAACATGCTGATGACGGTCACCTACCTGCTGTTTGCTGGAACGATGACAGTCGGCGCCACCATCCGCTACGCCCTCCTGCTCCTGATGAGATACCCTCAAGTGCAACGTAAGAAACCATTCCCAACAGCCAGGCCCCAGGAAGCCAAGCGATGGTTCCAGAGGACAGAATGTGCAGGGAGATGAAAATGGGCATGGAGTTAAGGGTCCCCCAAGTGGTGAGGGGGCTTCACGCCACACCTGGAGGAAATCTACCTAAATGCCTGAAGGCAGGTGAAATAGTTTGACCCTAATGCGGCAGCACCTAGTGCCGTGACTGGATTCAGCTATGACTTTCAGTGAATGGCACGGGTCTGTGGGCCTCAGTTTCCTCATCTAGGAAATGGACATGAATAAGGATGCCCATCATGCCAGGTGTGGTGGTGCATACCTTTAATTCCCCAGAGGCAGGAGGATCTCTGTGAGTTCAAGGCTAGCCTGATATACAGAATGAATTCCAGGACAGCCAGGCCAACATTGAGAGACCCTGTCTCAAAAAACCCAAAACGGTGACCACCATTTTTTGTTACTGGAGTTAAGATAAAATTGATACATACCCTGCAAATAGGATGAACGAGATCCCAGGCCTAGCTGCTCCTCGCCTGCTGCCAACCTCACCCCCAAACCACTGCGGCACAAGAGGAGGCCCCCAGGAGGAGGATCGCAGGGTCCACCCCACCCTTGACCTGCAACCCTCCTCTTGCATGCAGAGCGTGTTCGGGAGGAGTTGATCCAGGAGCTGGGTCCCGGCAGGGCTCCGAGTCTGAGCGACCGTGCTCACCTCCCTTACACGGATGCGGTTTTACACGAGGCACAGCGGCTGCTGGCACTGGTACCCATGGGAATGCCCCACACCCTCACGAGGACCACTTGCTTCCGCGGATACACTCTGCCCCAGGTGGGTGCGTGGCACAGCCAGAGCCGTTATCTCTGCCCTGATTTCTGTCTGGATCCTCCCCGCAACCACCCCTTTCTCTCTGGCCTCCATTGAGAAGCACTTCAGCATACAACCACCAGGGGGCGATATACCCTCAGTCCTGAGACAACATTGGCAGCGGCTCCTTCTAAAATCAAATCCTTATGTTTTTAGCCCTTCTGTTTTCTTAGCTGGAACTTGAACAAATTGCTTCATCCACTGAGCCTCAATAGACACCCCTGTTATAAATTGGGAATAATAATAGCATCCAATTTGGACTAGAAAGATAATGCTTGCAAAACATCTACCCGGCTCTTAGTGGTGGGTGGGTGCCCTGCGTGCATACAAAGAGCAGCCACAATGTCACAATAACATGAATCAAACATATCCTTTACATTGTACCAGCTGTTGTTCTGGACGCTTCCTTCCAGTATTATTTTCTTCATCTCCAAAAGAATCCTGTGTAATTATCACACCCATTTTACGGATGGAAAAACTAAGATCAGCATGAACGCACCCAGCCCTCAAGTGGGAAGACAGGATTTGAACCCAGGACCTAAACTTTAACCACTTCTACCTGTCTTTCTGTTATTTAACAACGGCCCCATGGCGCTTATCATGGAGCTCCTTCACTTTCCAGCTCACACAACCCATGGGCCAGACCTCTTAGCAAAGAATATCTTGCCCTCGCCTGAGTCTCCCCCATCTGCCTTCAGTCTCTAAGGCAGTGGTTCTCAGCCTGGGAGTCCACCCTTTCCCAGGGGCATCAATCAGATATTTACATTACAATTCACAGCAGCAGTTACAACAACTTACAGTTACAATTGGCGATCAACACATTAGGAACCCTGTTAAAGGAAGCTTGAGAACCACTACTCTAACATAACAGTCTCAGCTGCTGGGCAGCGGTGGCACGCACTTTTAATCCCAGCACTTGGGAGCCAGAGGCAGGCAGATCTCGGAGTTCAAGGCCAGCTTGGTCTACAAAGGGAGAGTTCTAGGACAGGCCCCAAAGCTACAGAGAACCCTGTCTCAAAAAAAAAAAAAAACAAAACAAAACAAAGAAATCTGTATAACACAACAGCCCCTAGGATGCACAGGCCCTGGTCTGGCCTGAGAGGCTGCAGCCCTGCCTGGCTGTGGCCTTCATGGACAGCCCTCCCACGCACAGCCTTCGCCTCTCTGAGACATTCCCCAGAGAGGTGGCTTCGGACAGCCACAGTTTAATCTCGGGATCACAACATACTCCCTTAATTTCAAAACAGTGTAAAAATAACATGCTCTATCAGGCTGACCCCGGGTTTCCTTCGGCTACTGTTTAAGCTCTGCAGGCCTTAATTTCCTCATCTTTTTTACCTCCCCCACCCCATATGATAGTAGGGGTTAAACCCTGTGCCTCTCAGACATTCGGCAAGTGTTCCAGCACTGACTTAAATCCCTAGACATACGCCCTTTTTACTTCTCTTTTCCTTTGGAAATAAGATCTTATGAAGTAGGCCAGGCTGGCCTTGATCATGCAATCTTGCCCTTATTCTCTCTTAGTCTCCGTAGTGTTGAGGTTACAGGCATGCACCACCACGTCCAGACTCCCTTTTATTTAAGTTGGGTAAGCCTTGCTGGGCTTATTCCAGAGATTGGCCTGGAAGGCATCGTGTGCAACGGTTGCACACATTGAGGCAGAAGAATTGCCACAAGTTGAAGGCTCGCCTAGGCTACATATGAGACCCTATCTTAAAAGAGAGTAAAAGCAAACTGGAGAAAAGAGAGAGAGTAAGAGACACAGAAGCATGTACTTAAGGTTGACATCATGTTTTGTTTTTGTTGTTTGTTTTTTGTTTGTTTGTTTGTTTGTTTGAGACCGGGTCTCTTTATGTAGAGCAGGCTGACGTGGAACTCACAGGGATTCACCTGCCTCTGCCTCCTGAGTGCTGGGATTAAGGCATGCACCACCACACCTAGCCCCAAGTATTTATTTTCCTTTTCTATTTTGTAATTTTTTTCACTTTTTTAAAAAATGTGACCCAGCAGTGATGGTGCATGCGCGCGCACACACACACACACACACACACACACACACACACACGCACGCACACACACACACAACACACACACACACACACATGATTAGGTAGGTAGGTAGATAGATAGATAGATAGATAGGCAGGCAGGCAGGCAGGCAGGCAGGCAGGCAGGCAGGCAGGCAGGCAGGCAGGCAGGAGGGCTGGAAAGATGGATCAGCAGTTACACGAGTTCAATTCCCAGCATCCACATGGTGACTCACGACTGTAATTCCAGTTCCAGGAGATCTGACGCTCTCTTCTGGCCTCTGTGGGCACTGAACTCATGTCATATACAGACATTCAAGCAAACCCTCACACACATGAGATAATGAGGACGATAATCATCATCATCATCATCATCATCATCATCATCATCATCATCTAGCCTGTTGTAGCCCATGCCTTTAATCCCAGTACTTAAGAGGCAGAGGCAGATGGATCTCTGTGAGTTTGAGGCCAGCCTAGTCTACAGAGTGAGTTCCAAGAAAGCCAGAGCTGTTAGACAGAGAAACTCTGTCTCACAAAAACAAGCAAAAAAAAAAAAAAAAAAAAAACCAAATAAATGTTTTTAAGTTTAATTTTTAATCAAGTTACATTAAGAGTATCAATACGGGAAACCCAAATGTGTGACTTTCATCTTGTCCCCTCAGGGCACTGAGGTCTTCCCCCTGATCGGCTCTGTACTACACGACCCCGAGGTTTTCCAGAACCCAGGAGAGTTCTGCCCGGGCCGCTTCCTGGACACTGATGGCCGCTTGAGGAAACATGAAGCCTTCCTGCCCTTCTCCTTAGGTATCTACTGGACGTTAGGGATCACCAGAGGGTGCTGACTGGTTGTAGCCAGTGGGTGTCAGTGCCAGCTGGGGAGGCATCTCTGCGGGCCCAGGTGTGAGCCCGGCTGACTCAACCCCCCCTCTTCTGCCAGGTAAGCGAGTCTGCCTGGGAGAAGGCCTGGCTCGGGCAGAGCTCTGGCTTTTCTTCACCGCTATCCTACAAGCCTTCTCTCTGGACACGCCGTGCCCACCAGGCGACCTGAGCCTGCAGCCAGCCATCAGTGGGCTTTTCAACGTCCCCCCAGACTTCCAGCTGCAGGTCTGGCCCACCAGCGACCAGTCCAGATGAAGGAAGGCCAGAGCCAACTGAGATGACGGCCTCCCCGGGGTGAGTGAACCAGGTGCCTCTGAAGCTTCACCACACCACACCTATGTCCAGGCAGCTGCTGCAACCCAGTATCACACTCCCCTATGCAACTACAGGGCAACTGATGTATGTGCTTTCTTGGAGAGGACTGTCTGAATCAGGGTCTAGCTATGTAGCACAGGCAGGTCTCAAGCTGTGATCCTCCTGCCTCAGAGTACTGGAATTACAGGTATGCACCACCAAGGGGCTGCATAGCTTTCAGACTACATAAATATGCCATCTGGACCTACAAGAATATTACCAGATACCCCACCATGCCATCCACCACACAACCCCCTGGGTTCACAATCCTGGTCCTGCTACCACCTACACAGCCTCACAAACAGCCCAACCATGTTCTACTTCCATGTCTATCACCACTGTGGCTGGGTCCCCACCATAGAAACAGCATGCCCCAGCTGGGGTCACGTCACAGCCAGAACGCTGTCCCTGTCTACTCCGTGGATGACCTCACCACCCTCCCGGCACATGAGTACCTCCATCTATGGCCGTCATCCACACAGCTGGACCATGTGTGACAGTGTCTTGGCTCTTCCGAATTTCTTCCTACTGAGATACACCATGACAGCAAAACTGTTCCCGGCCAACTCCACACCCTTGTTCGTCAAACACACTCCTTCCAACAAATTTTCCCAAATATAAATGTTCCCTGGTTTGTAATCGTGCACACAGACCTTGTACAAGTGAGGGCCAGCAACCCCACTTGCTTAATCAGGGCTCTGCTCCCAAACACATCCTGACTTTACTTGGCATCTCCGAAGTCCCCGTCAGGGTTATCCAAATGTAGCTCAGAGGTAGGGAGCACTTGTCTAGCATTTGTAAAGCCTAGGGTTCGATCCCCAGCACTGCTCAAAAAGCAACAAAATTTTTTTAAAACCTCCATCCAACCATCGCCTGGCCCCTGGAAGAACTAGATGAGCATACGGGTTCTCCCCCTCCATAACAGGACGGAGGCCATACCTGACCTCTTTGTAACTTGAAAGTCCCCATTTTGCAATAAAAGTTTGTCTCTGGCCCAGGACTGGACCCCCCTCTGCTTGTGTGAGTAAGGGGTGGGATTGCAGAGTCCACCCCTCCCCTGAGGCTGGGAGGGAGCTGAAAAACAGGGTCACCGCCCACCCTGCTGCTGACATCAGTACCAGATGTGAAGCTGAGGGGGAGGGGAAGGGGAAGGGAGGGCTGAGGCTGTCTGCCGTCTGGGGAAAGTCTTCAGCCAATGACAGCTCTAGCCTTTGGAAGTTCTCCAAATCTGAACACAGATAGGGACACACAGGCTCTGAGGACACAGACCGGACCGGCACCCTGCTCTTGTCTCTTCAACCCCTTTTCCCTTCTGTTTTCCCCATTCTGGAAACACCTGGCTTAACATGTCCAGGGCCGTGAGTTCCATCTTCATCACAGACAGAATTAAAAATAAATAACCACCGACTTTCTGCTGTATGTATTCCTCTTATTGCACTTAGAGTTATTGTAAGGCAAATATTAGAAAATAATTGAACATGCCTGCCTTTTAATTTCTTACTTTAACCAGTCTACTCAGGTGGTGGTGGTGGCAAACATCTTTAATCCCAGCACTCAGGAGGCAGAGGCAGGGGGATCTCTGTGAGTTCAAGGCCAGCCTGGTCTACAGAGTGAGTTCCAGGACAGCCTGTTACACAGAGAAACCCTGCCTCTAAAACAAAACAAAGCAAATGAACAAAAAAGATAAGCTCTTATGTGTCCCAAGCTGACCTAGAATTCTCTGTAAAGCCAAGGCTGCCCTTATCCTTCTCACCTCTTCCTGGTTGTTTGTTTTGTTTTGTCCTAGCCATGTCCTAGAACTTGCTCTGTAGACCAGGCTGGCCTGGAACTCAGAGATCTGCCTGCCTCTGCCTCTGCCTCTGCCTCTGCCTCTGGAGTGCTGAGATTAAAGACGTGCTCCGCCATGTAAGACCTGGTTTTCATACTGTTTCACCCTTCAAGTGATTTGGAAAGGGATGAGGTTTAAGTCTTCCCCCCTTTTTATTGCACATATTTATTTATCTGTTTGCTTTATTCTGGATGCACACGAATGGACACACACGCCACAGCTCCCCCGTGGAGGGCAGAGACAAACTTGCAAGAGTCATTTCTCTCCTTCTACCATGTGGGTCTCGGGGGTCACTCACAGGCCATCAGGTTTGGCACCAAGTGCCTTTACACCTTTGGGCCATCTTTATGGTCCTTAAAAAACAAAAACATCAGACCGGGGCTGCTACCAAGGATCATATCCAGATCTGTGATCCTACTGTGTTGAATTCTGTGGCCCATGCTCACTGAGGGCCTGTGGATGCGGGGTCAGGTCAGCCACCTGAGTCCATGTTGGTGACCCAGGGACATGCTGTAGCTGGGGCCATGCAGATCTGAGTGTCCTGTGTTGCTACCCAATCCCGTGGTGGCATCCTGGCCAGAGCTGAGGGCCATCCATGTCTGGACCCATGGCCCTCCTGCAGCCAGGGTCTACGTTGTTGTCCAAGGTTCCTGTTACCAGCAAAGGCCACATAGATGCCCAATTTCTGGGGCCACCTTAGTGACCAAGGGCTGTGCTGCCACTGGGGTCACTTTGAGTGGCCTGCACTACCACCTGATGTCCACACACAGTTGCTGCCAAGGCCCATGTCTGGGTATGTGGTCCCACCAAAGCATATAAGGAAGCGTGAGGTTGGAACCATAACCTGTGGCTTTTTGGTGTCCAGGGACTGTGCCACCACCACAGCCCTCCTGATCTGAGTTACCTGGAGCCAGGATGTCACCTGGGCCCAGGCTGCTGCTGAGAGTCATGCCTGAGCCCCTGGTCCTGCTGCGGTTGGGGTCTTTGTCGACGTCTGTGGCCCTTGTTGCCTCAGGGGGTCATGGGAACCATGTGTGTGGAATCAGGGCCACGCTGGGCTAGCCCTGCCCTTTACAGGTTCTGACCCTGCCTCTTGCTGGATGCTGCAACACCCCACCCCAGGCAGACACTTAGGAGAGGTGGCCCCTGCCCCTCACCATGGGTTTGGGAGAGCTGACCCTCATGGCATGGGCATAGGGGTGCTGGCTCTGCCCCTTGCCTGATGGGGTGGGGGCGGTGGCCTGGTCTGACCAACTCAACCACCACCGAGGCCCACAGCCAGACCTTGGGTTGGCCCACCCTAACATCTACCCCCTTCTAGGACCTGTTGGAGTCTGGGAAGGGACTGTGGAACAATACCAGAAGGATCTCCACAACACGGGACTATCCCAGAGGAGTTCCAGTGAGGATCCACTGATGATGGTGTATCAGAAACCAGAGGCCATGAGCCAGACCAGTGCCTCATTGCAACGAACCTTTGCAAGTAGAGCTGACTGGACAAAAGGGTGTGTGCAGTGTTCCCGGTGCCACCCAGGTGTATGAAGGAGTGTTGGAGAGGCAGGAGAGATGGAGGAGCCAAGAGGTTTCTTTTTCTCTCTGTTTGTTTTTTGAGATAGGGTTTCTCTATGTAACAGCTCTCACTGTCCTGGAACTCACTCTTTAGACCAGCCTCTGTGAATTTGAACTCACAGAGATCTGCCTGCCTCTGCCTCCCAAGTGCTGGGACTAAAGGCGGGCACCATTATTGTCAGGTGTCTTTCTTTCTCTTTCTTCCTTCCTTTCTTTCTTTCTTTCTTTCTTTGTTTTTTTTTTTTCTTGCTTTTTGTTTTGTTGGTTTGGTTGGGTTTTTGTTTTTTGTTTGTTTGTTTTGTTTTTTTCATTTAGGGTACAGGAGAGGGAAGGGGAGCAGAATCGGAGTACATGATGTGAAATTCCTAAAGATTCAATAAAGAAATCATGTTAGATTAAAAACAACAACCAGAAGACCATGCAGTGGTGGCACATGCCTTTGATCCCAGCACTCAGGAGGCAGAGGCAGGAGGATCTCTGAGTTTGAGACCTGGTCTACAGGGCTAGTTCCAGAACAGCTAGGGCCACACAAAGAGAATCAGTCTCAAAAGAACAAAAAGAAAAAAGCAATGACTTGTCTTTTCTTTGCATTCAAAATTCATATTGAAGGAAATTGAATCCTCAAAGTAATGTATTTTAAGAGTTGTGGAGCTAAATATGGTGGTGTGGTGTGCTTCTAATCCCAGCACCCAAGAGGCTCAGGCAGGGTCATTGGTCATTACCAAGGGTTTGAAGCCAGCATGAGTTTGAGGTAGCCTAAGCTAAATCTCAAGACTGTTTCAATGTTAAGTAGGTAAATAGTCATTACTTTGCACTATGTTAACACAAAAGCTATTCCAGTAGCAAAAGCAAAAAAGACAAACTCATTCGTGACTTCATCCACAGACAAGAATTACTGGACACCAAGGTAAAGCCTGCTAGATTAGTGAATGTGGTCACTGAGTGTTAAGTTCTCAAGACATTGACACAGTGTTCATCTAGTAAGCGCCATAGAAACACTGACACAGCTCAACTGGTAGAGTACTTGCCTTGCAAACATGAGGTCCTGAGGTCAAAGCCTAGTAACACACACACACACACACACACACACACACACACACACACAAAATCTCTCCTTCACCATGTGGCTCCAGGGATCAAAATCCATCAGCTGTTTTAGCCACAAGTATATAATTTAATGGCAGGTGTGTGTGTGTGTGTGTGTGTGTGTGTGTGTGTGTGTGTGTTCACATGTGTGCAGTGCCAGCAGAGGGCGTCAGATCTCTTGAAGCTAAAGTTGCTGAGGGTTTGTGAAGGAATTGGAACTCTGCTTGGAATTGAACTCTGGCCCTCTGCAAGAGCAGCAAGCGTACAATCATTGAGCCATCTCTCCAGCCCCTAATTTTGCTTGTTCTGAGACAGGCTCTCACTCCACAGCCCAGGCTAACCCGGAACTCACTATGTAGTCCAGGCTACCTTTGCCTACAGTGAGTGTCCTACCTCAGCCTCCTGAATGCTGGAATTATAAGCGTGAGTCACCATGCCCAGCTGGAGTTTACTTTTGAAAAGTCAAAATTACATAATTCACTTTGACACTCATCATGAGAAACAGGTTCGTGTTTACATTTCCCTGGAGGGCCTCATAAATTTTGTTTTCACTGTTTTACATTTATTTATCTCCTGTTGGAAGAAGGTGTGGGTATGCGCATGCCATGGCACTAACGTGGAGGTCAGGGTTGGACAACTTGCAGAGTGGGTTCTGTCCTTTCACTGTGTGGGTTCCGAGTATGAAACTCAGGCTGGCAGGCTTGGAGGCAAGCTCCTCACCCAGTGAGACATGCCACTGGCCTCGTATGTGTTTTATACTAGGTTTGTTTTTGTGTTTGTTTATTTGGGGTTCCTGTGTGTGAGTAATGCGTCTACCTACACGTATGTATGTATGTATGTATGTGTGCCACACATGTGCCTGGTGCTTATGGAGTCAGAAAGGAGCCAATGGGTCCCCTGAAACTGGAGATAAAGGATGCTGGGAACTCAACCCCAGTCCTCTGTAAGAGCAACAAATGCTCTTAACAACTAAGAGATTCTCCAGCCCAGTGGTTCTCAACCTGTGGGTCACATATCAGATATTTACAATACCATTCACAGCAGTAGCAAAACCACAGCTATAAAGTAGCAATGAAAATAATTTGGAGGGGCAGTCTCCACAATACAAGGAACTGTGTTAAAGGGTTGCAGCATTAGGAAGGTTGAGTATTGCTCTAGCCACACTCTGTTTCGAGAAAAGCCTCACGTAGCTCAGGCTGGCCTCTAACTTGCCATGTAACTGGGGCTGGCTTTGAGTTCTTGATCTTTCTGCTTCCATATTCCAAGTGCTGAGACTATAGGCGTGTGTACTTAGACTTGTTGAAATTAAAACTCAAGAGCTGGAGAAACAGCTTAGCACTTAAGCGCCGTAGCTGTTCTTCCAGAAGACCCAGGTTCAGCTCCCAGAACCCACCTCACAACCACCTATAATACTAGACACCTCTCTGGTTTCTGGGGGCACTGCACACACATGGTGAACAGACGTGTGCAAGCAAAACACCCATACATGTAGAAATAGAAGCAAATCTTTTGTCTGGTTTGGTTTGGTTTGGTTTGGTTTTTTGAGACAAGTTTTCTCTATGTAGACCTGGTTGTCCTAGAACTAGCTCTGTATACCAGGCTGGCCTTGAACTCACAGAGATCCACCTGTTTCTGCCTCCTGAGTGCTGGGATTAAAGGTGTGCGCCACCACACCTAGAAACAGGAATAAACTGTTTTAAAAATAGAATCCCAATTTTGACGTTTCTTAGGTTTTTGAAGTATGCAACCATTCTCCATCCTTTTGCTTATCTTATTCCATTTCATTTAATTTATTCTTTATATTACATTTATTTATTTATGTATGTGTTGCTTGTCTCCTTCTACCATGTGAGTAGAAGGACTGAATTCAGGCTGTCAGACTTGGAGTAGTTGCCTTTACATGCTGAGCTATTTCTCTGACCTTATTTCAATTCATTTTATGTTTGAGTCTTGCTATGAAGCCCAAGCCGACCTCAAACTCAGCATCTTCCTGCCTCCATCTTCTGAGTGCTGGTATTTTGGCATGCACCATGACTTGCCACTTATCATTTATATTTTAAATAAACTGGGTCTTTTGCCATGTGCAATTGTTTACATTCTGGTTTTGGCTGATGGCATCTATGAGCTGTCATTCAAGTCCTTCTTTTCCTAGACCCTCCCAGAAACTGGAAGCTGGACTAGGCGCAGGATCATTCCAGCAAAGAACTCCTTGTTGGAGGTGCTGCACCTGTGACAGGCTACTAGACCTTAGCATGACTGACGCCATGATGGAAGCCCCATTCAAGCCATAAAACTCAGCACATAGACAGCACCATCTGCCACAATGAAGATACAGGCCTAATCCATCAAAGTCTGTACACAGTCCTGTGAACGTCTCTAATGTACCAACCTTGCTTTTGGGCTTCTGGAGTTCCACTTCCAGCTAAATGTTTTGTTAACTGAAGCATGTCAACCCAGGATACGGTTTTTGTGCTTAAAAGCTCACCCTGAGAGAGGCTCGGGGCTACACTGGGGTCCTGAACATCCAGTGAAGATGGAGGTTCCTGTCCCGCCTGGTCCCACAGTCACTTTGCCCCAAATAAACACACAAAGACTATATTAATTTATAAACTATTGGTCAATGGCTAGGGCTTTAGTTATTAACCCACTTTTATTAATCTATGTATTTCTACATGGCCTTATCTTACCAGAGAATGCCTAGCGCATCTTATCTTCCTGGTCTCTACATGGCGTCTCTTCTGCCTCTTTCTCTCTCCTCACTCCTTCCTCTTGTAGCCCCTTCCTTCCTGGCTATTGGCCAAGCAGTGTTTTATTCATCAACCAATAAGAAAAACATATGCACAAAAGGACATCTCCCCATCAATCTAGCATCGTGGCCCAACTGGCTAATAAAGACTTTCTGTTGGCTTAAGCCCAAGTTTCCAGAAGTATTCTCTGGTGGACACCCGACAACATGCCCTTTCTCATTTCATCATGTCATTAAAAAAAAAATCCCATGTTTCACAATAGTAAGACCGGTATGTGTGGGTCCTGGTGTCGTCTTCAGGAAGTCTTCTCACTCAATGGCTTCAGCGGGTGGATCCTTTAGAACCCAATGGAGGATAGAGGAGACAGCTCACTAGGTAAAAGGACCTGCCACCTAACCTACCAACCTGAGCTGTCCAATCCCAGGGACCCACACAATGGAAGGAGACAAGCAACTCCTGCAAACTGTCCTGTGACTTCCGTGAAGATGCAGTGACATTCCCCATACACACACAATAAATAATACAAAAAAATACCAAAAAAAATACCAAGTAAACACGATCAAAACCAAACCCAATGATAGAGCAGTTGTGTGGGATGCGTGAGGTCGTTCAGTCTATTGATTGATAAATTTATCAGCTAATCGTGGTGCCTCACCCCTGTAATCCCAACACCCAGGAGACTCAACAGGAAGCATAATAGTTCAAGGCCAACCTGAGCTATAAAGTGAAATACTGTCTCAAAAAACTCAGGGCTTGGGATGTAGCTCAGGTCTAAAGCACTTGCCTAGAATCCCTCAGTGAGGGGCTGGGGCGTGGCTCAGTGGTAGAGCCCCTGCCTAGAATCCCCAGTGAGGGGCTGGGGGCGTGGCTCAGCCACTCAGTTCTCTCCTAATATGAACTTATTAGCGTGATTTCATAAGACCCCAGGTTCAGTTCCCAGCACCAAAGAAACAGTAATCAATAAACAAAACCAGGTCAAATTCTATCTTCCCTGCCCCGAACCCACTATGGCCATCAGAAGAGCGAGCTGAGACTTCCTACCCTACCCGGGCCTGCCTCAGTCCGCATTGGTGACAATGTGTCTCCCTTGAGTTACACCTGCCTCTGAGCCTTCTTTCCCGTTCCTGGAACGCTCTGCTGTGTGGCTTATCGCTGAGTTCCTTAGCTCTTCAGGTTAACCTCGCTAGCCACAGGCTCTAAATGTAACACTTTCGTGCCTTGCTGTTCCCTCCCCCTCGCTGTTTTCTCAAGGTGAAAGCTTCGTCCTCATGAATACTATGTAATTGTTTTTCTAGTTCTTAAAAATGGCAGATCCAGGGCTGTGGAGATGGCTCAGTGGTTAAAAGCATTTGCTGATCTTGCAGAGGACCTGGGTTTGATTCTCAGCACGCACATGGGGGTTCACAACCATCTGTAACTCCAGTTCCAGGGGATCTGATGCCCTCTTCCCATCTCTGCAGGCTCCTGCACCCACATGGTACACAGACATACTGAAGTCAGGCACACACACATACACATGTAAACACGTGAAAATAAATGAATAAATACTTTTTAATAAAAGGAAGAACAGGCATTCCTTTTGAGGAAGGGCATTTCCGTCCATCTGTCTCCAATTTTTAAAGTTTTTTTCTTAATAAATTTATTTCTCGTATATGAGTGTTTTGCTTGCATGTATGTTAAGTATATGCCTGGTGTCTTTGGAATGCAGAAGAAAGTATCAGATCCTCTGGTATTGGGGTGACAGACAGTTGTGAGCTGACATGTGGGTGCTAGGAACTAGACCTAGGCCTTCTGCAAGAGCAACAAGTGCTCTTAACTGCTCGGCCAACTTTGCAGAACCAGAGTTCATTTTCTAAAACGCAATTCAAGATAATCCAACATAAATGAAAGACACATACTAGGTACACTTATTTGTAGTGAGATATCCACCCGGCCTGCACCTGTTGCACTGACCACACCCATTGGGGCATTTGTGAGATGGTCTCACTATACAGCAAAGGCTGGCCTTACATTTGCTGGCCTCTTCCTGCCACAGCCTCTCAGGTTCTTGAGCAAATAGCCTCACAGGTTTAAATTTGTCACGAATCCCAATTGACCATAATGAATCTTTTCAAAGATGTGATCTCTTTCATTAAAAAGAAAGAAATGTGTGGTGTGTGTGATGTGTATATGTGCACCTGCCTCCACATACACAGACGCAGTGTCCCTGCATGTATGTAAGGAGGCCAGAGGTAGAGATTTTATTTATTTTAGTGTTAAGGGTTGTTGTTTTTTAAATGTTTGTGGGTTTTTTGTCTGGTTGTAGGTCTGCACACCATGTCCATGCCTGGCACCTGCACAGGTCAGCAGAGGGTGTCAGATCCCTCTGGACCAGATGCTAGTGTGCTGGGAACTGATCCCACACATCCTCTGGGACAGCAGTCCGTGCTCTCAAACCCTGAGCCATCTCCTCCTTATTCTTTGAGGCGAGATCTCTCACCAAAGGGAGGCTCACAGTTTCAGCTAGAATGGCTCTCCTGAGAGCCCCAGGGATCCACCCAAAGCCATCCCCTCTAGGGTTACAGGCGGTCACAGCCACATCTGCCTTGTACCGATCACTTGCTGCTCCCGAGTCAGCCCCCAAGTGCAGCAAGCACTTTCCCCACTGAGAGGCAGAACATTTCCATAGGTTACAGCAACAGGTGTGATATCCGTCTGTCCTCCAGGGCAGAGAGAAGAGAGAAAACAGAGAATTATACTACAAATGCACAAGGACAATCTGTAGCACGTGCTGCCAAAGAAATGCCCAGGGTGAACTGGGCGCGGTGGCACACGCCTGTCAACCCATCACTCTGGAGTTGAGAGTTTGAGACCAGCCTTGGCGATACAGTGGAACCATCTCAAAAAGAGAAAGGTGTTGAGAGTGAACAATATTTCATGGGAGTGGAGCTGGGTTAGACTGGAAGGTGCTGGAAACGATGTAGTAGAGGGTGGGGGGGAAACAGATGGGGTTGAGGGTTGTGTAGCAGCTTGGGGCCAAGCTACAGAAGGATGCTCCAAGGCGTGTGAAGGGAAGTTCTTTGGGTGAGAAAAGGAATGGGAGGTGAGGATAGGGTCAAGTGGATATGACAAGTACTTGTAAGAAACATGTGGCTTTATCTTAGAGGCTGAGGCAGAAGGTGGGGGTATGGCTACGTGGTAGGGGGAGAGAGGGAGGAGGCTGGGAGAAGGAAAGGATCCCACGTGGGATTAGGAAACACTAGCGACTGCTGAATGAGAAACATTTAGGAAGAACCGATAGACTCAGGCCACCCAAGGAGGAAGTCACAGCTGGGATCCAGGTGGCAGAGGACAAGACAGGAGGTGGGGAGGAGTTGTGGAGAAAGAGAGCCAAGTAGGAGAGAGGTTTGTAAAACCGCATTTTCCATTGAACTTGATATTGCCAACTCTGTACAAACCCATGTTGAGTGTGCAGGAAGATTCGAAGGCCCAGACTGCTGGGTGGGTCAGATGTTGGGGCGGTCACTAAAGTGAGACATGAGGGTGATGGTTAGGGTTAGGACCTTGAGCAAACATCTGGAGAGCCTGGAGTTCATTCTCAGGGCAGTGGGGAGTCATGGCTAGACGATAGACATGGTTAGCTATGGTTAAAGGGGGGTTCTGTCTCAGAAACATCCTCCTAGAGCCTAAGCAAGAAATGGGCTGGAGGGAGGGAGGGCAGGAGTAGGAGAAAGTAGTGGATGTGGAGAAGCAAAGGAGGAAAGACACCAGGAGGTAACCCAGAATTCTGAGCTCACCAAAATAAACAGTTGCAAGGCTGGAGAGATGGCTCAGCAGTTAAGACCACTGGCTGCTCTTCCAGAGGACCGGGGTTCAATTCCCAGCAACCACATGGCAGCTCACAATTGTCTGTAACTCTAAGATCTGACATGCATTCAGGCAGAACACCGATGTATATAAAATAGGAATAAATAAATTATGTATTTAAAAAAAAACAGTTCTGATCAAGTGTCTCCCTGGTTAATTGATGGAGAAGAGAGTTAGGTGCTAGAGGCCTTCTGAACACAAACTCTATGGCAAACACCCAGAGGCACAGTAGACATGCCTCAGAGTCTGAGCCCTGGCCCCAGATCTGCAAGGGCTGGATACAAGTTTCCCCAGGAGGAAGGAGCAAACAGCGCAAGTGCAGAGAGAGACAACCGGATGCCAAAAATCCTGGGCACCTTGTCAGCTGGGCTTCCCACGTGCTAGGAACTGCACTGCACTTTGACCCAGATAGACCTCGCACTCCTCACCTGCTACGTTAGCAGGGGCTGTCCTCGTTCCCATCTTACAGCTAGACACACTGAGCCACGGGAGGACAGGCGTCTGTCCACTGCCTGGTCCCACAGTCGGGGCAAAGCCGGAATTCCCACTGCAGTCTGCAGCCACCTCTGGATTCCTGTTTCTGCGTTCAAGTGGGCTTTGGTGGGTGTGAGTGCTGATGTCACCCCGGGTACGCCCGCCTGTCCAGCAGTGACCTTCCATCTGTAAGACTTCTCCAGCATGCAAACGCCTGGCCCGGCTCATCTGATGGCGTACGTGGGCAGGCAGCATGCCACTGCGTGCCTCTACCTGTCCCAGCTTCTGTGTCAATGCCGTCTGAGAGAGAGAGAGAGAGAGAGAGAGAGAGAGAGAGAGAGAGAGAGAGAGAGAGAGAGAGAGAGAGAGAGAGAGAATGTCCTTGTTCAAGCTGAGTGCGAGGGGAGTAAAGGGAGGCCTGGGAGGCTGGGCTGAGGGTGGAGGCCCAAAAGGGGGGGCACCTTGGGCTGAGAGGAGTGAAATTCTGCAGGAATGTTTACCAGACCCTGCGAGAGTCCAGGGGGACAGCGCCCATTCTCCTAACTCACCAGCCCAGGATCGGCCCTCAACCACCATCAGCCACAAAGGTCTCAGTCCACCTCCCCAGCCTCTCCAAGGCGCCAAGGCTCCTTTAAGACGAGGCCGATCCAACACTCTTCTCTTAGTTAACCCCTCGGAGTCCCAGTGGCCCCTGGGCCGGGGCCCTAGTGGGCGGAGGCAGAGGGGGAGCCAGGGGCGGGGAAAGAAGTCTGGGAGGCAGAGAATGAGGCAGGGTAGCTGGGAAGGCGGCTAGCTGCGGAGGAGTTGAGCCAGCCGGAGGGGGCTCCCGCTGTGCCAGGCGGGCAGTGCCAAATCCCAGGAGCCCAGAGCTGGGGGGAGGGCCGGGGACAGCCCGGCCCTGCCCCCTTCCCAAGAGAGGTGCCCATCAACTTCGGAAGAAAGTCTGGCATCGAGGATGGGCAGGGTCCCGCTGGCCTGGTGCTTGGCGCTGTGGTGCTGGGGGTGTGCGGCTCCTAAGGGTGAGTGATGGGGACTCACCGAGGTAGAGATTCCCGTTGATGGGACGCAGGGCAGGGGGAGCGACGGGGTGGGGGCTGGCTGGCAGGTGTTCGGGTGCTGGGCTGGTTTAGGGAGTTTCCTTGGGACGACAGAGAGCTGACTTGCGGGGAGACAGAAAGACACAAACTCGAAGAGGCTGCGGGGGGAGGGTGCCGGGAGGGAAAGCAACTGAGCGAGGAACAGAAGAGTGACAAGAAACAGAAACTGGGAGGGCCAGGGACAGAAGATGGACCGGGCAGAAAGACAGATGGAAGAAGCTGAGGGAGCGCTGGGGGCTGATGAATCCAGGTCCTGAGGAGAGGGACAGACTGGGGGCGGGGGGGGGGGCAGATGACAGGAAATAATCTTTCTGGGATAACACAGAGGCAGACTTGGAAGTCCTGGGCCCCCTTGTCAGGGATGCCCCCCTCCACAACTTGTTCTTGCCCTGCTGGAGTGTTCTTGCTCTCTCTCTCTCTCTCTCTCTCTCTCTCTCTCTTTCTCTCTCTCCCTTTCCCTCCCTTCTCCACTTTCTTTTCCTCTGTCTCCCAGCCCAGACTGAGAAGTCCCTAGAGACGGGAATGGCAGGGACCGGCCTTGCCATGCAGTTCAGGGCGTGGGAGGCTACCAGATCCCAGGCCTTCCTCCCAGCAGACTGGACATGGGATGGAAGCTGGACCTCAGTCCCCTGGGAAGACTCCCATCCTCCCCCAGTGGCTCTACCCCCACCCCTCTCTGAGGTCATTCTATAACTATGTAGGGTCCTGGCAGCAGCGGTGGGCAGAGAGGGCAGAAGAGAGGAGTAACGGGCTGTGGGGTTTCCTGAACGCGCTCCTTACCATCTCCCCAACAGACACACAGACTGAGGCTGACAGCCCATTTGTGGGGAACCCGGGGAATATCACCGGGGCCAGAGGACTCACAGGGACCCTTCGATGTGAGCTCCAGGTTCGGGGGGAGCCCCCTGAGGTGATGTGGCTTCGGGATGGACAGATCTTAGACCTGGCTGATAACACCCAGACCCAGGTGCCTCTGGGCGAAGACTGGCAAGAAGAATGGAAAGTTGTCAGTCAGCTCAGGTGTGTCACCTGCCCCTGCCCAGTGATCTCCGTGTATACAAGGTCACTGGGCAGCCACTCCACCTGGGTGGGGGATCTCCACTTGACCCCTCACTGGCCATGTGGCTCTGAGCTTGTGATATGATCTTTGGGTTTCGTTTTCCTCTTCTGTAAAAACGAGTTAAAAATAGTGCCCACTTCAGCCTTCCATGAGTTTCCTGTCCAGATCCCCTCTCTCCGTTCTGCTGACCCTCCTGGTGCCCAGCCCTGACCCTGAGCCTCTCTGTCCCTCGTCTTCCCTTCCAGAGTCTCATCCCTGCAGCATGCAGATGCAGGGGAGTACCGGTGCATGGTGTACCTGGAGGGGCGCGCCTTCCTGTCCCAGCCTGGCTTTGTAGGGCTGGAAGGTGAGGTCTCGCTCGGGTCAGAGCTTCTGACCGAATAGTGGGTGATAGAGAACTCAGTTCTGCGTCAGGACATAAGGCCTAGAGATGTAGGGAGTCTGGGGGTTGAGGATGAGTGCGGGGGGGGGCATACTTTATGTTGGGAGCAGGCTAAGGGAAAGGTATTTGAGGAGATTTTGGATGTCCTGGGGGATCAGATGTACTTGAAGTAAGATGTGCCAGGGATCAGAGACACGTGACTAAATCCTCCCATCACTCCAAGTGCATCAGTTTTTCATTAGCAGAATGATACAGGGAAAGGCAGGTATGCTGATGCACACACCAGCTGCCACGCTCAGGAGGCTGAGGGAGGAGATCTCTGTGAGTTCAAGGCCAGCCTGGTCTACAGAGTGAGTTCCAAGGACCATGTAGAGAGATCCTGTCTCAAAACAAACAAACAACTGAGAGACTGAGAGAGAGAGAGAGAGAGAGAGAGAGAGAGAGAGAGAGAGAGAGAGAGCAGAAAGAAGGGGGAGGGAGAGGGGGAGGAGGGGGAAGAGAAAAAGGACAATACAAGAGGTGAGACTCTCACGTGGTCTGGAAATTGTTCATGGTGGTCAGGCATAGGCTGAACCAGATGTCGGAACCATGGTCCTAGGCACAGAATAGGATCAGACATCTGAAGGTGACTTGGGTGTCCTGAGCAAGCAGATGTAAGGGACAAGTCAGAGACCCTGCAGGGTGGATCTAGTGCTTAGCAGCTCCAATGTCCTAATGATAATCTGGTCCCTGAGAGTTTCAGAGGGAAACTCAGTTTCTACCACCAACTGCCCAGGTCTCCCGTACTTCCTGGATGAGCCTGAGGACAAAGCTGTGCAGGCCAACACCCCCTTCAACCTAAGCTGCCAGGCCCAGGGACCCCCTGAACCCGTGAACCTGCTCTGGCTTCAAGATGCTATTCCCCTAGTTCCCGTCACAGGCCACATTTCTCAGCACAGCCTGCAAGTTCCAGGTGAGTCTAAGAGCGGGGACCAAGGCAGGGGATCAAGGGCCCTTCATTCACTGTGGCTGTCCATGTGTCCCTGGACTCTGCGTCTTATTTCCCTCCCCGTGACTTTTTCATCTGTCTGTCTGTCCCCCATCCCTGTTTCTCCATCCAGTGAGAAGTGTTTCTCACTGCTTCTCTATGTGTGTTTCTGTTCACCCCAGCCCCTCTCTGAATAGCATCCTTTGTCCCAAATTTCCTCTAAGCTGTTCAGTGGCCCAAGTGTGTAAGCCTGCCTCTCCTTTGTTAGTCCTTAACCCAAGCAGGGTATCAGAACTAACCAATACCCTCCGCCACCCACCTCCTGCCCTGAAGTGTCCCCAGGGCCTCAACCAAGTGGAGGAGGTCTCTGCTCAGCTGAGGTGTCCCAGGAAGACAGAGCCCAGGGTACAATGAGAGAGAGAAAGGGAGCGACAGAGCAAGGCAGTTAGAGAAAATGGAGGCTCATACTGTCATCCCAGAACTTGGGAAGCTGAGGCAGAAGTTCTGACTGTCACCAGTTTGAGGTCTGTCTAGGTGACATAGTAGGCCAGCCTGGGTTACTGGGTGAGACCTTGTCAATAAAGAAAAAGCAAAGGGCAGAGGATGTTGATCGTTTGGTGGAATGCTCGTCTATCAGGCAAGAAGCTGTGATCATTCAGAACACCCCACAGTTGGTGGTGTATGCCTGTAATCACAGCAGGTGGGTGGCGGAGGCAGCAGTACCATAAGTTCCAGACTATCCTCAACGACTCATCAAGTTCAAAGCCAGCCCTGTCTATATACTAAGGTCAAGGCTAGCTTGGGCTGTAGATGACCTCATCTCAAGGAGAAAAGATCAGGGGCAGGGAGGAAGGAAAACTAAAGAGAGCAGGCCACGGAAGTGACCCGGCATGGAGAGACATAGGATAATATGACCTGAGTGTTGGGACCCCTGTTTCAGAGTGACCCTCCCTTCCTGTACTATACAGATTGGGCACGGTGCTCAGGGGGGCCTTCTACATAGAGCATTCCTATCAGAGAAGACGGGATGAAGGCACACACATGGGGGTAGCTCATCAGGCGAGGCAGCCAAACCCTAAAAACCCTGCCTGCTGCCTGTCGAGGGCGGTGAGGAGGGGTCTTTCAGTGTGGAGAGAAGGGCTCACATTCTCAGCATTCTGGGAGCCCTGAGTGTGCAAGGAAGTGTGATGAGTGTGCTGGCCCCCAGAGGGGTGACTCAGGCCTGTGGCTCGAGTGGTCCGGTAGGAATAGGAATGGGGCCTGAGTCAGCCTGGGTGGACAAGGAGGGGGGAGGGGAGACATGGGGCACACAAGTGCCAGAGGGTCCCCTGTGTGTGTGTGTGTGTGTGTGTGTGTGTGTGTGTGTGTGTGTGTGTGTGTTAGGACTGGAACAGGAACACCTGAGAAGAAGTGAGGACGTCTGAACCTGTCTGCTTGGGAACGGGAGGGGGGGCCCGTCTACACATGTAGCCGTGTCCTCCTGGATCAGCTTACCCCTCATCATCAACTGCCTTGTGGGAGAGTATGTCTTATAGAGGTCCAGTGTCTGTGGCTCTCTGAGTGTGTTTCTGTAGGTGTCACTATATGTCAATCTTGTCTTCTGTTTTCCCTCTGTGGTCTGCGTTCACGGCCGTTGACACTGTGTAAGGCCAGCGCTGCTGACGCTGTATGGCTACCTTGATTACTTTTGTATATTAAGGTGACGACCCTGACTCATAGAGTTCACCTGCGGATGTATGTCCCCGTGTGAGGTCCTCTTGCCTTGCAGAATCAAGATGTCACATGGGGCTTGGCAGTTGGTGCCTGTAATCCCAGCACGCAAGGATGATGACAAGTTTGAGGGCAGCCTGGTCTACACAAGACCCTGTCTCCAAAAAGGGAAGATGCCTGTGTGCTTCTTACTGACTGTCAAAGAAAAAGTATTACTGGCAACATAAAATTCTGTGTCTCAGTATATACCAAAGAGCGAGAGACCAAGAGACACTGAAATTCGCAGCAGAGCATGAGCATGCTTCTGCTCTCTCTGGAGTTTCTCTTTAATGACTCCCCCAGATTCTTGGTGACTGAACCCCCGACACTCACCTGTCACCCATGCATATGTGGCAATGTCCCTGTCTTGTGATCTCTCCAGAGGGCCGTTGTGGCTGTGCAATGACTTGTTTTCCCATCCGTCTGTGTCTGTTTAGGCACAGATGAGGGCGTGGTGCTCCCCACCCCCTCTCTCGGGGGTATGATGTGATGCTGGGGAGTGAGGATTAACTTTTATTGCTTCCTAGTTTGTATCTGTTTGTCTGCCCATGGGCTGTGTGGTGCGCAGACCCCAGTCTGCTGAGGTTGTCAGTATTAACGTCTATGTATACTATTTGGCCAGGTGCTTGCAATTGGCTGGTGTGTGTGTGTGTGTGTGTGTGTGTGTGTGTGTGTGTGTGTGTCTGGGGCTATGCCTCATTGACAGCCCCCATGTGTTTACCAGTAAGCCCCAGGGCGTTTATGTCACTGTGTTTGGGACAGCATCCGCCCTGTGGATGGTGTACAGCAGCATAGCCAGTGCTGTATTTCAGTGTTTACATTTGTGCTAATAACGGTCCCTGTGTATTTAAGAGTGATTCACTGCCGGGGGAGGGGACGGTGCTTTGTGAAGGAATTTTGTCAGTTTGTGCGCGGGTATGCCTCTCTATCAGAGTCAGGGCGTGTCCTCTCTCCATCTCTCATTCCCTTGGAAAAGCCAAGGGTGGGGGTGAGCGGATGGGGTGGGGGCGGGGCAGTACATCTGGAAAAAACATCTGGAATGCACGGGCTCTTGTGGAGCAGTCGATGGAATACAGGAGGAGAGAGGGGTCCGAGACCCCTTGGTTTATCCTAGAGGCCTTATTTGAGATGCAGCCTCTGGGAGATGAGAATGGGGACTCCCACGCTGTGCCCCCTAGGACAGGCCGGAAGTGGAGGGTGGGGGGCGCCCCGTGACTCAGGCGGGGGCAGGAATGCTGCGGTTGGAACAGAACCTAGCTCCAGAACCACCCCCCCTTTTGCCTCGGGGCTTCTCAGGCTGGTCTGTGGCGCCAGCTCCTGCGTAGTGTTACCCACGTGCCAGGTGGCTGAATGGGACCTAGCGCTAACCCCCTCACGCAGCCCTCCCTGGGCCACCGCATCCCTTCTCGGGTAACCGCGGTGGCGCACCTGACCTTGGCAGGAAAGTCAGGCAGCCCACTCTGGCAGCAGTGGCTAGGGCGCTTCCCTGCCCACCCCCTTCCGGCCTTCAAGACGGAGTTTCCCTGGTTCCACTCCCTCTGCTAACCGAGAAAAGGAAACTTTGTGTCTTGTTAGCGAGGCCACCCTCCAAAATACCAGGTGGAAGGAACGCCGTGCACGCACAAATGCAGATGCCAGACTCATACAAGTACACGATGTCCCCAGACTTAACACGAGCCATGAAACACAGATGGGCGAATGCACGCACATCCATCCAAGTCCACCACGCTCAGAATTACAGGCCCAATACCAGGGCCTTCACTTCATAATGAGTGTGTCGAGAACGCTGCATGAATGGGTATTGCATATCTGTGTGTTTGCGTGCTTGTGCCCGGGGAGTATTTGTACTTTGGTGTGTGTGCATGGTGGTGACATAGGTGTACACGCAAAAGGGGTGGGTACACAAACAGACAAAACAAGGTACTCAGACAAACACCTTGACCCACAAACCTCTCCCACACACACAGACATTTACTCAAAACATATTAGCTGGCTTGCTTGCCTTTTACATTATCTAGGTTCCCCTTTCTTCCTCACATACCCAAACACAGATGCCCACTCATGAGTTTATTTGCTTGGCAGGCTTGGTTTTGCCTGCCTCTAATCCCAGCTACTCCAGAGGCTAGGACAAGGGGATTACAAGAACGTGTGATAGACACACACACACACACACACACACACACACACACACACACACACGCGTGCACTAATCTTTTTAAAAAATCACTCATTCAACAGACGTTTGTGGAGCATCTACTGTATGCCAGGCCATGCTGGCACCACAGGGTACTTAGACAGATGGTCCTTGCTCTCCTAGAATGACAGTGTGCTGAGGGAAAAGCCCTTTGCAGTGTGATTCTTAGGCAATGTGTGAAATATGCTGACAATGAGGAGTCAGGAAAGCAGAGCAGAGGAGGGCAGCTGTGGGGGCAGGCTCCCAATTCGATACAGACTAGTCAGGGACAAGTAACTTGGGTGTGTCATCCCAGAAGAAAGCGTAAAAGGAGGGAGAAAGCACATAGGCATCTGTGGGGAGACAGCGTGCACAGCGTGAGTGTGTGTGTATGTGTGGAGGGGGAGAGAGACAGAGACAGAGCCAGTGTGTCAGTAGCAGACTGAGCCAAGGAAACAGATTTATCAATGAGCAAACACATATATATCACCACCCACTTCTGTCCAGTGTGTGCTCGCTGGCTGTGTCTCTGTAAATCTGTGTAGGCCTGTGTGAGTATGTGTTGATATGTTGGTACATGTCTACAAGGGCCTGACCCCCTTTCTCTGCAACAATGGGGATTGAACCCAGGGCCTTCCACATTACAGGAAACTGTGAGCTTCATCCAGAAGCTTGCTCTTTTTTCTATACTTATTTTATATGTGTGTGTACGCACCTGAGTGTATGTGTGTGGATTACTGGCATGCTGTGAGGTCAGAGAGGTCATCAGATCCCCTGAAACTGGTATCACAGGCACTTGTGAGTTGCCATGCGAGTGCTGGGAACTGAACCCAGGTCCTCTGCAAGAGCAGTCAGGGCCCTTAACCTCTGAGCCACCTCTCCAGTCCCTTCCGATCTGTGCTTTACTGTCGGATTTTGAGACAGAGCCTTGTACTCACTCTGCCAGGCAGGCTTGAAGTTGAGATTCTCATGCCTCAGCTTGCCGATTATCTGGGATGACAGGTGTGTGTCATCTGGCTCGACAGATGAACACTTTATGTGTCTGAATGAGTCTGTATGAGTTGAGTGTGTGTTTCTGCGTACATGTATGTAAGCATGTGTGTTCCTCTGCACCGTGTGTGTGTGTGTGTGTGTGTGTGTGTGTGTGTGTGTGTGTGTGTGTAGAGAGAGAGAGAGAGAGAGAGAGAGAGAGAGAGAGAGAGAGACTATGTGGGCCACTCTCTGGTATGACAGTGTAATTATGTGAGCCTATGTGGGCCATGTGTGACCATGTAGTGAGGCATAGGACCCGTGTCTGAGAATGGAGCCCCTGTTCCTAACACGTCATTCTCTTTCCCCCACACTCCCACTCCATGCAAAAGAGAGGTGGGCTGGTGTGACCTGGCCAGTGAGGCCAGGTGTGGGGGCTCAGCATAGTCCGGGAGCCTCCCTTCCCCCACATGACACAAGACTGCTTTCTCATACTCTTCCCCAGGCCTGAACAAGACATCTTCTTTCTCCTGTGAAGCTCACAATGCCAAGGGAGTCACCACCTCCCGCACTGCCACTGTCACAGGTGACAACAAGAGGACTCGGGGATCTTGGTGATGGGCGTGGGCTGGACTGGGGAGGCTGGGTCAGAGGTCAGAGAAGGCAGAGGGAATAGGGAGAGCTTGGGGGAAGGTTCCCAAGTATCACCGTCCCTCATCTGTCTACAGTGCTCCCTCAGAGGCCTCACCATCTCCACGTGGTTTCCAGACATCCCACGGAGCTAGAGGTAGCTTGGACCCCTGGCCTGAGTGGCATCTACCCCCTTACCCACTGCAACCTGCAGGTGAGACTGACTGTTTCCATCTCAACCCTGCGTCCTTCCACACCCCCAGGCCCACATCTTGCCTACGAAACACCAGCCTTTCCATACCACTGAGTGTTGGGAGACATTAGAGACATCCGTTAACCCAGGTGTCCTGGATTTTAACCCCTGCCTCACCTGTTGGCTGCGTGCACTTGAGCAAATCCCATAAGCACTGTGGGCCGCCTGTAAGACGGGCATGATGGTAATGCTTATGAGACAGGAATGCGAGTTCAGTAAATGAAGGCAACTAGCCAACTTAAAACAGCTTTGGGGATGTATTGCAGACTGTTATCTGGTTTTTATTGTTTTCTTAGTGACAGTGACTTTAGCCAGATTGGGAGCTCTGAGCCAGCGGGACTTGTGGCTGTTTCTGTCACAGCACTATGCTAACTGTCTTTGTCCTGACCTCTCTAGGTTGTCACTATCTGGAGCAGGTCTGTCCCTGTCTGGCATTTGGGCTGTCTGAGGACAGCGCTGCTAGTCACATGGTCACCTCAGTGTTGCCTAGCATAGGCTAGACAGATGAGGCTGTCAGATGGAATATATAACAACCCAGTTATAATGTTACAGGCCGATAATGTTAGCATTTAGGAGCAAGAGGATGGAGAGTTCAAAGCCATCCTGGGCAACATGGCAATACTGTCTCAAAATAAAAGATTTTAAAAGCTGAAAGTATGGCTCAGTGGTAGAGCCCCTGCCTAGAATCCCCAGTGAGGGGCTGGGGTGTGGCTCAGTGGTAGAGCCCCTGCCTAGAATCCCCCAGTGAGGGGTTGGGGTGTGGCTCAGTGGTAGAGCCCCTGCCTAGAATCCCCCAGTGAGGGGCTGGGGATCCTTTCAAGGTATAGAGCTGAGAGATCCGAAAAGCAAAAGCAAACTGCTCCCCCCTCCCCCGTAGCTAGAACAACAAAACTTAGTTTGAATCCTTGAGTTTCACCAACTTGAAAGGCCTGAGATGTCAGGTCAGGCCGAAGCTGCACTCCTACCCACATCCATGCAGTGTCTAAAGAAAAGCAGAAGTGTGGGTTCTTCCCTCTCCAGGTCTCACTTCCTGCTGCCCGAAGGCTCAGGCTGGACAGTTCCTGAGGGAGGGTCATGACTGTCCCAGGGAAAAGAGAAGTGGGAGTGGGTTTGAGCCCACTGTCTGCACCCATCTCCCCTCTGTCCTGCCAGAGCTTCCTCTTCCTGTCTGTCACTGTAGGTCAGAGAGCAGGCTCATGCCCTCCTGACACCCATCATTGGTATGCCTCCTCCTTGGATCTTGTAATGCCAGTGTCACCCTCTTTGGGGACTATGTCGCTTTTGGAAAACTACTGAACTTCTGGGCCTCAACCTCTCCCATCGGTAAAACTGGAATGAGAACAAGAATTGAGCCTTTAAGTGGAGAAGAGGAATTGGAAGTGTTTAGCCATGAACAGGCTCAACAAGGGACTTAGCACATAGTAGGCACTTAAAAAATAGTGACTTTGGGGGCTGAGACATAGTTTAGTGGTAGAATATCTGCTTGACATAAATGAGAACTTTGGGTTCATCTCCAGTCGTGTCATAAAAGGGGGTGCAGATATGTCAGTACAGTGTTCGGCAGGCAAGGTTAAGGATGTGAGTTTGATCCCTCCGAACCCACACAAAAGAGCTGAGCAGAGCAGAACACACTTATAATACCAGTGCTGGGCAGATGGAAGTGGTGGGAACTCACTGGCCGGCCAGCCTAGCCAGATCAGTGAGTCCCAGGTCCTGTTGCGAGACCCTGTCTGGGGCCAACAAGATGCCTTAGCAGGTAAAGGTGATTGCTGCCAAGCCTGACGCTTTAAATTCAGTTCCCAGGACCCAAAAGTAATAGGAGAGAGCTGACACAAGTTGTCCCATAACACACATACTCACACTTACAAATAAATAACAATATATTAAAATAACAGTAACAGGCATGGTGGACATGTCTTTAATCTCTGCCTCTGGAGAGGCAGAGGCAGGTGGATCTCTTGAATTTGAAGCCAGATTGGTGTATGTAGCAAATTCCAGGCCAGCCAGGGATACATAGTGATACGTTGTTTCAGGAAGAAAGAAGTCAGAAAGGGGACCAATTGATATTAGTGTGTAAACAAACTAATCTACATGTCATTAAATTGGACATATGACAACTAGAGTCCCCTTGTCACACAATAGGAGACAAGATCTGGAAATTGGCCTTGTCTTTCTTTTTCCTTTTCTTGTTTTTTAAAATAGGATCTCTTTGTGTAGCCTTGGCTGTCCTGGAACCCATTCTATAGACCAGGTTGGCTTCAAACTCACAAGATCTGCCTGTCTTTGCCTCTCTGTTTCTGGGATTAAAGGCATACATACCACCACCTGGTCCTGATCCCCCCCACCCCCCCCCAAAAAAAAACAAACAAAAAAACAAAAAACAAGAACTCACTATGCAGGAACTCACTATGCAGTCCAGACTGTCCCTGAGCTCCTGAGGCCTCCTGCCTCATCAAGAGCCAGGGTGATAGGTGTGTGTCACCACACCAGCTGCACAAGTGCGTTTAATCTTTTTGTGTGTTTATTTGGTCGGATCTTTTTGTTGTTGTTTGGGGTTTTGCTTATGGGTGTTTGTCTGTGTGACACTGGGGATCCCATGTGTGCACTAGGCAAGTGCTCTACCACTGAGCCACTCCTCAGCTTGTCCCTTTAATCTTTAACCCTTTCAAGGCTTCTAGATGAGAAAACCGAGGCTCAAAAGGGACAAAAAAGGAATCTTGCCAGAGGTGGCTTTTGCAAGTGGCAAGACACGGATAGTGTGGTTTCTTTGTAAACCTGGATGTCCATGTTGCCCTGTTGTAAAGTTACAACACACATGCACATGAACACACAGAGATGCATGCACAAAGACAAATGCACACACACACACACACACACACACACACACACACACACACACGCACACACACACACGCGTGCGCACAGAGAGAGAGAGACAGAGACAGAGAGACAGAGACAGAGACAGAGAGATACACACACTGAGACCCACATATCCCTGCAAAGTCGTATAGTCACACTCAGACCACAATCAAGAGTGTGATTGTTCTCTGGTCCTCACATCTTTCTCCATCCTCAGGCTGTGCTGTCCGACGATGGGGTGGGTATCTGGCTGGGAGAGCCAGATCCTCCGGAAGAGCCTGTCACTTTGCAAGTATCTGTGCCCCCCCACCAGCTTCGGCTGGAAAAGCTCCTTCCTCACACCCCTTATCACATCCGGGTATCCTGCACCAGCAGCCAGGGTCCCTCGCCCTGGACCCACTGGCTTCCTGTGGAGACCACAGAGGGAGGTAAGAAGGTCTTGGGAGGAAGATGCCATTATGCTTTGCTTTTATTGGTGCCACCCTGAGCCTCTCCTCTCACCCCTTTACCCCATGTGGCCTTACTCTCCTTGTCCAGCCCCTGACCCCTGAACTCTGCCCACTGGCCTCTCTCCAGATCTCTCCCTGAGCTTCCTCTCATGGAACGCTGCACGAATTGCCCACGCGTGTGCTCTTTGCAACCTGCCCCACTTCCTGGGAACAGGGAGGGGGTCAGGAAGAGGTGGGGGTACCAGCTTCCCTCTTCCCTGTCCTCCAGTGCCCTTGGGCCCCCCCGAGAACGTTAGCGCCATGCGGAATGGGAGCCAGGCCCTCGTGCGTTGGCAGGAGCCAAGGGTGCCCCTGCAGGGCACCCTGTTAGGGTACCGGCTGGCATATCGAGGCCAGGACACCCCTGAGGTGGGTGCTGCTGGCTGGGTTAGGGTGGAATGGTTGTGGGAAGAGGGAATGGGGAAGAGTTGACTATAAGTAGGCACGGGAAACTGTGCAAGTCAGGTACTATGCCATTGCACCGTGCCTACCAAGATGAGTTTCGGGGACCCTAAATGGGTCCACAAGGAAAGGGCTGAGACTGTCTGTTTGTGAGCATAAAAGCACCTCCTTGCGCTTTGTAAGTTTTGTAGCACCTTAGGGATGCTTCCCTCGTTTATACAAATGCTTTATCTGGGCTAGCTATAACCCAAGGTGGAGAAAGGGAATCTGAAGTTAGGAGTTGGATGGAAGTGAAAAGATGAGAGTTCAGTTCTCCAACGAATACTGAGCTGTGCCCGGTGCCAAGCATGGTTTGGAGGAGCTAAAGATGTGGCCAGGAGCGAGGCAGAGTCCCAGCCCTCTGCAGTTGGCATTCCAGCGTGCGTGGGGCTGGAGATGTGGACACGGGTGGAGATGAGGGACTGGGGATGAAGAAAAGAGTTAAGGCTGAAGTCATAGGAATTCTAGACCTAAATGTCCGTTCTGATGTTGCCTCTGGACTTCCAGGTACTTATGGACATAGGACTAAAGCGAGAGGTGACTCTGGAGCTTCGGGGGGACAGGCCTGTGGCTAACCTGACTGTGTCTGTGGCAGCCTATACCTCTGCTGGGGATGGGCCCTGGAGCCTTCCTGTGCCCCTGGAGCCCTGGCGCCCAGGTAACCCCAAAGCCATGCCAGGCCCCTCCCAGCGCCCTTAGGATTGCCTCTTCCTGGCACCCTTGGCTTGCTCTCCACGCCTCTGAGCGCTGCGCCAACTTAGATTCCTTGTTCCTAGCACAGAGCCGCCCTCAGCCCCTTCACTGTGTCACGCCAATCTTGCCATCTCTGAGCACGTCTCCCTCTGTCCTTTCTCCTCACAGGGCAAGGACAGCCAGTCCACCATCTGGGTAAGGGCTTTTGTGTCCCCTTTCCCCTTCTTTCCCTCCCTCTGTATGCAGTGAGGGCCACGTACTTTTCACACCCCCTTCATGCTTCCCAAGCACATTGCGCTAACCCTTCACTTCTTTGGTGTCTGTGGTTCCTGACGGAGGTGCCTAGAGTGGTAGGGTTGAGTGGGCAGATTGACGGACACATGAGTAAGTGGAGGAGTGATAATATACACTGGAGGCATGTGTGAGTGGATGAGTATGTAGAAACTGGATTGATGGATGGATGGGTGGATGGATGGATGGATGGATGGATGGATGGATGGATGGATGCATGTGTGGGAAAAGGACTGAAGGATAGCCAAGCATGATGGCATGTGCGTTTGATCCCAACACGTAGGAGGCAGAGACAGGCAGATCTCTGTGGGTTCGAGGCAAGCCAAGTCTGTGTGATGAGATCCAGGCCAGTCACACAGTGAGACCTGTCTCAAAAGAAGAAAGAGGAAGGAAGGGAGGGAGGGAGGGAGGGAGGGAGGAGGGAGGGAGGAGGGAGGGAGGGGGATGCATACCTAGGCCAATGGATAAATGGATGTATGGATGTATGGATGGATGGATGGATGGATGGATGGATGGATGGATGGATGGAAAATATGAGGGATGAATAGAGCAATGGAAGGGAGGGAGGGAAGGAGGAGAGAAGGGAAAAAAGAAAAAAGGGAGAAGGAAGGAGAGAGGTTCTCTCTTTCAAATATTTCATCAGCAACTCTCATTCTTCCTACTTCCAATGTGCCCTCCTGGCACTGTTACAGCCACCGCTTAGAACGCAACGCACGCAGTGCCCTTCACCTATCTGCTCATACTTCTGCCTCGCCCACCCTCCTCTCAAACCCCATTATAACCCTTCATTCCTCGCACGTGCCCATTGCACGTTCAACTTCTCCCCCTTTTTTGAGTCAGGGTCTCTCTATGTAGTCCCTGGTAGCCTGGAACTCTCTGTGTAGACTAGGCTAGCCCGAAACTCACAGAGATCTGTCTGCCTCTGCCTCCTGAATCCTGGGCCCAAAGGCATGCACTACCATACACAGCTATTCTAACGTCTTCGTGAATACTCTGTGTGTACCTTATATCCACCACACAGGACACAACTGTAACTGCTGAAAACTATATAGTCTGCAGCTGTCCCATACGCTATAGCTGCTTCTCCAGGAACTAGCCGAAATGCCATCATCCTTAACAGTTCTGTTACCTTTCTCCATGCCCTATTGTCCTCCTTCTCCTCCTCTTCCTCCACACACACACACACACACACACACACGCACACGCACGCACGCGCACACGCACGCACGCACGCGCACACAGTCCTTCCATGCTCTGTTCTACGCCCATCCTTCCCCTGTGCCCTTCCTATGCTCATCATCTCCCAGTTCACACCTTTTGTATGTTCCCAGCACCCTCTTCTCAGGCTGAATCACATTCCCAAAGGTCCTTTCTCACACCCTGCTGTGGTGGCTTGAAACTCTGGCACTCGGAGGGCTATGGAGGCATAATTAGGAGTTCAAGCCCTCCTGAGCTACAACAACCCTGTCTCTAAAATGAAGAAGAAAGAGGAGGAGATGTAGCTCCAGTGGTAGAGTCCTTGCCTGGCATGCACGAGGCCCTGGGTCCCGTCCCCAGCACTATGTAAGCCAGATGTGGTGACACATGCCTGTGACCTGGGAGGTGGAAGCTGAGGATCAGAGATGAGAGGTCATCCTTGGCTACATACTAAGTTCAAGGCTAACCTGGGGTTCGTTTGGCCCTGTCCCAAAATGAAACAATAGCGGGACATTCCTCATCTGTCTTGTGCCCTAACGCCTCCAGTGGCCAGCTCGCTGTTTGCACGCACACTTCCCCTAGGCACTAGTATTTCTCTCTCTCTCTCACGCCTCACATCACTGAACACTCCCCAAAGATGTTCCTTAGTTCTTCGCTCCCCAGCCTCGTGCACATGGCCCCGTGCTGCGTCCTGCACTGTGTGGGTTCTCTCCCTTCCTCTCCTGCCTTTCCACACCCAGGTCACTCCCTTACACAGTTACCCTGCCACTCTGCGACGTCTCTCCCCTGTGCTAGTTTAGGTCCCCTCCCCCATGTTCATCTCTCCCTCCCTGCATACTCACGTGTGCACATCTGACCTTGGCTTTCCACCATTGCACACTCCAGCCTCCCTCCCGTGTCACCCCCTCCCGGGCCCCAGGGAACTGGATCCAAGGACCTTAGCCATGATCTGTCCCCCATGCCCCCTGACAGTGAGTGAACCCCCACCTCCTGCCTTCTCGTGGCCCTGGTGGTATGTACTGCTGGGAGCAGTTGTGGCCGCTGCCTGTGTCCTCATCTTGGCCCTGTTCCTTGTCCATCGGAGGAAGAAGGAGACCCGCTACGGGTGAGTTAGAACTCCACGGGAGAGGCTCTGAGGACTGGGATGGAGAGGCTGGAGTCATGGACGGCCAACCAGGAGGGTGCATGTACTGCCTGTGTGCGTGCGTGTGCGTGAAGGATCTGAATGAAGACGAGGAGACCTGAGGAAAGATAGAAGGCAGCAGGTGGCAATCCAAGATATGCTCAGCAAGTATTAGAGGAGAGAGCCACACAGCTTGGGAGTGCACTGGTACTTGCTTTTGTCCCTACTAGAAGGACAGGGTTCCACGTGCTTCTGTTCGTCCTTCATCTTCTCCCTTCTCCCTCTAGGGAAGTGTTCGAGCCAACAATGGAAAGAGGTGAACTGGTAGTCAGGTACCGTGTCCGGAAGTCCTACAGTCGCCGGACCACCGAAGCCACCTGTAAGTGAACTCCATGTTCCCTTCCATTCACGGGACAGTCGCTTAAATTAAAAAAAAAAAAATATATATATATATATATACATATAAAATATACATATACATATATATGTATATATATGCATACATACATACATACATACATACATACATACATACATACTCACTCTCTGTAGGTGACCTGAGATTCTGTAGATGCATGAGACAAAAGTTTCTGAAGGTCTTTAGAACGCAAGGATGTTAGAGTCTCAGGCCCTCGGGACAGTGAAGACTGGACCACACACAGCTTTAGAACATGGTGTTGTCTATTTTCACCGATGCAGCGAAAACAGCTTCAAGAAGAAAGGGTTAAGTTTGGCTCAGAGCTTGAGCGTACCACTGGTCCATGATGATGAAAACGCTGGGCAGCTGGGACATTAGGTGGCTGGTCCATTCCCATCTGCAGTCAGGATGGACGTCATCTCCGATGAAGCCTTCGTGCTTGGTTTGATTTCTCCCCTTTATTTGGTCCAGAACCCCAGCCCAGGGAATGGTGCAGCCCATATTTAAGGTGGGTCTTCCCACCTCAGCTCCTAATTCAGAAACTCCCTCCAAAGCCTGCCCAGAGGCTTGTGGCCTATGTAATTCAAGGTCCTGCCAGGTTGACATTAACCATAACAAATACGTATTTTGGGTTTGTTTGTTTTGTGACAAAGCCCAGGCTGAACTTAACTGCTTTTCCGGCTGTCTCCCAAGTGCTGGGACTATAGAGCCATGAGCCGTGACACCTGGGTCTTTTCTTTCTTTTTTCCTCCTCCCTCCTCCCCTCCCCCTCCTCTTCCTCCTCCTCCTGTTCTTCTAATTCAGTCTTACTCTATAACCAAAGCTAGCCACAAATTTGCAAGCTTCCTGTCCCCACCTCCTCAACACTGGGATATGGGTCACCATGCCAGGTTAGGATCAGTGAATCTCAGACACAGTAAATCTTTTGTTGTTGCTGTTGTTATTGTTTTTTCGAGACAGGGTTTCTCTGTGTAGCTTTGGAGCCTGTCCTGGAACTTGTTCTGTAGCCCAGGCTGGCCTTGAACTCACAGAGATCCATCCCCTGCTTCTATCTCCCAAGTGCTGGGATTAAAGGTGTGTGCTGCTGCCACCTGGGCAAAACAGCAAGTCTTAGGAACACCAAAATCTAAGAGCCAGAAGCTCTTGGGGAAATGTATGATGATGATGATGATGATGATGGTGGTGGTGGTGGTGGTGGTGGTGGTGGTGGTGGTGGTGGTGGTATGATTGATGATGATGATGGTGGTGGTGGTGGTATGATTGATGGTGATGATGATGATGGTGGTGGTGGTAGTTGTGGTGGTGGTGGTGGTTGTGGTGGTGGTGGTGGTGGTGGTGGTGGTGATGGAGGATGACATTGATATGAGTTGATGACAAGGACAAAGGTGTGACATACCCCCTTTCCCCACACACTTTTCAAAGCATTTTACACACATCACCTCATTTGATCCTTGAAACCCAAAGGCATGGGTGCCTGTTCTCACCCTCACTTCAAAGATGAGGGAGCTGTAGCATAGCGTAGCAATTTGCTCAAAGCGGCAAAGCTTGTCAATGGACAAGTGAGATTTAAATCCACACAGTTCCCCCTGACATCATCTTTGTCTGGGTTCATTTGGTTTTGTTTTCTTTTGATAGGGTCTCCAGCTGCCCTCAAACTCTATGTACCCAAGAGTTTCTTAAAGTTCTGATCTTACTGCCTCCAACTTGTCCTGAAAAGCGCTCTCTCTCTCTCTCTCTCTCTCTCTCTCTCTCTCTCTCTCTCTCTCTCTCTCTCTCTCTCTCTCTCTCTCTCTGTCTCTCTCTCTCTCTGTCTCTCTCTCTCTGTCTCTCTCTCGTTCTCTTTCTTCCTTCCTCCCTCCCTCCCTTCATTTCTTGCTCCCTCCCTCCCCCCCTCTCCCTCTTTCCTGGGGCTGTAACTCAGGGCCTTGCCTATGCTAGGCAAGCAGGGTACCACCGATTGACTTCATGAGCCAAGTGTCTCACCATGTAGCTCAGGCTAGCCTTGAACTCTCCTTCTGCGACAGCTTCCCATATTCTGGGATTACATGAGTGGGCCACTATATATAACTTAAGTCAACACTCCTAACTGCTGCACCCAGAAATGGCCTCTTGGAATTATAGAACATTAGAAACAATAGTATTGTAGACTCAGTCTCAGTATGATAAATAGCATGCTCAGCACCATAGCCTCTTGTAGTTTTGAAAATCTTAGAGTCTTAGAACTGAAGACCCTCAGGATCGTTGAGTCATGGAAGGTCCCAACTGAGAATGGACCTCAGAGGGTACCACCCGTAAAAGCTCCTCAGCTTCCCAGCTGGGGAAACTGAATTCCAGAGAACAAAGGGACACAGCTAAGTCTAGATCTAGCACACAGACTGCCAGGGTCCCAGGGGATGCTGGGAAGGTCTGGGAAAGACATTTGTTTACAAAGAGAAGGCGACAGCAGTAGGAAGGCAGCAGTGATTGGATGGAGTAATACACAGCCTCAGTTCTTGTAGCGTGAGCCTGGTCCCGAGAGGTTCCTGAGACCTGGGCTGGACATACATGAGGTCAAAGTGATTTTCACAGTAGCATCATCACCAAGATACTGCTTGCTCTTTTGCACCCTCGTTCTTGATAAACTTTCCCGTAGGCTCCCTTACCTGTGATAATATGATCAACAACCTATAGTCAAAGGAACATATACTCATGTGTTATTGTGTCTAAAAAAACAAAAACAAAAAACTATCATCAGGGGCTAGAGAGATGGCTCAGTGGTTAAGAGCATTTGCTGGGCTTCCAGAGGACCTGGGTTCGATTCCCAGCATCCACATGGTGGCTCACAAACATCAATAACATCAATCTGTACCAGATTGTCTGATGCCCTCTTCTGGCCTCCATGTGCAATGCATGCACACGGTACATAAATGTACATGCAGGTAAAACAAATGTACATACACACCTGTTTTTAAAATAAAAATAATAAACTATTGCCTTAAACAGGCACAGCTGCAGATCGTGGGAGGCTAAAGCACGAATATTAAGAGTTTAAGGCTTGCCTGGTCTAGGTCAAGTTCAAAGCTAGCCCGTGTAACTTAGTAGCCCGTGTAACTTAGTGAGACTGTCTCAAAGGAAAAAGCAAAAACAGTCTGGAAATATAGCCCAATTCTCAGTGGTAGAGCACCTGCCTAGAAAGGGCTGGGAACAGGGCTAGGTTGGGCTGAATATTGACTTTTTTTTTTTTAATGAATTGAATATAGTGTCTTCTGCACTACTTAATAATATTCTTTTTTTTTTTTTTTTTTTTTTTTGGTTTTTCAAGACATGGTTTCTCTGTGGCTTTAGAGGCTGTCCTGGAACTAGCTCTTGTAGACCAGGCTGGTCTCAAACTCATAGAGATCCGCCTGCCTCTGCCTCCCAAGTGCTGGGATTAAAGGCATGCACCACCATCTCCCGGCTGCTTAATAATATTCTTATATGAAGATGATGGATTCTGTTTTGTTGTTGATAGTGGCTTATTGTTTGAGACATGGTCTCAGTATGTAGCCCCCACTGGCATCAAATTCATTATGTAGACCAGGCTAGCCTTAAATTCACTGAGACATGCCTGCCTCTGCTTGGCGGGTGCTAAAGATGTATATTGAGACTGGCCTCTTATGTAGCACAGGCTGTCCTCAAGCTCACAGCAGTTTGCCCGTTTTTCCTCCCTGTGGAGGACTAGAGGAATGTTATACTGTACCCGACCTTACTTATTTTGTAATCACATAATTACAATATTTATGGGGTACAGTTTGCTGGAATACAGGGGGATAATTAGATACTTGTGTATAACGTAATTATCAAGTCTGGGTGATTAGCTAATTAGACTTTTTCCATCTGCTTTAAACGCTTGTCGTTCCTTTGTGCTGGTATCTGTCAAACTCTGAAGAACTGTACTTAACAGCTGGTGTAGAGGGTGCTGACCAATTGGGGTGCCCCGTGGAGCAAGAGTGTGGCCAGGCTTTCACCTTGTAGTTGCTTCTGTGGAGCAGACTTTGAGGCTACAGGAGCTGGGACGGGTCGAGTGCTCGGCACAGGAGCTAATTTTTGAACCAGTGTGGAAGTAATTCATGACCATGGGTATGTATGCCTCTCTTGGCACTTACTGCCCGAACATCAACCATGCCACGTGGCTCTGTGCTCCCTTTTCAGTGAACAGCCTGGGTATCAGCGAGGAGCTGAAGGAGAAACTCCGGGACGTCATGGTAGATCGGCACAAGGTGGCCTTAGGGAAGACACTGGGTGAAGGTGAGTCTCTCCCTCTCTCCCTCTCTCTCTCTCACACACACACACACACACAGACACACACATACACACATACACACATACACACACACACACACACACACACACACATACACACACACACACACACACACACACATACACACACACATACACACACACACATACACACACACACACACACACACACACACACACACATACACACACACATACACACACACATACACACACACACACACACACACACACTCACACACACATGCACACACACACACACAGATACACACACACATGCACACACACACACATACACACACACACACTCACACACACTCTCTCACACACATGCACACGCACACACACACACATACACACACATACACACACACACATGCACACACATACACACACACACATACACACACACACTCACACACAGACACACACACACATACACACACACACACACACACACAACCCACCAGAACCTTGATATTCCTCTCTTCCCCAATTCTCAGCCAACTGAAGGAAATACTGTCCCCACGGGTCCCGCCAAGCTCAATGTCTTTCTTCTTGTGCCACAGGAGAGTTTGGTGCGGTGATGGAGGGCCAGCTCAACCAGGATGACTCCGTCCTCAAGGTTGCTGTGAAGACAATGAAAAGTGAGTATGTGGACGTGTGTGTGCGCACGTGTGCAGTCCCGCAGGCCGAGCGCCGTCCATGTGCCCTGGGAAAGTGCCCATGCCAGACTCTGCTATCTATCGTGTTGGAGTGAAGGTCAGATTGACAAAATAATTGAGGCCTCAAAACAAACAGATCGGCAGCAACAGGAAGTCACTTCCACCTCTAGGCTGAAGGGCAGGGGGAGGAAAGTGCAGCCAGGGCCCGTGGCCAGCCAGAGCTGAGAACACAAGGCTATCAAGGGCTTTCCTGGGGGAGTTAGAACCCTGGTGGAGCCTGCAGTAGCTCCAGGGCAATTCTGGAAGTGGAAAGACGTGAGATATCCTCCCTTCCCCCCTCTTCCTGCCCACCTGCGAGCCTCCTACTGGTGCCTGCCACTGATGGGCTCCAGTGGACACCAGCCTGGACAGAGTGAGGCCCAGTCGGCCACTTCATTGTCACCTGGGACTCTGCCTTTCCCAGCCTGCCTTCCTTCCTTCCAGGGAAAAATCATTCACGATTTTCTAGAGCTAATATGAAACAACCCGCTAAATGCCAGTGGGGGCACGCAATGCATACTCTTGTCATGGGTGTGACTGTAGCATCAGAGAGGCTAGGAGCCAGTCCACAGTAAAACGGCACAAGAAATCAAGAGGGCAGTCCTTTGGACACAGGAGTAACAGCCTAGAGGGGTCAGGCGAGGCTGGAGGTGAGAGAGGAATGACCTCTTGTGAATTATAACGTTTAAGGGCTTGAGCTATAGAGTTATTAATGCATATGCATACTCATTATCCATTGTTGAGGGTCTCCTGCTGTACACTAACTTAAGCTGTTTGGGGGCCGGGGCCTTGCACATGCCAGACAAATACCATACCCCTAAGCTACTTTCCACTGCTTTCATGTTTTCACCTTAAAGCTTTTTAAAAATGCGTATTGCTGTCTTGCCTGCATGTCTGTGTGAGGGCATTGGATCTCCCAGAGTTACAGACAGTTGTGAACTGCCATGTGGGTGCTGGGAATTGAACCCTGGTTGTCTGGAGAAACAGCCAGTGCTCATATATATATATATATATATATATATATATATATATATATATATATATATATATATATTTTTTTTTTTTTCATTTTAAGACAGCATCTTGTGCTGTGTCTAAGGCTGGCTTCCAACTCACAATCTTCCTTCCACTGGTGGCTTGACAAGTATACACCACCATGCCCTGCCTCCTCATCTTTAAAACAGGGTAGTGCGCTATCATAAGCTAATAACCCAAACATTTGAGAGGCTGGGGCAGAAGGATCATGAGTTCCAAGCCAGCCTAGGCTACAGACTGAGACCTTGTTTTAAAAAGCAAAAAAACAAATGGTTTAGTGGTAGAACCCCTGCCTAGAATCCCCCAGTGAGGGCTGGGGTGTGGCTCAGTGGTAGAGCCCCTGCCTAGAGTCCCCCAGTGAGGGGCTGGAGCGTGGCTCAGGGGTAGAGCCCCTGCCTAGAATCCCCAGTGAGGGGCTGGGGTGTGGCTCAGTGGTGGAGCCCCTGCCTAGAGTCCCCCAGTGAGGGGCTGGGGTGTGGCTCAGTGGTGGAGCCCCTGCCTAGAATCCCCAGTGAGGGGCTGGGGCGTGGCTCAGTGGTAGAATTTACCAGTGACTGGCTTATCAGAGAACATCTCTTTACCAGAGAACATGGCTTATCAATAAGAGCTCTTGCAGAGACTCTCCCTGTGGGAGATTGACTTGCGTTTGCAAGACCCTGGCCTCTCTCCTCAGTGCTACATAAACAAGCAAACAAGCTAACACTATGTATACCTATTAGGGATAAAATCATTTAATGTAAGTAAAACAGTGAGTCTGAGTCTGGCATCTTAAGCATCAGTAATAACATGTGATGAAGATGAGTGATGACGATGGTGGAGGAGGAGGGAAGAAGACATCCTCTCCCTCCTCCCCTCCCTCCCTCCTCCCCTCCCACCTCCCCTCCCACCTCCCCTCCCACCTCCCCTCCCTCCTCCCTCCCCTCCCACCTCCCCTCCCACCTCCCTCCCTCCTCCCCTCCCACCTCCCTCCCACCTCCCCTCCCTCCCTCCCTCCTCCCCTGCCTCCTGAATCACTCACCTCCCCTTTTCTCCTAAGTTGCCATCTGCACAAGATCAGAGCTGGAGGATTTCCTGAGTGAAGCTGTCTGCATGAAGGAATTCGACCACCCCAACGTCATGAGGCTCATTGGTAAGGGTGGGGGGGGGATGTTTCCTCTGGGCCACCCTAGAACACAGACCACCCCCTTCTGTACTGGAAAGAGCAAACTTTGACGCTCCCCAACCCCCTCCCCTTCAGGATCAGCAAGCTCCCCTTCTTTTCCTTCCTCAACTTGGAATGTGACCTCTGACCCTTCCCAGAAATAGCTGAGGTCCCCAGGAGGGCTCCAGAAACATCCTTGGGAAATAAATGGCTTTTGTCCTTTCCACCCATCTCCGAACAATGTGGAGATTAGATTTGAGGGGGTGGGAAAGGGGGAGGCTGAGTCTGTCTGGGAGTGGGGTTGGGTCCCCTCTTCTGCTCAGCCTGATGACAGACCTCCTTTGGGGAGGGTTCAGGTGTCTGTTTTCAGGGTTCTGATCGAGAGGGTTTCCCAGAACCTGTGGTCATCTTGCCTTTCATGAAACATGGAGACCTACACAGTTTCCTCCTATATTCCCGGCTCGGGGACCAGCCAGTGGTGAGGGGCATTCACTCTTCCCCCCATAAGTATTCATTGTATGCTTCCCAGATATTGAGAAGAAAGGCCACAGCTGGCCTCAAGCCTGTAGACCCTGTATTGCAGGGGCGGACAAGGCAATAAATAAGTTAACGGAAATAAGCAAGAGCATTAAGTGCTGTGAAGGAAATGCAGAAAAGAACGCTAAGGAGGCCTTGGGATTTATTTGGGTGAGGGAAGGGCCTGACTGAGGGGGTGACCTTGAGGAAGCTCTGAGGAGAGGAGATACTGGGAGATCACAGGCAGGAAGCAATCCCGACCAAATTCTTGGCGTGGCCCAGGGTCTGAAGACCAGGAAGGGGACCCCGGACTGAAGTGTATGTCGAAGACTAGAACAATAGTCCACCAAGTCAGAGACGGTAGATTTTTCTAGGATCCTGTGGCTTTGGAAAAGTCGATGTTCTCCAAGCCATGGGAAACCACAGCAGATCCAGCCAGGTGCACATCGGGAGGGAGGGAGGGCTGAGGAGTGAAGCCCGCTTGTGACTCTTTTGACCAGTCCTTCTCTTGGCTTTGCCTCCCCCACCTTGCCTCCCCCAGTTCCTGCCCACTCAGATGCTGGTGAAGTTCATGGCCGACATTGCCAGTGGCATGGAGTACCTGAGTACCAAGAGATTCATTCACCGGGACCTGGCTGCCAGGAACTGCATGTGAGTGGCAGGTCTGCTGGGAGCCCCTTCTTCCCCGAGGCACTTCCTCCCCCTTCCCCAAGGGGAGCTGGAGCCACCAGGGATGGTTGGGCCCCCCAGTTTAGGAAGGTGTGGAAGTCAACTTTTTCATAGCTGTGACAAATACAAAAACAAACAAAAGCCCGAGAAAACCAAGTGAAAGATGGATTTCAGGGTTCCCAAGATTCCAGGTCATGGCCACCTGGGCTGTCCCAGGTGGGAAGGTGTGGGATCCAGATAGACACAAGGTGAGTCTGTTTACCTGCGGTGCTGGAAAGCAGAGAGACACAGAGCCCCAGTGATCTACTTCCTCCAAGGATGCTGTCTCGTAATAACCACTCAGCTGTGAGCTGATCGATGGTAAAAATGTATGCTCTTAACTGTTGAGGTAGCTCTCCAGGCTCACTGCTCTCTTTTTAAAGATTTGCTCCTTTTATGTGTACGAAGGTTTACCACATGAGTTACGGATGATTGTGAGCCACCATGTGGGTACTGGGAATCAAACCCAGGTCCTCAGCAAGCATAACAAGTGCTCTTAACCACTGAGCCATCTCTGCCACCTCCATAGTTTGCTTTCTGGAAACAGGGTCTTATACATCTCAGGTTGGCCTTGAACTTAATATGTAGCCAAAGGTGACTTTGAAAAGATCCTTCTTCTTCTACCCCACAAGTGCTGAGATTAGAGATCCACACCATCATTCCTGGCTTGGTTTTTGTTAGTGTGTGTGCATGCACGTGCACGCATGTGTAGGTGTGTGTTAAGACTACACAGCTGTATTACTCAGGGCAGCCTGGAACTCAGGATGTAGCTCAGGTTGACCTTGAACACATAATTCTCCTGTCTTAGCCTTCCAATTGCTGTTATTACAGGTGTGTGAGACCACTACTAATGGTGCACATGTTTCTGTGTATTTCGTATACATCAGGAGAACTAGATAAAAGGGGGAGTGTGGCACTGGAGAGATGGCTCAGTGACTGAGTGCTTACAGCTCTTCCAAATGGGACCCAAGTTCACTTCCCAGTACCCACATCATCAGTTTACAACTGTCTCCTGTGACTCCAGCTTCAAAGAGATCCTACACTTCCAGCCTACACACACACACACACACACACACACACACACACACACACACACACTCACACACACACACACTCACATACACTCACACACACTCACACACACACTCACACACACTCACTCACACACACTCACACACACACACTCACACACACACACTCACACACTCACACACACACACACACTCACACACTCTCACACACACACACACTCACACACACACACACACACACTTGAAATTTAAATATTTTCAACAACAGGATAGGGTCTTAGGAGTTTTGAAAAGATCTCAAGATTGATGAAAAGCTAAAGCTGAAAAAGCTTCCAGCAGCCCTTTGGTCCAGACCCGGTTGAGCGGGAAGAAGTAAAGCTAGTCTGGGGTGAGAGTTCAGGAGTCAGACTCCACCCCCACTAGGACGCTGCAGTCAGGAGGGAGGTGGAGGTGTGTCTGAGACCCAGCAGGCTTCCTGGGGGAGATGACCCACATCCTGACCTTATTGCTTCCCCTAATCTGAACAGGCTGAATGAGAACATGTCGGTGTGTGTGGCAGACTTCGGACTCTCCAAGAAGATCTACAACGGGGACTACTACCGCCAAGGGCGCATTGCCAAGATGCCAGTCAAGTGGATTGCCATTGAGAGTCTGGCAGATCGAGTCTACACCAGCAAGAGCGATGTGGTAGGTGTGCCCTGGCCAGGAGTGGCTAATCCATCATGCAATGGGTGGGGTGGGTGACCAGACCTGAGACGCTGCAGGCAGGGCTGCCTTGCACAGGAGCCTGTCTGTGGGGCCTGGACATGTCTGGGGATGTGTGAATAGCATGTGTACAAGGCTAGCATATATACAGGCTCACCACTGCATAGTGGCAGATGGGCAGTTTGGGTTAGGAGATAGTAGTGACTAAGTGTGCCATTCAGCGTGTGCAGTGCGGGCATGAAAAGTGACATGTGACATCATGTCAGTGTGTGCACGAGTGTGCATATCTCTACATCCTCCAAAGTCAACCGTGTGTGGTGTGTGTGTGTGTGGGGGGGGGTGTACCTGTGCCAGAATCCTTTCTGTGCATGCCTGTGATGCACCGCTAGATACTGCTGTCAACAGATGTCATAAAGTGTTGCACTTATGTGTTGGAGAGGCCCTCTCACTGCCTTCCCTTCCCCTGACAGTGGTCCTTTGGAGTGACCATGTGGGAGATCGCTACCCGAGGCCAAACCCCCTATCCAGGAGTGGAGAACAGTGAGATTTACGACTACCTGCGCCAGGGAAATCGCCTGAAACAGCCTGTGGACTGCCTGGATGGCCTGTGAGGACCTTTGGGACTCCCCAACCCCGCCTCAGAATTTACTCCAATCCTCATTTACCTACGCAGAGCAGCCAGCATCTCCAAGACTGGCTAAATGTGCATGGAATCCCTCAGAATATTGAGAAACCCATTTGCCTCTTCCCAGAGCTCTGAGCTGTGCCACTCCTAGTCAGATAGTGGGATACAAGTTCAGTAAAGGTTCCTTTACAGCTCTGCCTGTTGTGTGGAATACAGGCTGTGTCAACCCCTTGCTGCATCAGCCAGGTATTGTTAAACAGCTGCACACAACCTTCCTGGACAGCCCTGGCCCTGAGATGCCAACCTCCCATGGTCCCTCACCCAGCATGTGCCTCAACACCCTGGGCCCTTTGCAAAACCCTCTACTTATTGACCTTCTCCAGACTCTCAGATCTCTGAGCTGCTAGCAGGATCCTTCGGGATATGCTTATCAACCTTTGCTGTATCTCAGCATGCAGAGAAGGGTGTGACATTTAGCCAGTGCCTTGAGGTTAAAGGGAGGATGTTGCTTGGGTCAGGAGAGACAGCCTGGGATTCAGACTCCACAGGCTTCCTTTGGGCACTCCTAGAGCCAAAGAGGATGAGATTAATAGCTAGTCTTTTACAGAGTTTACTGGAAGGCGATGATACATGTGCTTTGCTTGGATTGACCCGTTGGATCCCTTCCACAGTCAAAGGAAGTAGACAGGCATCATTGTTTTTCCCATTTTACAGATGGGAAAATTGAAGTCTACAGGGGTTGGGGGCATGTCATTTGCTGCTGTGTGAGGTACTACACTCCAAAATCTAATAGTTTAAAGCCAGTAAACATTTATTTCATGATGTCCAAAGACCAGAGTCTGACAGCAGCTTTCGAGGGTGGTTCTGCAGGTTTATAACAAGGTGGCGGTTGGGGCTGCATGTGAAGATCCGGGGCTGGAAAAACATTTTCAAGATGGCACCTCACATGGCTGGAGCAAGAACCCTGTTCCTTACGTGGGGACCTTCATAGGGCCACTTGAGCTTCCTCGAATGACGATCCAAGAGAATGCGCAAGGGGCAGCCACAACACCTTTTATGACTTAGTGCTTGAAGTAACATGTTCCATCCCTTCTGCTGAGCTAGAAGCAAACCCCTGCACTCAAAGGGAGGGGCCTTAGTCTCGAGATTTTGAATGGTGAAGTGTCAAAAAATATGAGGACATAGGTAAATCACTCTAGGAGACTTCTAATTCATCCTAGACTCCCATAGGTTTCCTCCACCCACGATATGCTTGCTAAAGGGCAGGGCCGGGCCTTGATATGAGAGTCTGTTCTGAGAGGTCAAAGAAGCTTTGCCCTGAAACCCTCACTAAAAACCACCTGAGACCCAGAGAGGTTTCCCATGTTCTTTCCCAGTTTCTGTCTCCTGGGCCACCCCAGACACTTGGGAATTTTCAAATCCCTGTAGATAACTCTAAGTTGCTGAGGTTCTCTGTAGTCCCCAGTCACCCCAGTGTCCTGCAGCCTCCCATGAACTAGGATGCCCCCTTTTTAAGCCCCTGCTCAGCTGCCCCCTTTGCTTTACCCCTTTAGGTATGCCCTGATGTCCCGGTGCTGGGAGCTGAACCCTCGAGACCGGCCAAGTTTTGCAGAGCTTCGGGAAGACCTGGAGAACACTTTGAAGGCTCTACCCCCTGCTCAGGAGCCTGATGAAATCCTCTATGTCAACATGGATGAGGGCGGGAGCCACCTTGAACCCCGTGGTGCTGCTGGAGGAGCGGATCCCCCAACCCAACCTGATCCGAAGGATTCCTGCAGCTGTCTCACTGCAGCTGAAGTCTACGCTGCTGGACGCTATGTCCTTTGTCCTTCTACAGCTCCTGGACCCACTCTGTCTGCTGACAGAGGCTGCCCAGCACCCCCAGGGCAGGAGGATGGAGCCTGAGACAATCTTCCACCTGGGACATCCTCTCAGGATCCAAGCTAGGCACTGCCACTGGGGGAAATCCCCCACCCTTTGCCACTCCAGGCCTTCTCCCCAACTGCAGCATGGTCTTCCCTCCCTTCTTGAATTCAACGCAGAAAGATGTGTCCTGCTTTCTGTGCCATTAGCATCCTATCCATTAAAAGAAGGGATGGGCTGCAGCCTTGAAGGATCTTCTCAGATCTTACACCCCAGAATTCTAGATTCTAAGGTTGGAGTCTAGACTTCAAGGTTCTAGGTCTCAGAGATGATATGAATCCTTGATTCTAAGGAACCAAGGTGCTGGTTTCTAGGTCTGATGTTCTGTTGTTGTAAACATGGCCCACTTTCCGAAGGCTCTGAGATTCTGTGGCTCTACATTTTTCTGGTTCTAAAATTCTTGGTGATGCCCCCATGGTTTTCCATTATATGGCTCTGAGATCCTGGGGTCTAGCCTCTATTTTTCTGGAGCCTGAGGTTCTATAAGTGGAAACTTTTAGGTCTTGAAATTCTAAAGATTCTAGGTGTGAAGGTTCCAAGGCATGCTGTTTTCAAATTTAACAGCTCCTCATGTCATAATACTCCAGACCATAATGCTTCAAAGTTTTGTTTTCTTAATTTCTAAGATTCCAGTGATGGTCAGTTACAGCCTCTGAGGTGTTAACATCATAGATTCTTTTCTGTAAAATCCTGAATCTCAAGGAAATACGATTCTAGAATCTGAAATGCAAAAGCTTTAAGAGTCTCCAGCTTACGTTTCTAAGCTGTGATGTGGTGATAATCTAGAATGTGCTCCAACGTTGTAGATTCGCTAAGATTCCACATCATATGCTCCAAGATTACAGATCATTAAACTCTATAAAGCTCTAATGTTGGCCTCCTCTTGATCTCAGGCACTGTAAGATGCATTGGGTCCAAGACTCTGGGTCCTAAGAGGCTCACAGTTAATTGTGACTAACTAGACACCAAAGTTCTAACCATTTCTAATGCTGGATACCTCTAGGTTCTGTATTGCCTTCTGTCATTCTAGCACTTAATTAAAGGTCTGAGAATACATATTTCTAAAAGTATTAGGACTCTAAGCACTATAATTTAGGAATCCAATGTTCTTAGTGTCTAAGATTCTGAAGGTCCACGGATCTAGAATATTAGGTATGATGCCGAGGTTGGGACCGTGTAGCATTCTTCTTTAAGCCCTTTCCCTCCTTAGTCACCTATGCTTCCTGCCCTCCTCGTGTGGGTTGCACCCCACCTTAAGCTTGTGCAATGCATTGGGAATGTCTTTCCTTCAAGGGATGGACCATCTTCCCTCCTTTTGGGTCATGTTGCCCCCTTGAGCCAATCCCTCATCCCTGTCTAAAGTATGGACTCTGGTGCCCCCAGAGAGGCTCAGATCACATAAAACTTTTGTCAGTCACTGTTTTGTCTCCTGTCTCCATTCACTGTGACATGCCCCCCCCTTGCTGGAGGTTTCATTTCCCCATTGTAAAAAGAAGGGCTGCTGTGTGTAGAAGCTCAGGCCTGTAATCACACCACCTGAGAGGCAAGAGGATGGAGAATTAGTTGTAGGCCATTGCAAAAGAGACCCTATTGCAATAAGAAAAAAAAGGGGGGGGCAATGTTTTGATGGACCTGAGAATGATTTCTTCATTGGTGATGGCAGACATGAGCCATGCACATAAGTAAATATATACAACTGAGGAAAGGCAGGCTCTCAGAAAGTCCTGAGGAATGTGCGCACATGCACACAATATACACATATTAGAAATTGTGTATATGGATATGTATACATACATATATAAGTATATATGAAGACACAAAGAGATTGAGATCTCCATAGGATCTTACACACACTCTCCAAAGTAGCAGACGTGTGAATTACTAAACATGCACAGGCACACACAGTTATTCAGACACAGTAGCAAACACACAAATCCACACTGCAAACATCAGCAGGCTGGTATTAACCAGAGACAGGCAGGACAGCATCACACACACTCGAGAATCAGATGCGTGTCTGTAATCCCAGAATTTGAGAGGTGTAAGCAGCAAGCTCAAGAGTTCAAGCTCATCCCTGCTTACAGAGAAATCCAGGTTAGCCTGGGCTGCACGAAGCACTATCTCAAGAAGAAAACAAACAGGCTAAGGAGCTAAGGAGTACTAGCACAACAACAGAGTCTCACACAGCCAAACATTCAGATTGACAAGGAAAAATGGACCAGAACACCTTAAGCCACAGATGCACAAAAGAACGCCCCACCAAAGCCGTCCAATAGTTCTTCACTAGTTCCTGGGTGTGGTAGACTGCATATATAAAAATCCTAGACGGCACCCGGTCGCCCCCCGGTGGTGGCTCCCGAGAACTGGGTACAGTTCAATCCGGGCCACAAAGTTTTTTTTTTTTTTTTTTTTTGTGGAACAAATCATTGTGGGAGCTAGGAGGAAAGAGGAAGTCGGACGTGGGCGAGGGGCGGGGTGTCTGGACTGGAACCTCCGGGCCCACGTGAGTGTCTGTCCCGTTGCTGAGTGGGTGTTGTGTGTCTAGGCTGCTGTGGTGTAAGTTTGTAGCGCGAACTGTCCCAGCGGAGCTTTGTCGGGCTGTGCTGCATGATTGTGCCACACCTACACGGCCGTTTGATGCCTTATCCCGAACTGATGCTTTTGGCCTGCCACGCCTGCTCGTTTATTGCACGATGCCTGCCTTTATCTAAGTAGAGTGTGGCTTTTGTTGGGCGTAAGGCTAGGGATTGGTTGACGGTGGACGTTTTGCCTTGTGCGTCTCGATGGTGTTGTTTCACTAAATTTTTGCAGTCTGAGCTAGGGGCGACAGGTGGACGGATTAACACGAGGCGTAATTACGGAACCTCGTTTTTGAAATGGTTAGTATAGGCATCCAAACAGCAAGGCCGAGCGAACAGAGGATTCGAGATAGACAGGCGCGAACTTCTGCAGCTGTGTCCAGAACGGGAAGGCTCTGTGGCCGTGTGCGGGGCGGCCTGTGCATGCAACTAGAGAGAGGCGCTATCAAAGGCAGGGGTGCGATTTCCCAAGCAACTTTTCTCCCCTTGTTAGCCTCACCCCTGCTTTCAACACTAAAGCGCTCTCCAGGGCCAGTTTCTTGGTTTGTTATAAAAAGCAACTGCGTTTGCAACAGACGATGAGTAACATGCCCTCTTAGTCTCTATTAAACATCCCCTGTTTTACGGCGAACTTTGCAAGGCGAGCCTCTCAAGAACGGCCAATCGGCTTAGCTCTTCCTAGAGCGCTCAAGCTGTGGCTGTAGGGAAATGTAACAGTGGCTGCGATTGGTGGACATGTTGTTTTGAAACCGCCCTAACGGCAAGGGGCGGGCCCTCTGCGAATGACTCTCCTTCCGGCTCCCGAAAGGCGACAGGAAAGGCTGGGGGTTGGCCGGCCTCTCCTCGCCGCATCTGATTGGTTGTAGTGCTTTTACCCGCTTGAACTCGGCGAGGGGCGGGGGCTCTAGGCCAGTCCGAGCGTGTTTTACAGAGTCTGGGAGGAAGGCGGCTCTGAGCCGGGGAGATCCCGCTGAGATCTCATCGCTGACTGCGCCGAGTCGTTACTCGCTTCCCACCATTTGATCGGACCGCCGCAGGCGCGCGGGCGCCGCCCAATCAGTGCTTGCTCCGCCTCTCGCCTTTTCCCGCCCTCCGCTCTGGCCGCGACTTCGACGTAGGCTAACGCTTCCTCTTCGGCAGCCCCTGAACCCTCTCCCCGCCGGTCTCTTGAAAGGCACGCCGTGATTGGCTTAGTCCCCGCGCCCGCGCCCGTTGCCCTACGCGCTGGCCAATTGACACCCGTTTTACATCGCGCGGGTACGGGCAAGGGGGAGGAGGAGGCGGCGGCGGCCATTTTGAGCCGCCGCCGGCCGCCATTGGAGTGGCCCCCCCCTCTCCCCCTTCGCCTCCTGACAGGCAAGGTTTAGGGGGGACGGAGCCCTGGGAGGCCGGGCCGGGCTCGGGGGCCGCCCCGGGGGCCCGGGCCATGGATGTGCGCCGTCTGAAGGTGAACGAACTTCGCGAGGAGCTGCAGCGCCGCGGCCTGGACACTCGCGGCCTCAAGGCCGAGCTTGCAGAGCGGCTGCTGGCGGCGCTGGAGGCCGAGGAGCCCGAAGAAGAGCGAGAGCTCGAGGCCGAGGCTGACGACGAACCCGGGTTACCCGAGCACAACAACGACGAGGTCGAGACCGAGGGGGGCTCCGAGCTGGAGGGGACCGCGCAGCCACCGCCGCCCGGGCTGCAGCCGCACCCGGAGCCCGGCGGCTACTCGGGGCCGGACGGACATTGTGAGAGTGCGCGGGGCGGGGGGCCGAGGACGGGCTGTGGGGACGCGGGAACTCGGCTCCACCGAGACCCAGGAGATGGGCTGGGGAGCCTGGGACCCCGCCGCCTGCCGCTGTACGGGATCCGTGGACACGGCCTCAGGGCAGCCCGAGGGCGGATCCTGGCCTTCGCTGCAAAGCTGGCCCTGGGGGTAGGGGCGGTGGAGGGTTTTTTTTTTTTTTTTTTTCCCTAAGGCGACTAGGGTGCGAGCGAGCGGGTGGGGGGAGGAATCCACATCCTGGAACTGGGAGTCCGGAAACTGTTTTTTTTTTTTTTTTTTTTTGGATCTGGAGAGAATCGGAAGAACTAGACGCTGTAGGGAAAGGGGTGTCTTCTCGGGAGGGTCTTGGAAAATGGTGTTTGTAGCCGGGCTTTGAGCTGACAGCTTGGGTGCCCTGCCAGTCCACTGTTTGGGCTGGGTCTCAAAAGTCGGATTTCCAGGTAGGGGGGAAGAATGGCCAACGGTGCAGGGCTGGGCGGATTTTGTGGCCGGAGGGGGTACGGGAGACGTGCTTAGTGCTGGGGGTGGAGTGGAGCTCCGATGTTTGGCAGCTGAGCTTGGAGGGGGATAATGAGAAACCAGCAGAAGATTGAATTACCTGCACCCCGATCGTGCATTTCATTTACAGGGCCAACCTTGAGGAAAGGCACAACTTGGGTATTTGGTACTGGGAGATCCTAGCTGTCTAGTTGTGGCTTCTAGAAGAAGCACACAAACTTTGGTGTCTAAACAGGAAGGACAGTATGTTTTAATGGACAAAAGAGCTAGGGAGTGTAGAATTGGGAAGGCTCTTAAGACAATACCCGGTGGCTGAATGGCATTGCATTATTGGCTGTGGATAGCTTTCGAAACACGGATAACTGGAGTTGGAGAGAATATGTTGGTAGCAAGTGGATGGACTGTGTGGTGGGCAGAGGAACCTTTGTGTCCCCAGGGAGTATGCAGCTAGCAGATGTGGGGGAGGGAAGCATGGAGGTTTAAAGAAGAAAGGAAACCTGTTGATTTGGCTGGGGGCCTCAGGGAGTATTCCTTTCCAAGAGGGCTCCTGAGTCCCCAGAAATAGTTACTTGTGTGCTCAAGGGGCAGGGGGAACTTGATTAGCCAGGAAGAGTGTGTAAGTTAGGATTGAAAGGGATTGCAATCCCTTGAGTAAAGGAGACCTTGGTATGAGAGGGAACCTGAACTAGACACCTTGACATCTAAGGCTTAAAGAGTGTTTCTCTGAGAAGAAGACACTTCGGGACTAACCGTTGAGAGAGAAGATGGGGCCTCAAAAGAGACTTGGGATTGGTGTCCAGTACCCACTTGTTCCTGAGAGGTGGGATGCTGTACAGGGGCCTCCCTGGGTGAAGAGTGGTCTGAGGCTTATCGCTTATCCACTTATCCAGTGCCGGCAAGTGGTCAGTTCCCCCGGGAGGAAGGGAGGAGTGGCCTACGAATGCGCCCAGAGCCGAAGAACCCTGAAAGAATGGCTTATGCAGGAGCAGCCAGGGTGCAGCCCTAACCTTGCTCCTGTCAGAGGGGTCTTGAGAAAGTGAGGCAGTGCTTTGAACACGAACTGTAGGCTCAGGCAGACTTCTGGAGTTAAGTAAATCGTTTCCCCTTTGAGCCTGGGCCTCCCTACAGGATGGTAAGAGTGCCCTCCCAGAGTTGTCAGGCATGAGATTGCGTGTCTGAAGGGCTTCCATACAGGGTTACCTGTTGTTAGGGGGATGTTGTAGGGAGTGGAAAAGGACCCTGGCATCATAGCCTCCTTAGGCCAGCCTCTCAGTGTTGGGGGAAAGAACATGGGCTAGCTTCTGGGGGAAATACTGTCCTGAGGCTCTGGGGGAAGCAGGATGGTTTGAAGAAACCTTGTGTTCCAATTAAGGAAATACTTCTTCCCCTGTCAGTGTCATGCCCCCCACCCCCAACACGTCTACAACAAAATTCTCTAAGCCCCTTCAGGTCCCACTCCAGCACATCCTTCGTCCTTGGTAAACAGACACTTGCGGCTTTCCTCCCTTTGGGCTGCACCTGGTTTGTACCCAGATGTATTTGTCCTCTGAGAAAGAGTGCAATCAGTTAACAAGTGGCAGAATAGTCTATCCTTCCCTGTGGTTCTGCCTCGCTGCTCCTGGCACAGCTTCTAGCAGGGCTCTGGAGGCACCCATCCATCGGCACACATACTCCAGGGACAGACAGAGAGCTACATGCTTCCCATCTTGAGTTCATACAGTTCCCTTACTTGGTTTCTGCTGAGGCCCTACTTCTAAGCTTTTCACATGAGATGTCACCCTTCCCCGGGAATGTTCTCTGTTCTCATTGAGCATTTGACTGTGTTCTTTGAGTTGAGGCTTTTCTATTCCTTACTGGATCCTCTTTTCAGCTCTTGGCACTTCATCTACAGTAAATATACAATTTTGTAGTATAAACGTCTGTTAATGTGTATCTCTCTAAGCTGGATGCTTCAGCGGGGCAAGTTTACATTCATCTGTATCCCAGGGTCTGGTGTACAGCATAATTCCATAAGTAGTTACTATTGCTATTCTTACCCCTCTTCCTTACCTCCTGGACCGACAGAACACTTTTCCTAACCACTGGACCTATTCCTAGTGAGCCTTGAGGCTATTATGATTCCAGAGGTTTATACAGTGTGTTGGCTGTGCTGGTGATACATATATAAGGCCCTAGACTTGATCGTAAGTACAGTAAAAGGTGGGGGCAGGCAGGAGTGTTCAAGTCACAGATGGATGGGACTGGTCGGGGCTGCTTTGTGCTGAAGTAAACTCTGAACAGGACTTCTTAAAGTAGAGACCCATGTTAGCTGCTCAGTTAGCTGCCCCAGACATCTTAGAGTGGCTCCCACCCTGGAGGCTAAGCTTAGAGAAACTCAGCTGGACTTAGATTCTTTGACACTGCCATCTCAACCGAAGAATTTCTTCCTCAATTGACTTAAGGTATTGAGTTTCTTACAGAGCATAGTTCTGGATCTGTTTGTAGATGTTTGAGACAGAGGATATACCATAGGCATCTGGAGACACCCCCTTACCTAAATAGCTTTACCTCTGAAGGTGTTATTCTTTGCCTTCTAACGGTCTGATTCACCCCAGTAAGGATGATTCTTAGTTGCAAGAGTCCTTTCAAATGTATTCATCTAATTAATTTTTCTTTAATCTTAAGATGCCATGGACAATATTACCAGGCAGAACCAGTTCTATGAGACGCCGGTCATCAAGCAAGAAAATGAGTCAGGCTACGACAGGAGACCGTTAGACATGGAACCACAGCAGCAGGCTTATCGCCCAGGTAGGAAGGCGGCCACTCTCTTCCTCCTCCTCTCTCTCTCTCTCTCTCTCTCTCTCTCTCTCTCTCTCTCTCTCTCTCTCTGCCAGCTCTTCTGGCCTTTGTCCTTCTGGAAGGTTTTATTGGAGTTGGGATTTTGGTTTTGTTCTGGTTGGGTTTGAGGGTTTTATTCTTGTTTTGGTTTATTTTTGAGATAACATGCTTGCAAGGATGTTCAAGCTAGCCTTAAACTGAAAAAGGAGCTGGAACTGGCTTGGTACTCCTGGTCCTTCTGCCTCCATTTCCCTCCAATTCTGTTGGGTTTTGAAGAAAATAACTCATGTCAGGCTTCTGGTATCTTTTCAGGGTTAGTACCAGCACCCTGGAGGGTTTAGACCTGGGGGCTGCTGCTTGAGCTTTGGAGTCTTGCAATGTGGGAGCCGGAAACAGCTTTCTGGATCCAGGGGGTGCTCCCTGTGTTCTGAAGAACACTGCTCCAGGAGACTGCTTGTTGGAAAGGGGTCCCTTAGCCAGACACGACTGCATAAGAAAATGTAGCGTAGCTGTCCTGCCTCATGGAGATTTATTGTGTTCATTAAAGGCTTGGAGAAGTCCTTATATGAAATGAACCTCATACTGTGTATTTAAACTCTGTACTTGTAAAACATGTACCTATATTTTTGCAGACTAGTGATTTCTATAGTAAGCAGGAGACAGACAGGATCCATTTAGCATCTCCCCTTTTAAGGGAGGAGGTGACTGGTCTGATGGCAAAACTGAGGCTAAAACCCAAGAAACTAGCTCAGACCAACATTCTTGGTACATAAGTTGTATGTCTCCCATGAAAGTCTGGCTGTCTAGAAATAAAAGTCCTATGGTTGAAATTGGCTGAACCAGAATTGTGGCCGCTGCACTCCTGGTTTTGCAATGTTTAGAAAGAAAAGTTTGTTTTGAGGCAGGATCTCACTGTAGAGCCCAGCTGGTCTGGACCTTAGGCTCCTCCTGCTTGAGTCTCTCAAATGCCTAGATTACTGGTATGAACTCTAATTGATCTTATCTTTCTCATTCCATTCTGCGTCATCCACAGAGTAAGATCTCCTGGTGGGTACTTGGGGGTGGGAGGACGAGGCACAGTAAAGGACGCAGGTCACACTGTAGGTTTGTGTCAGGCTCTGTCTTGGGGTTTCTATTGCTGTGAAGAGACCATGACCAAGTCAACTCTTATAAAGGAAAACATTTAATTGGGGCTGGCTTACAGTTGAGAGGTGAAATACAGGGGGGCGGTGCTGGAAAAGGAGCTGAGAGTTCTACATCTGTCGTCAGGCAGCAGGAAAAGAACTGTGAGGTTCTGAGCCCTAAAACCTGCCGCACAGTGACACACTTTCTCCAGCAAGGCCCAACCCCCAACAGTGCCATTCCTTAGGAAGCAAGCATTCAACCACATGGCTATGGGGGACATTCCTATTCAAACCACCACAGGCTCTGTGAGACTTGTGGGGTCATTTGGCCCAAGGAGGTGGTTTTTCTGTGCTGTTAACAGCCACCAGTGGCCTCTGAGTCTGTCCTGTGCTTAAGCCATGGAGGTAACCATCAAAACGACTGACCCCAATCTCTGCCCTTGAGAACCAGGAACATTAACTAAGAGATTGGGCCCATGTTCCAAAGCTCGGGATTGACTTGAGCAGAGCTCTAGGATGAACAGATAGATAGGAGTGAATTGCCGCAGCAGTAGGCAGTGGTGGTCCCTTCAGAAAGTAAGGCCCCATGAGTCCATGGCTTGCTCTGTTAGCCATAGTTCATTGTCTGAGTCTGGGGCTTTCTCACTTCCCAGCTGCTATCCTACCTTGATGTCTTATTTGGTGTGATTTAATGCAGTTTAATGCAGCTATAGGAAGAGCTGAATGGCTGACCCTCCCACTCTGCTGATTGGGCTTTGTAGAAGGTGACTGAAACCAGTAGAGTTTGCTGTAAACCCATAGCACTCTGCTAAGTTCCCTTCTTTGTCAGGAAGAAGCTCTGTAAGAATGAGGCACACAAGTTCTCAGAGTTTTCAGGATCTTTGCAGTCTCTTGGGGCTCACTCCCTCTTGATGAAGGCCAAGGTAGTAACTTTTGAGTCAGCATTCATGAACTTTCAGAACATTAACCAAAGGCTGTTTTTCTATCTTTGGGTTGTTTGAAGGAATATGGTCCTTTTTAGTGTTGAAGGCCCGTCTTGAGGCCTGAGTGTTACCTGGTGTAGGCTGTCACCCGTCCACCCTTACATCATCCTGGCCTCCTTGGCTCACTCAGTAGATCTCTGGAGCTCAGCCCTTGATTGTAGTCACAAGCCTGCCAGCATCATCTGGATTAAAAGGGATTGGAGTCGTAATCCCGGCGTTTTCCAAGTGTCTCATCTATCCTGATTTGTCCTGACAGTAGATCTGAAGACAGAGATGAAGCAGGAGGCACCACCCAGCTTCCTGCCTCCCGAAGCCTCACAGCTCAAGCCAGACAGACAACAGTTCCAGAGTCGTAAAAGGCCATTTGAAGAGAATCGAGGCCGTGGGTACTTTGAGCACCGGGAGGACCGAAGGTGTGTATGAGACAGCCGGCACTCTGATCATCGATCTCCACACTCTGAGTGGACTGAGCAGGGTTCTCTCTTCCCCGTATCCCTTCCTCACTGACTGCCAGAGTGAACTCCTAGGCTTTGATCCTTCCTCCCGCTCTGCCCTGCTTATTACCTGCAGAGCAAGATGGACGCCAGGCTGCCTCTTCAACCCTTCTCCTCACCTCCTCTGCAGCTGTGCAGTGTCTTTTTTTTCTTTTCTTTTTTCTTTTTAAAGACAAGTTCTCCTTGGCCAATTCTGATTGGTCTGAAACTTACTGTCAACCCAAGATTCTCTCGCCTCGGCCTCTATGCATGACTAGTGTTCGTTTCTTATTGGCCACTCTATATCACTTAATTTGTAAGCATTTTCCGACCTAACTTCCCAGCACAACCCCTTCTGCCCACCCTTCATCCAGTTAGCATTCATGAGATGCCTCCCCAAGACTAGAAACACTTTAGGCAATGGACTTGCCTTCTGCTTTCCCAAGGGTTGGAGGTGGACTGTTAAAAGTAAGCCACAAACCCAGGATGAGCAGCCAAGGATGTGAGTTTTGGGAGCTCACAAGAAGGTGTGGCCTTTTCTCTGGTCCTTTCCCTCCAGGTCCTGTCCTACCCTTCCCTACTTCCCGCCTTTTAACTTCTGTCTAAAGCCTTTTCTAATCATGGAGTCTAGGAGTAACTACTTGTCTAGTTTGGTCACATTTATTTCCTATCTGGTGAAGCCCACCTGTAACTAGCTCATTACTCTGTCTAAGAAAGGGTGGTGGTGACTCCGAAGTTGAGCTCTTCCCTAGTGTGAGTTAGGCTCTGGGCTCCATCCCCATCATGGCAGAAGAAAAGAAACAGCATGGATCTCGTGGACCCTGACTGAAATTAGGACAAGGAACCTACATCATAAGGATTTCTTCTTTCTCCGGCAAAGGCCAGGAGCGGGAGCGTCTTGGTGATGAAGAGCAAGGAGGGACATTAGCTCTCATTTGGAGCTGCCGGGGAAAGCACGCCAGGATAGACTTGTGAGGCTGTGAGCCTGCCGTGGTGGTGCCATAACTGCAGTCCCAGCACTCGGGAGTCAGAGGCAGGTGGATCTCTGAGTTGATGGCCAGCCAGGGCTGTGTTGAAAGAGCCTGTCTTTAAATAAACAGATGAGATACTAACCTGGGCTGGCGGGTCTCCTGCTGTGTCCAAACAGAGTGCTCGGCCTTCTGCCTCTTACTCCTGGACGGCAGAAATCACGATGTGTAACAGTTATAGAACGATACCTTGTTCATAATTAAGGACACTTTAAAGAGAGCGGGAGGCAGGAAAGTGTGGATCGTGTCACACCCTTTCAGATGCTGGCTTTGAAAACCCTGATGCATGGATGCACTGCAGTTCGTTCAGGCCGTGCCTTTCATTGTCCCTCCTGTCCCAACTTGAGAGCTGTGGCCTCTGCTCAGGGCAGCAGTTCACAGAGCACCCACAGGGGTGTGGGTGAGAATCTTAGGGTATAGGAGGAAGATCTGGAAGGCTCCTTGAGGGACTCTGATGTCCTTCTTTACAGCAGTCCGTTTGTCTTTTTGCCGGGAGTTAATCATCACTGCCCTTGGCAAGTGCTTTGTAGCCCCTGGGAGAAATGGTGATCCAGGAAGCAGCTGTGAGCCGCTTGTAAATCTCAGCAAAAATTTTATTCCTATTCCTCCAACTATTACACGTAACACTTTCCCCTCTTTCCAACACAGGGGCCGTTCTCCTCAGCCTCCTGCTGAAGAGGACGAAGACGACTTTGATGATACCCTTGTTGCCATTGACACCTGTGAGTCCAGAAAGTGCCTGTCTGATTCTTCCTTCCTCCAGTCTGCATTCTAGCACCATCCAGAGCCAGGGCACTCGGGTGGAGTCAGGCCTGCTCCTTTACAAAGAGGAGTAATGCTGCCTTCCTGCCTCTGGATGCCCAGTGAGAGTCCTGAGACGAGATAAGGTCCCAAAAAGATTCTGAAAGCCCCATACCACCCTTTGTGCACAAGGGGGTTGTCTCTAATCGGGGAATCTGAGTGCTGCTAGGGAAACTTAACTCTTTGACAACTGCCTTGCCAGTTTCCATCAGCTGCTCAGGTTCCTAATGAAACCATTGCACCTTGTCCTTTGAGACACTGGCTTGTTCTTTGTCCACCAGTGCGTAAGTGGCTCTCACCTTGACTATACATCTGACCACTGAGAAGTGATTCAGAGGGCCTGGGCCACTGAAGTCAGTGCAGTGAGTCAGTTTTCACATATATCCAGAAGCCTACTCAGCTCTTAGAACAGTGTGCTTTATCAACACAGCAAGTGTTTCTTTACATAGCTTGTGTTTATAGAGTGCTGGCTTTGTGTTATGGTGAGGGATAAAGACATTCTCCTCTCACAAGCTATCAAAGACAGCTAGCTATTTTTGAACGTGTTGGGTAGCGGTTGTCCACAGGGCAGCTTAAAATTAAATGCTGATATATTGACAGTAGTGTTAAGCCTGCCACGAAATGAGAGCTCCTTGTGGGAAAGGTGGTAAGGAAAGGCTTCTCTGAAGATGATGTGACCGACTCTTACAAAGTCAGCACTATGCATGGGACGGAAGGTACACTGGGTGGCAGGTGTGGTTCAGGTCAGATATTCATACCATAGGAGGCAGGTCAGATATTCATACCATAGGAGGCAAGAGAAATCCGCTCTTAAAACAGTCAGATTGGGGGGTGGTTAACGTGTGTGGTGACGGGGGTAACCCTCAATATCCAGAAATCCGTTTGAATTTGTAAGATTGTTGTCCCTCTCTCTAGGTTGTGACACATTCCCTTCAAAGGTAGTTACTACAGTTTCTGAGGAACTTCCTGAAGCCTATTCATGAGCCCCACTCATGAATAGGTGAACCCCAAACGTGAGCCATTTTCTGGGGTTTTCCTCCACAGATAACTGCGACCTGCACTTCAAAGTGGCCCGAGACCGGAGTAGTGGCTATCCACTGACGATCGAGGGCTTTGCGTACCTGTGGTCAGGAGCCCGAGCCAGCTATGGAGTCAGAAGGGGGCGTGTGTGTTTTGAAATGAAGGTGAGTAGGAAAGATTGATAAGACAGAAAGCAGGTCTGTCCTTTGGAGTGGCCTTGATCAGAGTGGTGACTAGAAGATACTAGATTAGCTTAGACAGTGTCTAAGCAAATGAAAGTATGATGAACTATCACAGACTCATTGTCTCAGAAACGTTGGACAAGCATATTCTTTTCTACAGGGTAACGGTGATGTTTGTAAAATAGGCAGAGGAGTTGTCTCAGATACAGAATGGGCTCCAGGGCCAGGGAGATGGCTCGGCAGGCAAGGGCATGTGCAGGCACACCTGACAACCTAAAGCCAGTCTTACCCAACTGGTGGGAGAGGGTCAGTGACCAGAAGTTGTCCTCTGGACCACGTGTACACTCATACATAACTACATAAATGTAGTTTACAAAAAGAGAATGGACTCAGATACCAATACTTTAAAGGGAAGCTAGAGGGAGAGCAAGTCATAGAGCTGCCTGCATTGGCCATCACCAGAGTTCCAGTCGCGTTTATGAAAATAGTGTGTGTTTGTGTGGAACAAGAATCCAGTTTGCAGATTGTAGAATTAAAAGGCAAGAGTTACAAACGTGTTCTTTCTGTGTGCCTTCCCCAAGGTCACGTATATGTTAACAGTCTTGGGCAGGGGATACAATGCTTGGGAAGTGCATACTCAAAGATGTGACTTCCACCTCTAGCATTGGGAAAACAATTGCTTTGATATCCAAACTTATTTATGATGGTATCTGCAGAGCCGTTCACAAATAGTAGCATGCGGAGCTCTTGGTGTGGGTTGTCTATTAATCCTCACAGTGCTGCTATGAATAAGTATTCTCACACCCCAGTCTAGAGGCGCAGCCGAGACAGGTTTATTTTACTGACTGACACATGCACCTTGATTGAAGACAAATGTTCCAGTTAAAGAGGTACTGTCAAACCACACAGCTTTCTTCTGTGGGTTGTAAGATGAACTTTTTTCACAGATAAAGAGGTATGAAAATGTGTGAAAGTCCATGGAGTGTGGTATCTTCCTAAGGCCACAGAGCAGTTCTGGTATATAGGGATACCCATCACGATGTAATTAGGTAGCACAGAGTGCAGTTAAAAAGTGGACGTTCTCCTGTGCTGCCATCCTGTCCATTCCCTTCAAGGGAATTTAGAGAGAGAAGGGCAACATAGATGTTAAGTGTGCTTTGTTTCCCTGCTTCTGTTACTTGCAATTGTGCCTTGGACATTTTTCCATACTCTTACTTTAGCTTTGCCTCATCTTTTTAATTGATTTTGTGACTTAACTGTACCATAATGTACCTGGTTCCTTGTTGATGTTTTTCTTCCTGACTTTTATAAAACAGTGTTGTCCTTGCAAACCCACTTCCTTGGGCCTTAGGACCTATTGATGATCTGCAATGCTTTGGTACAAAACGTGTGCACTTACTGTCTTGTGTTTATGATGCTGGGGATTGGTTGCACAGCCTTATGTGTGCTAGGCAAGTGCTTTGTCCAGTGAAAGTTTATTTCCCCTGCAGCAAATATTGAGACTGGAAAGGAGGGGCAGGATGTTTGGAAGCACTTGGGAGATGCTTGAGTTCCTCTTCCGGCACTCTGGTTTTGTTTGTTTGTGGGTTTTTTTTGTTGTTGTTTTGTTTTTTTACACTTCTGTCTTTTTGTGTCTCTAATCTATCATCCATCCATCCACCCACCCACCCACCTATCATCTATTGTGTCTGTGTGGTAGGGTCTCACTGGCCCAGGCTGGCTTCACGCTCACGCTGGCCTCAAATTTGTGGCAGCCCTCCTGCCTCTGCCTCCTGGGATTACAGGCATGAAGCATCATCACTGTTCATTGCCTGATTACTGAATCATCACTTCCTGCCACATTGCCTTACAATCAGCAGCTTTGAGAGAATCAATCCTGAGCCTTCCTGTGTTCTGTCCTCAGATCAATGAGGAAATCTCCGTGAAGCACCTTCCATCTACAGAGCCTGACCCCCACGTTGTCCGTATTGGCTGGTCCTTGGATTCTTGCAGCACTCAGCTAGGTAAGAAGGTCAGCCAGGCAGTCCTTGGTATAATTGATCCCTGCCCCTGGATTCTCGGCTCCTAAGCTGCTCTTCTAGGATCAGACTCAGAACACCTACCCTGGGGAGCAGTGGGTGGTTGTGTGTCTCTGCCTGACATGAGGACTTGTCACAGATCAACTCTTTCAGAGTTAATACTTGTACTTTGTCTTTTAGGACAGGGTCCAAAGTTCCCTTCAGAGACCTGTTCCCTTTATTTTAAACTATTTCTACCTTCATACAATACTGAAATAAATTCTTAAGCCCTGTTAGAGTCTTTATGGATTTTCTGTTCAGAGTAGAGCCTAGAGTAAGAGCAGAAGCAGCAGGTTGGCAGAGAAGCAGGGGCTGCCTGCCGAGTTAGTTTTCATAAGGTACCGGACCTGATGACCATCAGTCTTCTGGACATTCCCTTTGGTTTTTATACATACTCAAACTGGGTCATGCTATGAAGCTTATATAGTCTTTTAATACATATATATTCTTTTACTACATAATGGGCTGAATTTTGGAAATAGTAGTTTCTTAGCCAGTGCATAATTTTCTATTTTATACCTGTTTTTATATTTTTGTTTTGTGGTGGGTTCTGGGAGTCAACCCTAAAGCCTCACAAGAACTCTACCGCTGAGCTACAGCCCAACCCTATTGTATTTATTAACAAGTTTCCTTTTGTAGCTCATTTAAATTAATTGCATCTTTTTGCTTGAATTTCTATTTTTATAATTACTTGACAACTTGAGAAAAATCCTTAAAAGTAGATATGTTAGGTTAATTCTCAGCACCACACACAGAAAGATACATCAGGAAAAAGGCCTGTGAGGGCTGGTGAGATGGCTCAGCAGTAAGAGCGCTTGGTGTGTAAGCCTGAGGGCCTGTGTTCAGGCCTTGGAATCTGTGTGAAAACTGGAAGAACAGAACTGACCCTGCAAGGTTGTTGTCTTCTGATCTCTCTGTACATGCCCAGTCACATACAGTAATAGTAACTGCTATTTTTTATTTTTATACATGGCACCATTTATTAATTACAAATCATAAGTTGAGGAATTGGAGAGATGGCCTAGCAATTACTGACTGCTCTTCCAAAGGACCCAGGTTCAGTTCTCAGCACCCACATGGCAACTTACACTGACTGTAACTTTAATTCCAGGGACCCTGGCACCCTTCCATAGACATACATGCAGGCAAAACACCAATGCACACAAAAATGAATAAATGTGAGCCAGGTGGTGGTGGTGGCATACACCTTTAGTCCAGTATTCAGGAAGCAGAAGTAGGCAAATCTCTGAGTCTAAGGCCAGTCCAGAGTGAGTTCCAGGACAGCCAGAGCTACACAAGAGAAACCCTGTCTTGAACTCCACACCCAGTCTTTTAAAAAGGATCGTTTGCATCCTTTAAAAAAATTAATGCAGACCAGGTGGTGGTGGAGCACACCTTTAATTCCAGCACTTGGGAGGCAGAGGTAGAAGGAACTCTGTGAGTTCAAGGCCAACTTGCTCTATAGAGTAAATTCTAGTACAGCCAGGGCTACACAGAGAAACCCTATCTTGGGGGAAGGGCAATGCTTGTTGCTCTTACAGAGGACCTAGGTTTGGTTCCCAGCCCCTATATCAGGCAGGTCACAACTACCTGTAACAGCACCTCCAGGCACCTGGACCCACATGGTGCCCATAAATTCAGGCAGGTATACACATGTACACATAGGTAAAAACAATGTTTAACATTGTAACAGAAGAGTCAGTTCAGGAGTGGTGACACATTTGGAATCCCAGCTTTTGTATGGAGGCAGAAGGATTGGTGTTTGAGACAGACCTGGCTCCATAATGAGTTTGAGGCTATCTGGGGCTACATGTGACCCAATCTCAACAAAACAAACCAAATCAAAGAAAGGTCAGAGCCAGGGGCAGAGATAAACTAAGTCCTGGCTGTCCAGGAAGACTGAGAATGTGTGGCCAGCCTGGCATTCTGCAGTACCTATTCAAGAAAAAAATTGGTCTTCTCATTTTATCTTTGTCTTAGTTTTAAAATGGTGGTAGTGGCCAGACATGGTGTCATAGACCTTTAGTCCCAGCACTTGGGAGGCAGAGGCAGGTGGACTTGTGAGTTTGAGGCCAGCCTGGTCTACAGAGTGAGTTCCAGGACAGCCAGGGATACACTGTGAGACTGTCTCAAAAATAGTAACGACAATGACTGTGGCAGCTGTGAAGGTGTTGTGTCCATCAGAGATTTAACCTGCCTGTGCCTTCCTTCAGGTGAAGAGCCTTTTTCCTATGGTTATGGAGGCACAGGGAAGAAGTCTACCAATAGCCGCTTTGAAAACTACGGAGACAAATTTGCAGAGAACGATGTGATTGGCTGCTTTGCGGTGAGTGGCAGCCTGTGGGAATTGGCAGGGCCAGGTGCCTGATGTAGACTTTTTCAGGGTACCTGTATGGTTGTCTATGCTTATCCAGCCACTCTCTCCATGCTGTTGTCTCTGATGGTTTGATATTGTCTCCTCCAGAGTAGGGATTACGGATCTGTGTGAGATTCTGCCATCCTTTCCCTTCTTTATGCAGAGCTGACTGTAGTACCTTAAGATTTGAGTACTTCGAGCATCCACAATTCCTTCTGTCTGTGGTTACCACAGGGACATTTTTCAGTCAAACTAGAGAATGTCGTTCCTTTGTTGGGAAGTGGCTAGTCTGCTTTCAAAGGCATTGTGTTGGCTTTTGTGTCCCGTTCTCCCCCCCCCACCCCCCCATGGCATCCCCTTATCTTCCAAATAGTTTTTTGAACTGACCTTAGTTGAGCTGACTTCCTGTTGTGTACTGCCCTCTGTCAGAGCAGGAGCAGAAGATAGAGGGCGCCTGTGCCCGATTCTAGTTTAGGAGAGCAGTGAGCGAGCGGCCATCACTGATTGGCTGGTAGCTTTCAGCTCTGGAGCCAGACTTGCTGAGCCCAGTTCTTTCTCTAAGGTTCACAGCCCCGGACAACTTCCTTTTAGTCTCCAAATGAGAATCTTTGTGTTGAGTTTTAACCCATACAGGCAGTTGGCATTGGTCATTACAAGCAGCAGCCTTGGGAACTGTGTTGTGAGGCCCAAAGGTTATGTCCTCGGGATCTTACCTTCTGTCCTTATTTGTTCACATAACTCCTTTTAAAAGAAAGTTCCTCTGGTTTTTTGTTTTTTTGTTTTTTCTTTTGTCTTTTGGGGTTTTGTTTTGTTTTAGACTTGGAAAATTATTTCAAACTTAGAGACACTGGGGAAGCAGCTCAGCTGAGAGAGTCGTGTTGAGTACACAGAGCCCTGGGTTCAGTCTTCATCAACTCATGAAACTGGGCGCAGTGACGTCTATGATCCTAGTTCTAAGAAGGTAGAGACAGGAGGACCCTCAGTTCAAGGTCATCCTCAGCTATATCAGTTTAAGATTAGCCTAGGCTGCTTGAGACTTACCAAAAAAAAAAAAAAAAAAGTTAATAAAATTTTTGGTTTTGTATTTCTCAGGACAGGTTTCTCTGTAGTAGCTCTGGCTATCCTGGAACTTAGACTGTAGACCAGGCTATCCTCGAACTCAGAGATCTGCCTCCTGAGTGCTAGGATTAAAGGCATAGACCACTACCACAATAAAAAATTTTAAAAGGAAAGTAAGAACACAAAGGAAAAAGACTATCATTCCCAAAACAAAACAAAAATTTTTTTAAAAAAAGTAAGAATAAAGAATTGTCAGAACTTTTTACAGCTTTTGTGTGTATGCGTACACATGTGTTCTCTTTTATGTTTGACAGAAAGTAGGCTGCATATCTCCTCCCTTAATGTGTCCTGTATATTTAAGTCTACTATCTTAACTACAGTGATTCCCAAATATGAGATTGATGTACTACTATTAAAGGTGTAACTGCCATCAACCTAAATTTAAATTATGTCAGTTTTCCCATTGGCTTGCTTTAGTGCATTGAAGATTATTTGGTTTGGGAGCTGAGCAAGGCATGTGGCTGTCTGTTTCCCTGTCTTAGTTCCTATAGTCTGAAACAGATTCCCAACCTTCCCCTATGTATTGTATTACCTTTGTGTGTGAGGGGGCGGGGGCTTTCCTGGAACTCATTCACTTTATTTATTTATTTATTTATCTATCTATCTATCTATCTATCTATCTATCTATCTATCTGCCTATGTATTTTTAGGGTAGGGTCTCTGCATCCCAGTGCTGTGATTAAAAGCATGCAACCACCATACTGTGCTTTTCTAATAAGACACTTTTCTTAGATAAAAGTTAATGATTATTATTTTGTAGTCTTGAATGCAGTTTTTCCATTTAATAGTATATCCTGACAATTTTCCAGTGTCCACACAAGTGATATGGAGCTAGTTCAGAAGCATTTTTAAATTAATTAGTGTGACTTAAGAGAGAAACAAAGACTCTAAAAGGATGTATACCTCTGTCCTCCACCATAGTTTCATTTGTCCACGCTGCACACAGGAGCCACCTCTGCTAGGGGGGGAATCTAGATATAAGGCCACTTGTTTTGCTTTTTAACACAAAAGGGAGCATGTTTGTTCTATCTTTTGCTTACCTATGTACCTTAATACCTTTTTTCTAGGACTTCAGAAACCTAAAGGCCCTCTTTGGTTTTTGATTGGGACTGGGTTTGTGTATCGTCTGTAGTCATTGTTTTCACCACTATAGTTGATGTAGACTTTCTCCTTAGGGTTATCAGCGGTGATGGAGGTACGAGAGTACCCTCTTTTGGAAGCTGGTCTTCCTGTTGCTTCCTTTTAGTTGTTTGCTGGTAGAGGTAGCAATGATGCCAAAAGAAATGCCGTTTTGCCACTTGCCAGGATTACTCAGAGACATTTTGTGGTCCTCCGTGTGGACCCCTATACAATTCCCTCTTCTCCGCCCGAGCAGCATTTGCTATGCTTACATGTGCATTCTTATGGGCTATACATGTAGTGTTTCTTCCTAAGTTGACTTCTGCTTGTGAGTCATTTCTAGTGGAGGGTGTGAATATGTGTGTATACATTTTAAGACGGGGTTTCGGTATGTAGTCCAGGTTGGCCTCAAACTAAGAGATTCCTCTACCTTTGACTCACTATTCCTGAAATTGAAAGCGTATGACACCAAACCTGCCTCACCCCACCTTACTCTTTTGAGACAGGGTTAGTCTCATTGAACCTGGAGCTCTTTCTGGCCAAGCTAGCTGACCGGCAAGCTCTAGGATCTTCCTGTCCCCTCTGCACCATACATGCTTTCCACCTGTGGCCTGGGTATCCAAACTTGGGTCTCAAGCTTCATTACTAAGCACTTACTAACTCATCAGCCCCGTGTTTTCAAATATTGATATTCAAATATTCAAATACTGGGACCTCACTTTGAAGAAGTTGTGTTGTCAGGATGATGTTCTGTGGGCATAGAGCAGTGCAGAACCAGGCTTTTATCCTGTGTCAGACAAACCATCCTCCCTACTTTAAAGATCTCAGGGGAGTTTTTGTTGCTTTTAGCAATGTATACGACTTTTTCACAAATGTATGTATGTGTACTGTATATGTGCTGGTACCCCTGGAAGCTAGACAAGGGTCACCTAGAATTGGAGCCACAGGTATTAAAAGTGCTGTGGGTGCTGAGAATTGAACCTTTGTTCTTTGCGAGAGCAGCCAGTGTTCTTAACACTGAGCTGTCTTTCTGGGCCTGATTTCTTTACTTTGTATATGTGGAGGTTTTGCCTAAATGTATGTCTGTACACCATGTACCTGTGGAGGCCAGAAGAGGGCATCGGACCCTCTGGAGCTAGAATTACAATCAGTTTTTGGCTGCCAATAGGTACAGGGAACTGAACCTAGGCTGCCCAGGTCTTCTTCTGCAGGAACAGCAGTGAATACTCTTTTTGGTTGGGGGAGTTTCACTGGCTAGCCTGGAGCTCACTATGAAGAACAGGCTGGCCTTAGAGCTCCTGCAGCCTCTGCCTTCCATGTGCTGAGATTAAAGCCTTGAACCACTACACCTAGTTGGTTTTTGAAACAGGATCTAAACTCACTTGAATTTGAGTACCTTCCTCTGCTTCCCATGCATCAAGCCACTGTGCCGGCAAGGGGACATACTTAAAAGGTTCACACCCGCTCTTTTCATGAGCATCTTTCTCCCCCTTACATCCATACTCAGTTCTTAATAAAACCCAGCTCGTTTAAAGACAGGTTCCACACACAATTCCTTTCATTAGAGGATGTCGTAACTTGAAAGAGGGTTTGTAGCAGGGCATAGAAGGAGTATAAAATCAGGATCTGGGTAAACAGGGCACGTGTTTGTACCAGATCTCTTGACAAAGAGAAAGGACCAAGCAGCTTTCCTAGTGGAGAAGGAACAGATGATACGATTCAACATTAGGAAGTAGAGTCACTGCAGGCATAGTGCAGCCCTGCCTGCCTTTGACAGGTGGCTGTGGGGGAGACCTGTTAGCTTTGGTGCTGCTTTTTTTGCACTGTGTGGTAGGTACTTCTTCTAATAAAGGTGTGCCCAAGGCAGGCAACACCCACAAAGGTGCCTACCCTGCAGGGCAGGGTTCCACTGGCCTGTCTGCTGGCATGGGCATGACCTGTGGGGTGTGAGGAATTAGTAGGCATGGAGGATGCTGGTAGAGAATGAGGAAGCTCCTCAGGAATGGACACTCCACTGGCCCTTGAAGGGAAGCTCAAGGCGGTCTCCTAATCTCAAAAAGAATACTACATCCTGCACCATTTTTGTCAGAAACTAGAACTTGAACTGGCTTCACTCTGCTATCACATCCTGAGTTTTGAAGCTTAACTGTAACTTCCTCTCCAGCACCCACGGTGACCTTTGAACAGGCCACTATATTAAAGCAAGTCATTGCTCTGCTCCACCGTCAGCATTGGTTCTAAAATCTAGAGGTAAATTGGAGAGCATTTTACACACTAAGGAGCCAAGGCTCTTTGCCCATAATTCTAGGCTTAGCCCCTAATACCTACAGTACCTGGCAGCTTACTATAAGAGCTCAGATCCAACATGCATCCCTTGTATGAAATGCACTAACCTACCATATTCTTATGATGACCCTGTGTATTATACCATGGATACCTTTTTCTCCCATAGATAAACAAGATAAAATAGTCACAAAATAGGATCTGCTAAACTTGAACAACTCAGAAAACAGTTGAATGTTGCCTTTTTTGTGTCAGGGCACCTGGCCTGTATTCTTTTACTACAGGGTTTGTGCACAGAGCTCATTTCCATGTATGTCAAGACCTAACATAAGTTCTCTCCATGAAACATGTGGGTTACAATACTGAGGCTCCTTGTTTGATTCTCCATTGGCCCCTGAATTACATGGGATCCAGATCAACACAGTCCTGTGCCAGGAAGAGTGTGAGAACTAGAATGTGTGTGGAACGAACAAAAGGATACATCTTTAGCTGGCTGGGCTCAGCTCTTTAAAGCACTCGCTCTGGCTTCTTTCGTCTCTATCTGTACAGACTGCCCTGTCAGTTTGGGGACAAGGCAAAGCAACCTTTGCCTTCATCCTCATCTCAGCCTAAGTGCAAGACTCAGATATGCTACCAGCTTTGAGGTCTTTGGTAAGGAGAGGGTTTGAGTAAAGTGTGTCTAAACTTGACCTGGTGCTGCCTGACTTGTGTGTCCCATGAAAGAGTGCAGCAGGGTCCAGAAGAACGGTTATTTACTCCCTGCATTGACTCTCTCATTTGTGAGTACCGGTCTTAAGCTAAGAGTTGATGGTTAGTACCCTAGCATTTGTTTGTGGTTTTGGTCTTAAGACAAGACCTCATGTAACCCAGACTGGTCCAAAAGTCATGTTCCCCCGCCTCAGCCTTCCGGATACTGGGGTTACAGATGCCTACCATCACACCGACTTACCCTTGGCTTTCTCTCCTAGGACTTTGAATGTGGAAATGATGTGGAGCTTTCTTTTACTAAGAATGGCAAGTGGATGGGTATTGCCTTCCGAATTCAGAAAGAAGCCTTAGGGGGTCAGGCCCTCTACCCTCACGTCCTCGTGAAGAATTGTGCTGTGGAATTTAACTTTGGGCAGAGGGCAGAGCCCTACTGCTCTATTCTCCCAGGGTTCACATTCATCCAGCACCTTCCTCTCAGTGAGCGGATCCGGGGCACCATTGGACCAAAGAGCAAAGCAGAGTGTGAGGTAAGTGGGACCAGAGCCACCCAAGGCAGAGGAGGGCACTAAGTAGCTTGTGGAAGGGGACAGAAATTTAAGTAAACTTGGGCTTCTTTGCCCCAGCTCGTTGGGGTAGAGATTAGAGTTGTAAAAACAGTTTTGAGGGTAATGTTCCAAAAGGAAACGACTTCACTACTCCTCAGCAAAGCCTGAATCTGAAAAGAGGCTTCTTCGTAGCAGAGCAGCAGAACGTGTACTCTGCTGCCCAGCGTTTGTGGGGAGGCTTAGCAGCCCCACCCTCCACACAGGGCTAAGCACAAGTGGCTGGCGTAGCTGTGCCTGTGACCTTTGTTTCTTTTTGTTTTTAATGAACCGGGGTCTCTGTAGCACAGGCTGGCCTTGAATTCATGCAGTCCTACCCTCGCCTCCCAGATGGTATGGCTGTGACTTATATTTCTTAAGATATACATTTCTCAGGGCAGCAGAGATGGCTCAGTGGTTAAGAGCACTGGCTGCTCTTGCAGAGGACCCAGATTCAATTCCCAGCAACCATATGGCAGCTCACAGTTGTCTGTAACTCCAGTTCCAGGGTACTGACAGCCTCGTGCAAGCAAAACACCAATGCACATTTACAAAAAGAAAAGATAACATATTTCTCATGAACCATTTTTGTTTTAGAAAATTAAGCAATGTATAGATATCTTAGGATTCCCACTTGCAAATAAATTTATCTGAAGATTTTGGAGTTAATTCTGTTTTTGATGTCCTCTATTTCTAATAGAGATCTCATGACAAGCAATTTGCTGTCCTGTTCTTTTATATACTTTATGGTCTTTGTCCCAGTACACGAAAATCCCATTATACAACTTTTTTATGAGACCGTCTTGCTGTGTTACCCAGGTTGGCCTCAGGCTCCCTGGACTCCTGTCATCTTCCTTCCTCAGCCTTCTCAGTAGCTGAGACTATAGGTGTGCACCACCACACCTGACTTAACATTTCAGTGGCCTTGGAAAAGAATCATTCCCCTTGTTTTGCATTTGGGTTACAAGTAGTGTTTGTTGAATTTTAAATATAATGATTAAACGGAGTTCATGACCAATGGGTACAACTCAATTCCCATTTTCAGACTCCTGAGACTATACGATATTCCATGGTTCAAGGTCACAGTTTTCTCCAGCCAGAGGCTGGGAAAGTCATTCTATAAACTGCTGTTGGTGGGATGTGACTTGGTGCTTACCTATGACAGACCTTAGACTCAGAATCTGACAAGCCTTGTCTTTGACTCCCAACAGCAGCACTGAGATAGATGCTATTGCTTCCATTTTCCAGAGGCAACCAGGAGGTCAGAGTCATCATCATGGGCACCATCAAGCCAGGGTGGCACTATGCCACCATGCCACATGCTGTTGCTGTTTCACAGCACCCCTTCCCTGTCCTATTCTTGTAGATTCTGATGATGGTGGGCCTGCCTGCTGCCGGCAAGACCACATGGGCCATCAAACATGCAGCCTCCAACCCTTCTAAGAAGTACAACATTCTGGGTACCAATGCCATCATGGATAAGATGCGGGTAAGGGTGACCTGGGGATCACTTCACTCACCTCCCAGCTTTGGGATGCTATCCAGTACCTAGGCTCACTTGCCTTTTATTACCTCTTGCCCACAGGTGATGGGCCTGCGTCGACAGCGGAACTATGCTGGCCGCTGGGATGTCCTGATCCAACAGGCCACTCAGTGCCTCAACCGCCTCATTCAGATTGCTGCCCGAAAGAAACGCAACTACATCCTAGATCAGGTACTTGTGACCAGCTTTGGGGTCATGAGGGTACTGGCAGTCCAACCCAGGTCTTTTGGAAAAGCAGCCAGTGCTCTTAACTGAGCCATTTCTCCAGTCTGGAAAGGCAAAGATTTCTAAGCTTCACAGTCTGGACTTGAGCCCCAACTCTATTATTTGCTAGCTTTGTGTTTGTGAGCAGCCAACTTTATCTTGTGAATCTCAGCTCCTAATTTGTAAAATGGAGAGCCTAATGGGCCCACACCTCTCTAAGACCTAAGTCAGAGCAGCTGGTGTATGTCACTACCTGCTCTGCAGAATAGGGGTGCTGTAGCTGCTGGGCACAGTTGCATGAGTAGGGAGCACTGTGTAACTCATGGTATTCTATCTGTATTTCAGTTAAGGGTGGGGTTTGGTCAGTTCTAAGTTGGATTTAAAACATGCATGTTTCAGCGTTGTGAAAAGAATGAGTGACCTAAAATAGCTTGGAATTCCTGTCTCTAATGAGTTCCACGTGTGTGTGGCCTATACAGCATTGCCCTTGACATTTGCCGTGTAGGCCTCATGGAGTAGCAGCTGAGGGTGCTCACTCACTTGTCTCTGGATCTGTAGTTGAATCTTACATTCATGCGTTTGTTTATTTGTTTGTTTATTTAATTTTTTAAGATTGGGTTTCTCTGTGTAGCTTTGGAGCCTGTCCTGGAACTCGCTGTGTAGGTAGGCGAATCTCTGAGTTTGAGGACAGCTTCATCCACACAGCGAGTTCCAGGACAGCCAGGGCTACACAGAGAAGCCCTGTCTCAAAACAAGCAGATCACCCTGTAAACCTGGCTGAAGTACCTCCTATGTGTGGCACTGACTGCTCGGTAGCTAGCTCTGGTGGTTGGCACCCTGAGAGGGAACTCCCTAGGAACCCTGTTGTCTTCGTGTGGCCTAAAGGCCCTGCATAGACCAGTTAAGGACAGTGTGAGTGTGCTTTTCCTTTAGTTCAGCCCTGTCACAAAGGTTCACTCAGCCTTTTCTCCTTTGTACTGGGAATCGATTCAGGACCTTACAAATGCTGGGCAAGTGTTCAATCGGACTGTTTTACTGCTCCCCAGCTCACTTTGTCCTGTTGTCCTTGTTATGCTACTTTGGGATCTTAGTCTGTCTGTGCCCAATTGGACTTACTGTTCTAAGAGACCACACAATTGTGTTAATACCCTAAGGTTCCTCTTTTGGGAGCCCCAGAAAGAATTCCTTGTCTGTCTTTTTCTCATTTGCACTGGTCAAATTAGCACACTCGTTTCTGTCCTGCAGTTCAGCCAGGCACCAAGTAGAGCTGAGTACCCAGCCTTCCTACCTGGTGCTGGCTTGTTTGGCCCAGAGTCAGGACTGGGGCTGCTCCCGGTTGCCTGTGGTCTTCAGCCTGCTGACCTCGAAGAAGGAATGCACATCAGGCTGTAGGATCCAGACCAACCATAAAGCAAAGGCTCCTACCTTCCAAAGTAAAGAACATAGTTCTCTAGTTTACTCAAGGCTGGATAGAGCCAAGGGCTGAAACTCTAGGTTAGTGAGGCCAAGACAGGGGTGTAAAGCCAATGGCTCTAACTGTTTTAACCTAAACTCCAAGGGTGTGTTCCAGAAAAACAGATTATGAGAAAGGAAATGTTGTATGAATGTAAGCAAAGGTTTAGAAGAGATGCTGGCATTGCCCACGCCATTAGCTGTGGCTGTGAGGCTTGCATTGATAATGCATGATTGTCTTAAAGAGACCAGCACTGCATGCTGAGTCCTTGTATTCCCAGACTTAGCCCAAGGCATACTCCCTGCGGTTAGCTCTTCTGTACCTACTACATGCGCCAACTTCAGACATGTCCATCGTTGGAGGAGAGCTCCTGTACAAGCCTGGTGAGACTGAGTAGCCAAGATTGTCCTTTTGCCAGGCCCCAGCCGCTGCACTAGAATGCATCTGATGGGCACAGCTCTCGCCCATCGTGATCTCAGCGGCTTCTTCAGATTGTGTGGGTATCTGAGAGAAACATCTAGAACATTAAAAGTAAAGGTATTAATCCTAGCACCCGGGAAACAGGGGCATGTGGATCTCTGAGTTTGAGGCCAGCCTGGTCTACAGAACAAGTTCCAGGATACCCAAGGCCGTCCAGAGAAACCCTGTCTTGGGGGAGAGGAGGGAAATAGAGATAAACTAGAGGTAAAAACAAAGGCCTCATAAAAGGAAGGAACTAAAGGCGCTAAAGGCGGGCAAGATTATATACTGGTAACTTCTCAGGAGCAGGATACTAGACAATTGTGTCTGTAGTGGGAGCTAGGGAGAGCCTGCAGGAGGTAGGCCTGGGTCAAGAGGAAGAAAGAGCAGGCCCTTGTCCTCAGCAGTGTGGGCCGCAGTCCCGTGTGCAGGGGAGTGGGGTAAGAAGCATGACTAAAAGTGCCTGGCTACTGAGAGCCCCAGGAGGAGCAGGGACACTGTGGCTTCGGGTGGCCCTGTTATAGATGGGAAGCCACTAGAATGAGGTTTCTAGCTTATCCCCAGGCTATCAGAGGGCCTTAATAACAAAGGTGTCTTACCCACCTGGAGTTGGGGGCTACAGTCTTTGGGACCCTCCCTGCAATGTGTCTGGACCTATGTCTGGCTGGGCAGTGGTCATTTAGGGCTGGTACAGCTGCTTTTCTGACTTAGTCTCATTTAGTCACACACAACTTTGGTTCTAGCTGAGCATGATAGTGCATGCCATAATACCACTACTCAGGAGACAAGGCAAGCCAGGACTTCATCATGAGACCCTGATTCAGAATCAAAGACTGTGGTTCTGGGCTCACTCTTGTCCCTGCTGGCAGGTGCCACATATTTTCTTGACACACACCTGTAAAGGGCCCCTTGTTAGCAGACACCGGAGAGAAGCTTCTTTCCTCCACCCTCACTGTCCCCAGAGTCTCAAGCCTGCTCCATTCCTGGCACTCCAGCCAGCCCTCTTCCTGCGTGTGTACACTTCCGTCCCCTGGGATTCACCTCACCCAAAACAAGCTTCTTTGCCAGATGTGCGCCTCTGGAGCCCAGCCAGACTGCTCCTGCTTCCATACTGGCCCTGTAGACTCTGATGAGAAAGAGACAAATCAAACAGTAGGCCTGTTTGAAAGAACTGAAAATATCAGCAGAAGTCGCCAGCTGGGTCTGCTGTGTTCTTGTGCTCTCAGTCTGTCTCCCACTGGAGCTCATCAGGCACTCATCTAAGAACCCCAGCTCTTACCTCACTCCCTTCTGCTCAGTCTCTGGGGTTAGAGGTGGTCTGCAGCTTGAGAACAGGCCCTGGCTGCTCTCTTAGAGCTAGTTGACATCCTCCATAATTGTGGGACGGGAGGAGCAGGAGCTGGGTGGTGGATCTCCATCTGGAAAAGCTGACTTGGCTGTTGTTCTTGTCTCCTAGCAACAACCCCAGAGCCCCCAGAGGCCACAAAGTGCAGGGCTTGCCCCAGGGCTCTGACCTCATTGTTTGCTTTGGTAACAACCAGCAGAAGTTAGCTCATCCCTTTCCTCCAGGAAAGCGGAGGATTTGCGTGGCTCCTCTTCCCTTCCCCAAACCCAGGTAGCAGCAAGGAAGATACACTCTAAGAACTCATTAAGTGCCCAAGGAGATGCCTTAGAGTCACACCTCATCCCTCTCGTCTTGTAAAGCTACAGAAATTGGCCCTTTTGTCAGAGTTACTTCTCTTTGTCCCTTTGGAACTTTGACAAGGCAAGTGTGCCATGACAGACCTCCAGAATGTGTTCCTCTTTGCCCTCCCAGGTTAGAGTAGTAAGAGCAGCATCACTTGTGGGCACCAGACGGAGTGGATCAGCAAATAGTGTGGGCCACATTCACCCTGATGCCCACCAAGCACTCTGGCTTTGTGTCAGAGGGAAGCCACGTACTGTACTCTGAGTTGGGCCCTGAGAAGAGGTACAAAAGCAAGGACCTCGCTTTACCCCTGTAACTAACTCAAGGCCACAGCATGTAGGTGTCTGCCTTCCACCGTTAGGAAGTTCTGGGAGTAGGGAAGAATGTTCAGCCTGGCATGTAGGTCGGTCTGGGGGGCTTGTTGGTTGAGGATGAAAACAGCTGCATCCACAGTTTGGATCTCCTACCACTGTCGTAGCACCCCAGCCTCTGGCACCCTGAAAAAATGTCCCTTGTGCCATCTCGTCCTCAGGCTGGCTTTATCCTGGTGTTTGCATTGGGAAGCCTCTGGGATGACTGACTGGGCCCATTGGCCATGCGTGTTGAGATCCATCCTGTGTGCTGGTTCACTACCGTGCCGCATGCCACAGAATTTGACACCTGCAGAGCCAGCGGGAGGGCGCTGTGATCTCCATCTCTCAGCTGCAGTTGGAGGGTCGGGTTAATCAGGGATTTGTGTACAGACTCACAGATTCAAAGTGGCGCAGCTGGGGTTTCCTCTTGCAGCTTCTGCTCCAAAGCCTGGTGCTCTTCTGCCCTGCTTCACTGTTTTTCCACTTGGGAGGCTGCTACATACAGCTTAACCTTCCCCTTTGATCTGGGTTGCTTCAAGTCAGTATCATGCTATGAATAGCCACAGCACCTCACACAGTGATGACCATTATCAGTGGAGGCTCATCACTGTCTCAGTGCTTGGAAGTGAAGCAGGGCCCAGAGCATTAGCTGACATAGGAACTGTTCTATCATCACAGTAGTGAGCATAGGCTTTCATACTGTTTGCCCTTAGAGGGCCAGAAGCAGTTTTTTGTTTGTTTGGTTGGTTTTTTTTTTAATCCAATCATTGGTTTTACAGAGTACAGGCTGAAGCTCTAACATAGGACCAGGCTCTGCCAAGCCACACCTCTCTTCAAGGCATTTCCTGCCTGATAGCTGCCACGCAGACTTTGTCATGCTTTCTTTTCATCCTCCCATTTGGTCCTCCCCAGTCTGGCAGAGGACTTGACTGGCACATGGTGGGTGTTGGTCACTGGGTGTTGTTATTACTGCTGTCACTGCCTGTATTCTGCCAAGGCCTGCCCAGGAGGCCACTGTCTACCGCCTTGAGGAAGGAAAACAAAGCAGTAGCCAGTTGCACCTTGGAAAAGCACAGGCTGTCACTTTGTCCCTCTCCTTGGATAGACTTGTGGGTAAGGCCAGTGTTTCAGAAGATGAGGAGAGGTTTGAGGTGTTGATGGAAGCAGTTTACACGGTGTCAGAAAGACTGGTGGGCTGTGTCCTTTCCATTGGTGAACTGTTTAAAAGAAAAAACACTAGGCGGGGCGTGGTAGCACACCTATAATCCCAGCACTCAGGAGGCAGACTGATGGGTCTCTGAGTTCAAGGCCAGCCTGGTCTACAGAGTGAGTTCCAGGACAGCCAAGGCTACATGATAGATAGACATTGTCTGAAACAAAACAAAAAAGTTCAGAACTGTAATGCTGTGATCTTGTCACTCAGACAGAGGCAGGAGGATTAGGAGTCCAGGAGAATCCATGCAGTAGAACTCCTGTTCATATTACACATGACAAAAGTAGCTCTACAAGTATACATTGGAAAGCCAGTGTTGTCCCTGGGAAGTCGGGCTGAGACTGGGTGGTTGGAGAGGTTCTTCCCTAGGCTTTGTACCGTGTCTGAACATTTTACTGCAAGCACATAATCCTTTGAGAACAGGGGATGGACTTTGAACTGCGGTGCTAGTAATAAATAGGATTAACAGGGAAAGCCTGCTTTTAGGAGTCCACCTGTTTGTTTTCTAAGTCACGTCATTTGGGACACGGCTGGGACATGTCAGTTGGGATGGTCCCTAGTACACCTTTCTCAGTGCTGCCCTACATAATGCCCTACAGGAGAGACAGCTCTAAAGATCCCGTTTCTAACTTCTTACCTTAGACAAATGTTTATGGGTCAGCCCAGAGACGGAAAATGAGACCATTCGAAGGCTTCCAGCGGAAAGCTATTGTAATCTGTCCAACTGATGAGGACCTAAAGGACCGCACAATAAAGAGAACTGACGAAGAAGGGAAAGATGTCCCAGATCATGCTGTCTTAGAAATGAAAGGTAGGAAACAGGTGGCTCCTGGGGGCCATGTCCGCAGCACCCTCAAGAGAAGGGACCCTACTCTGGGTGCATACATACACACATGCACACTCATCAGCTCCTCATGATTCCCTCTGTGGTCTCCTGTCTGTTTCTGTGTTCTCTCCCATCACCCATGTCTGCGGGACAGGCCCCAGTCTGAGTCTGGGGAAGAACTTTCAGGATAGATGGGGATGGGTATCATGAGGGAAACTCTGTAGAGCCCAAGCCAGAAGGCCTTGCACGATTTCTCTGGCACCCACCAGTTTGGAAGAAAGAGGGGCATGGTTGCACTTGCCACCGAAGCTCCCTGAGGTGAGCTGGAGGGACCCGAAACCCTCTGTGGTAAAGGGATGGAAAGAGTCTTGGTTAGCCCCTGCCCGTGTGCACAGCAAGCAGTTGGGGTCTCGGGCCTCATCTTAACCCGTCCTGTGGACGGACTACTGCTTTCCTTCAGCCTTCCTGCCCCGACTGAGGGTGGGCAGGGCCAGATGTCAGAAGGTGCTGACCTGCTCTCCCCACGTACTTCCTCCTAGCCAACTTCACTTTGCCTGATGTCGGGGACTTCCTGGATGAGGTTCTGTTCATTGAACTCCAGCGAGAGGAAGCAGACAAGCTGGTGAGGCAGTACAATGAGGAAGGCCGCAAGGCTGGCCCACCCCCAGAAAAGCGCTTTGACAACCGAGGTGGTGGCTTCAGAGGCCGTGGGGGTGGCGGCGGTTTCCAGCGTTATGACAACCGAGGTCCGCCTGGAGGCAACCGAGGAGGCTTTCAGAACCGTGGCGGAGGTGGCGGAGGTGGCGGAGGTGGTGGTGGTGGTGGTGGTGGAGGAGGAGGAGGAGGAGGAGGAGGAGGAGGCAACTACCGAGGAGGTAAGACATTTCCCTCCTCCAGCATTTCATTCCAAGGCCAGGCTGTGGGGGAGGATTGACAGGGATCACTACTGTGTAACCTCGAGCCTTCCCACTGCCCAGCCTCCCAGCCCGGCTGCTTGTGAGGCCCTTGGCCCATTTGCACATGATAGTGCCTTCTCTTATTGGTGTCCCCTGTCTCATCATGCGCTCCTGAGGAATATTGGGTTCCATCTCTAGACCTGACAGAGGGCAAATATTAGGACTGCTTTTTGGTTTAAAAACAGATGAAGAATGTTGCTTAGCACTTAGAGCAATTAATTTGCCCACAATCACACACCTGAGTTGAGCTGGGAGTCTAGTGAGCTAAAGCCCGGATTCTTAATAAATAGTGTGATGTCTGAAATAAAGTGTGACCCTAAGTTAGCAAACATGGTGCAAGGGGGGGAGGGGTGGCCCAGCAGCTTCCAGAGGGCTCAGGTTTGGTTTTCAGTAACATTGAGCTGCTCACTCCTGCCTGTAACTCCAGCTCCAGGCATCCAGTTTCCTCTTCTAACCTGTGTGTACCAGCCACATACGGTGCACTCACACACAAAGTAAATGTGTCTTTGAAATAAAACTTTAACATGTCCTAGACCTTACTTCAGTAAGGGATGTTGTGACTGAATGATCCAGATTAACCTTCGTGTAGACAATGCAGCAGCTCAGGAAGCCCCCCCCCCCAGCCTGTTTTGGGTGTGTTGGGGGTGGGGTTCAGGTCCAAGAAACGGTGTGCAAAGTTCAGGAGACGCCTTTTGGCACCACCTGTTGAGGACTTCTGTTAAGACTGCATCCGACTCGCAGCTGTCTACTGGTTTTTGGCATCCTTCCTGAACATCCTTTTAGTTTGTTGAACGGCTGTATGGATAGAGCTGATTTGGACAAAATAATCACACAAAATAATCTGTGTCCTGCCAGCTCACAGTCCAGTGGAAGATGCAGACCTGTGTGCAAACAACAGCTCTAGGTGTTATGTCAGGGCAGGGCGAGGACGTGTGCCAAGGGCCTGGGGGAAGCGCAAATGGATCGGCTGCATTTGCTTGCTTTATTGAGCTCAGTGTTGAGCACAGCCGTGCTGTGGCCTCTTTACAGAAGATTTTCCAATGCAGGTTTCAACCGCAGCGGAGGTGGTGGCTACAACCAGAACCGCTGGGGTAACAACAACCGGGATAACAACAACTCCAACAACCGAGGCAGCTATAACCGGCCTCCCCAGCAACAGCCACCGCCACAACAGCCGCCGCCACCACAACCACCACCACAGCAGCCACCACCGCCACCCAGCTATAGCCCTGCTCGGAACCCCCCAGGGGCCAGCAGCTACAACAAAAACAGCAACATCCCTGGCTCCAGCGCCAATACCAGCACCCCTACAGTGAGCAGCTACAGCCCTCCACAGGTGGGGCCATGTCTGTCTGTCTGCATGCGTGCACCTAGTGCAAAGGAGAGGGGCCGGTCTGAGAGGTAGCACTAGCACATGATTTGGCCACAGGTCTCCGCTCTTCCCTGCAGCCTGTCCTTGTTTCCTTTGCAGCTTCTCAGCTGTGTCAGACACACCTGGCTAGACACATATACACACACATGGAACACTGGAGGTAGCAGCAAGCATTGCTCCCAGCAGCAAGGTCATGCAATGCGCCTCATTGGGTCTGTAAGAAACACTCACATCTTGGGAGTCCAGAGTCCCAAGCATCTCCAAGCTGGGTATCAGTTCTAGAAAGCCAGTGCTTGGGCTCGGGTGTGTGCCAGTTGCTGTGAAACCGGAGCAGTCTCTTAATTTCACAGCCATTTCCATACCAGGGAGCAGGGGAGCAGCTACCAGGAATCAGATGAGTGTTTCCTAGCTGCCATCTAGCTAGAACAACCCCATGTGGACCTGGCTTTGTGATCTTGGACAGACAGCTTAACCCCTCTGGTCTGGTCCTTATGTGCCCGTAAAGGACCAGAGACATGACTGGAACTGACTTAAGACGTTCCTGTGAGGTGATCAGCCCTGCCGCTTAATGAATGCTCTGGGGCTAGGCAGACCTATAGCAGCACCTCACTGCGATTGACTTTTTAAGGTTTATTATGCCGAGTCATGGTGGTGCATGGCTTTAATCCCAGCACTGAGGAGTATATAGCAAAACCTTGTCTCAGAAAACAACAAAAAAAATTTTTTTATTATTTAAATTTATGTTCTATACATGAATGTTTGCTTGTGTGTGTGTATGTATGCAGTTCCTGCAGAAGAGAATGTTTGGTTCCTTGAAGCCTGAGCTACAAACAGTGTGTGTCAATATGGGTCCTCTACAAGAGCAGCCAGTATTCTTAATCACTGGGCCATCTCCCCAGCCCCAACTAATGGAAAGAAAACCAGAATTGCTAATGAGATTGAACCCTGTACATGAGATATTCTTTGTCTTAGTTAGGATTTCTATTGCTGTGAAAATATGCCCTGATCATAGCAAATCTTTATTTTTCTCCCACAGTAACTCTTATAAGGAAACATTTAATTGAAGTGGCAGCTTACAGTTTTAGAGGTTCAGTCCATTATGATGATGGCATGCAGGCAGAGATGATGCCGGAGTAGATGAGAGTCCTGCATCTTGCAGGCAACCAGAAGTCAGCTGTCACACTGGGCAGTGTACTGAGCATAGGAAACCTCAAAGCCCACCCCCACAGAGACACACTTCCTCCAGCAAGGCCATACCCACTCCAAGAAAGCCACACCTCCTAATAGCACCACACCCTGTGAGAGTATGGGGACAATTACATTCAAACTACCACACTCTTCATAACTTGTCACCATCGCTCTTCTCTTCAAATCTCACAGAAGCCACTGCCACCATTTACTGAATGCTGAGCACTTTGTGCACACAAGCTGATAGCCATCCATGATAGCAGAGGGCGGTGGCTGTGCTGAGATGGTTTTATAGACTGAAGCAGGTTTAGAAACGCAGGTGCCTTGCTGCCCGCGGGTCTCAAAGCTCAGGCCTGGGTCCTGCCACTTCCCTGACCCATCCTGGCACATTAGCAGAGTTGCCTTTGTCAGGGAAGCTGCCTCCATGCCAGAGTGTGCTGTCTGTCTCATGGAGCTTTTGTCTTTTTCTCTCCTCAGCCTAGTTACAGCCAGCCGCCCTACAACCAAGGAGGCTACACCCAGGGCTACACAGCCCCACCACCTCCACCTCCGCCACCACCTGCCTACAACTATGGGAGCTATGGCCCCTATAACCCTGCTCCCTATACCCCACCACCACCCCCCACTGCCCAGACCTACCCTCAGCCCAGCTATAACCAGTATCAGCAGGTAAGTGCTAGATGGGCTCCCGTGGGGCTCCCAGGAGCACTCGCGTGTGTGTTCAGACTTGGTTTCCTGCCTGATCCTGAAACATGGGTGGCTGCTTGCCTCGAGCTAGTGTCCTAAAGCTTTTGGTAGGCTGGTCTTTACTGGCTGATAACAACTGGTGTGTAGCCATTGGCCCCAGTGCAGCAAGCCAACCTGGCTGAGCTGGTGCCGAGTCCTAGTCCAAGCTTGTGCTGGGGCCACCACATCTGCAAACAGCCAGCAGAGCCAGGAGGCCAGCACTGCATTCCCTGATGTGACACCAGGTCGGCCCGTACCTTTCCAAAGCACTTTGCTCTCAGTCAGAGGACCCATGTGTTCTCAGAGAACCATGAGAGGGACGAGGGACAGGCTGGAGTGACAGGACGTAACCTGATGTTGTCCTCTCTCTCCCCAGTACGCCCAGCAGTGGAGCCAGTACTATCAGAACCAGAGCCAGTGGCCGCCCTACTACGGGAACTACGACTATGGAGGCTACTCGGGCAGCACGCAGGGAGGCACAAGTACACAGTAGCTGGGGCTGCAGCCTCAGAGCCCGAGCCTCCAGAGCTCTTCTACAGCGCCTGCCTTGGTCCCTCCATCCCCTCTGAGTCCTGTGGTGCTGGGGCAGGGTTATCCCAGGGCTGCCTCCCTCTAGCCCACTTCCTCCAGAGGGGCTCTCCCTTCATACAGGCCAGGCATTCTCTCTCTGTATTCAAACAGGCGACAGTGACTTTTCTTTATCTTTGTCCCTCCACTTTCTCCTCTCCCTGCCTTTGACTAATGAAGCCTCCTCTCCTTTGGTGACCCTGTGAGGCCACAGTGACGGGGAGGACCCTGCCTGTCTGCCCCTGCCCACCCTGCTTTAGCCCCTTGGCTTCCCAGACTCATGCAGTTGGTTGTAAATTCTTCCAGGAGCTGTTTTACTGTCTACTTTTCAGGATTTAAAAAAAAAAAAAATTTCAAAAATTTTAATAAAAAAAAAGTTTAAGAAGCAAAATGCAGAGGGAGGAAGCAGTGACATATTTTTTGGTAATTATGCTTTTTTTAATTTTTAGAATTTGTTTTTACTGTGGGTCAGCTGTTGATACTTCATCAAATAACTTTCTTTGCTGAGTTCAGGTAACCGAGGAAGAGCCACACCCTCGAAACAAACAACAAAATCACCTTTAACCTAACTTTTTATATGATGTCTCAGTTCCCCATAACTTTGCACATAAGCATCTGTGTTCTGTTGCATTGTAACTTTTTGTATTTGGAGAGAGTGTGACTATTGAACTTGAAACCTTTTACTCCAGGAGTCTTGGTAGTTTCTGGTGGGCTGGAGTGGGTGAGAGGGTGGAGGGGAGGTGGGGAGGTTGTGCTCCCCTTGAGACCATGAAGTCCTGCCACCTCCTCCCACCTCTCTTCCAGGCGCCAGACCCCCAGGGTAATTATTCTCACTCTCCTTTACCGGCGTTTTAATTGGATTTTAGCAAACTGCACTTAAGAAATGTTTTACCCTGTTTTGTTTTATTTTCTTTCAATAAATGACATGGCACCTCTTACCAGGAAGGAAGCAGGGTTGCAACTCCGTTAATTGGGATGGGAGGCCTTCGACGGGGGTGGGGAAGGCTTCACTAGTTAAAATAAAAAGTTCTCTCTGCCACACCACCCAGCTGCGCCTCGTGCAGAGACAGATAGTGAGATGTGTAAGGAAGAGGCCACGCTGGTTCAGGGCCAGCCATCCCTAGGTGTGTTGCCCAGCCACACCCGAGGCCGCCCTGGGTGCTACTCTCAGGGCGGCCTTGCACTGCCTCCCTTGGAACTGTTAGCCACTTGCTCTGTCACCATCCTGGACTGTTAGGGACCCTGAGCCCTGCAGAGGTGGCCCTAATTAGTCCCTGTTCTCAGGGTTCCCCCTCCATGGAATACGTATTTGTAACCAGTGACAGCCCCAAGTGTTTAGAGAGAGGGGCCCTGGAGTAATGGAAAGTGTAACATGAGCTGTGGGGTTGGACTCTAGCCCACCGTGCTTCCTGCCTTCACTCCTTCCTGACGCGCTGTGCACAGCTCAGCCCAGCTCCCCAGTAGGAACTGGTGAACCTTGTGAAAGACACAACCTACCAAAAGAGGAGCAGTTAGTTAACTGCCTGCACAGCTTACACCCCATCTTCAAAAGCAATGAGGACTGCATACTCTTCACGGTGCACAAAGCCCCAGGTTGCAACAACATGGCCAAACCGGGAGGGAAGCTGAGTGAGGAGAGACCATGTCTGTCCAAAGACTCTCGTCAACTTGCTCCAGAAGTCAAGGAAGGAGCCTCCCTGTTCTAGTCTGAGAAGTCCTGTTCTTGGCAGGCTGTGCTCCGCAGCAGTGCCCTCTGCTGACCACTCCTTACGCAGCTGAGTAATGCTCATGTTCTCTTCCAACCCTGTTTCTGGATTCATCACCGGCTTCCTCATCATGCTCTCCAGCTCCTTTCCTTGGGTCCCTTCCTCAAACCCTGTAGGCTCCAACTCATTTGGGCTAGGAAGCCCTTCGGGACCTGGCACGGATGACCATGGCCTCACACAACCTCTTACTTTTCCCTTTCTCGGGACAAGGTCTTGCTATTTAACCCTGGCTGGCTTAAACCTTAAGTGACCTCCCTGCCTCTGCCTCCTGAGTACTGTATGTCCTGACCATACTAAGCCATTACAGAACCTAGCACTGTGATGCCAGCCATGCTACCTGAAATACTCATTAACTCCTCTTCATCCCTTCGGTCTCAGCTAGGTTCTGTATCCTACCTAAAAGCCTCCAGCCTCTTCTGTGTTGGGCACCCCACCTCCCCTTTGCACGGCAAATCCCAGCAGTTCTTTCCCTGACTTCACCTCATGCATGCCAGCCACAGGCTGGATGTAACGATAGAAGGGAGTCAAACCTTACCAAAGTGGGTGAGATAGATCAGAGGTCAAAGATGCGTGCCGGGTTGCTGAGCAGTGGTAGAGCACACTTTTAATCTTGGTGCTCAGCAAGCAAGGGCAAGTGGATCTGTGAGTTCGAGGCCAGTCTGATGTACAGAGTTCCAGGACAGCCGTGTCTGTACAGAGGAACCCTGTGTCGAAGGGGGGTGGGGGGGGAAATGCTTGCTGGCCATCTTGACGACTGAATTCTATCCCTAGAACTCACTCCCATAAATTGTCCTCTGATCGTATAAGCACGCATTAGTTTTAACTTAAAAAGCATACTCGAGAACCTATACGAGGACTCCAATTCCTGGAGGATGCTCACGCAACAATAATTCCAGATGTTAACCACGTGAGGACCTGGAGTTACAGCAGCGATCAAATGACATACGGTCTCCGCTGAGTTTCCAATTTGAGAAGGTACGTTCAACCTAGCGCCCTTTTCAAACCTGATTGGTCAGGGCGGGGCCACGCATGCGCAGAGAGGCGGCCCACCTTTGACCCGGAACTCTGGTGCCTGGGTGCAGCTTTAGCACTCGGCCAGTGACGCTTGCATAGCCGGAAATGGCTACGAGTGTTTAAGGTCCAGGCTGGCTTCCGGAGCCCGCTGCGGCGGTTAGTGAGTCGGAGACCTGGGATGGAGGCCGTGGCGGTGACGGAGAGGAAGCCCGATGATGGTGAGGCACTGGCCAGGCGCAGGCGTCGGGGAGGGGCCCTTGCGGTGTGACCTGGGAACGGTTCCGGCCAGCGCTGAGGACTCTAGGCAGTGTGACCGCCGTTTACCGGCATTTTCAGCTCTTGGTCAGATTGTTCGATCTTGTGTCGGCTGGACAGTTCCCTCCTTTTCCTTAGAACCCCTTTCAGTGTCTTCGGGCTAACCCATTTCTTACATGCCAGTGCCTCAAGCAAATATAAACTTCTTCCCTGAAAATTCTTCCAGTCTCGGGCCAGCCTTTCTCAAGTTACCCCTTCCCTGGGCCAGTGTGGGCTTTCCTGCATCCCAAGCTCACTTATGTCAGACCCACAGCTCCCACTGCATTGCAACTCCCCAGCCTGCAAAGTCGGCTGCCCATTCTGCCTCCTCAGGTCCTTTCTCCCGGGCCGAGGTGCTGGGTCACAGCCCCATGCTTCCACATCCGTCTTTAAAATGCTTTTTGTCTCTCTTTAAAAACACATTGTTGCGGAGTAATCTGACACGGGGGGGGGGGAGGGGGGAGGTATAGTCGAAGACATCTAACAAGAACTAGGGTTACTTCAGCTGAATAGCCCGTATGCGAATATAGAGGCAGGTGTCTGTGTGTTCTATATGTAGGTTTAAGTCTTTGTGATCGCCAGGTATGATGGCGCACCCTGTAATCTCAGCACCCGGGAGCCTGAGGCAGGAGGATGGAAAGTTCAAAGCCATGGAACGAGCATGCAGCTTGTCAGAATGCTTGTCCAGCGTGCCTGACGCCCTGGGCTCAGTCCCCAGCACCACAGAAATGGTGTGGAGCAGGCTTGTAGTCCTAGCACTCCCAAGAACATTTATCGATTTTGTTTGGTTTTTCAAGACAGGGTTTCTCAGCAGCTATGGAGCCAGTCCTGGAACTCTCTTTGTAGACCAGGTTGGCCTTGTACTCAGAGATCAGCCTGCCTCTGCCTCCCGAGTGCTGGGATTAAAGGCGAGTGCCACCTAACGCCCGGCCCAGACTGTTTTCTTACTGTTTGGCTTAGAGGAGTCAATGCCATTGACCCCCCTCCTCACTCCCCCCATCCTGGCTAGCTTGCTTTATGAGCTGGTTCCTCCCTGCTACTCAGACTGCTCCTTCTTAGCCCTCATGGCCACGATACTGAATTACCAGAAAATGGGGGTTTTAAATGAACATAAATGAAACCTAAACTTAGGATGACCAGACAGAGATAATCAAGCCACAAGGCCTGGCTCCTTCACAGGCTCTCTAGGCTGTCCCCTGTCTCTTCCAGTCAGAGACAGCTGTGGCACTTGCTAGCTTGTGTCCACGGCACTCGATCTCTGCTTCCAGCCTCACAGCACCTATGTGTGTCTGATCTTGTAGTAGTAGTATTATTATGTATGAGGTTTGGCCTACATGCATGTCTGTGCATGGTGCCCACAGAGGCCAGAAGAGGGCGTCAGATCCCCTGGAACTGGAGTTACGCGTGGCTGTGAGCTGCTGTGTGGGGTTGAGGATCAAGCCTGGGCCTCCTGGAAGAACAGCCCTAACCACTGAGCCATGTCTCCAGCCCTTCCTCAGTCTCGTACTGCACTTGGGACATTTAATCCACAATAATCTCTCAATTTATTTATATTTACTTATTGGTTTATTGAGACAGGGTTTCTCTGTGTAGACTAGCTGTCCTGGGACTAGCTCTTATAGGCTAGGCTGGGCTGGCCTTGAACTCACTGAGATCCTCCTGCCTCTGCCTCCCGGGTGCTGGGATTAAAGGTGAGCACCACTATTGCCCAGCTAATTTCAATTTTTAAAAGCCTTAATATAATTGTGTCTGTGGAGAAACACACCCCCCCCATATGCCCCGACCGTGCTGTTACAGGTCCCAGCAATTGAGATGCATCTGCCTTTGGGGGCCTAGTTTTAGCTTTCACAGGCATACCCTCCCCCCACACGCCCAGTGTCATTTGCTTTGTGTTTTGTCTGCACGCACTCCCCTTTACCCTCTGTCATCCCCCTCTGCCTGGCTCTGATGACATGCATGTACGTATGCCTGCCTCTGTACATCTAAGAACCATGTCTCCAGCTCTCTGGGGGAGTCTGGGGGCCCATGTCCCAGCATTCTCTTAGATATAGCCTCTCCAATGTCCCCCGCATCCATGGCAGCTTCCCTAACCCAATCTGTTTCTTGCCTGTGTCCCTGTCTCAGTGGTAGTTTGGCTGTCCTCTAGGGTAGAACCCTGAACTTTCCCCCGACCCTCCCAGCCCTCCAGCTCGTCCATTCAAGCATCTAACCCTCCTCCAACCTCATGACCCCTACCCTAGCTCCGGCTTCTCTTGCTTCAGTGGCCGAGACCCACAGTACCCGCAGCCAGCATTTGCCTGCCCCCTCCCCACACGTCCCAGTCAGTTATCTAAAAGTGGCTCGCCATTGTCCCGTCTTTGCTTTTCTGCTGTTTGAAGTCCTTTCCTGCCTGTGAAACAGCCCCCACAGGCTCAGCCCGGCACGTCTTTCCTGTTCTTTGCCTGTGTCATATCACTGGCTGCCCCCAGGGCACGGGCTATAGGAGTCCTCTAAGACACTCCACTCCTGGCTCAGAGCGTTGTGTGCGGGCTTGAGAATGGGCAGGGGATGTAGGGATGCGTACGGGGAAGTGAGTGAGCATGCTGGTCATTGTCTCAGCCACTATTCTGTTGCTGTGAGGATGCACAGTGGTGGTTGAAAGAAAATGGCCCTCAAAGGGAGTGGCACTGTTAGGAGGCGTGGCTTTGGTGGAGTGGGTGTGGTCTTGGTGGAGGAAGTGCGTCACTGTGGGGGAGGGCTTTGAGGTTTTTCTCAAGCTTCCCTCAGTGTGACAGTCAGTCGACTTCCTGTTACCTGCAAGAGGTCGCCCTCTCAGCTCCAGCACCTCGCCTGCCTGCCCGCTGCCATTGTGATGATAATGGACTGATGCGCAAACTGTAAGCCAGCCACCCTTCATTAAATGTTTTCTTTATAAGAGTTGCCGCAGTCATGGTGTTTCTTCACAGCAAAAAAGAAAAACCCTAGGACAGACACCGTGACCAAGGAAACTCTCATGAAGGAAAGCACTTAACTGGGGCCTGCTTAGTTTCAAAGATTTAGTCCGTTGTCATGCTGGCGGCGCTTGCAAAGTGGCTGAGGGCCATATCCTGATACAGACTGAGAAATTCTGGGCTTGGCGTGGGTTTTTGAAACCTCAGATCCCACCTCCACTCACACACTTCCCCCAGCCAGGCCACACCTGCTTATCCTTCTAATCCTTTCAAATAGTGCCACTGCTTCCCGGGTGATCCACTGTATGAGCCTGTGGGGCATTCTTTCTCAACCACCATTCTTTCTCAGCCATTAACAGTTAAGTGGCTGTATCCTCATGGGATGGCCAAGGAAGTGGGCAGAGGCTAGAGTAGCTTGGTAGTACAGAACTCAGTCTCTCACACCTCAGGGTTTTACTCAGCTCATAAACGTGCTTATTTTTAGCTTGAATGTGTAGGTGCTTTGTCCATATGCATGTCTGTGCACCACAAGCGTGTATTGCTGAGGCCAGGAGAAGATGCCGCATCCCCTAGAACTGGAGATACAGTTATGAGCTGTCGTGTGGGTGCTGGGAGCTGAGCCTGGTCACACGGAAGAACAGTGCTCCTTCCTAACCGATGAGCCAGATGTCACTTCCTTTATTATTGGTGTTTTGGATTTTTATTGTTGGTTTGTTTTTTATTTTTGAGGTTCAATCTCACTGTGTAGTCCTGGCGAGCCTTGAACTCATAGAGATCCAGCTGCCTCTGAGATAAAAGGTGTAGGGATAAAAGGCGTTCCATACTGTACCAGGCTTGTCTGTTTTGTTTTTTCTACAAAGCCAGAGAAACACCTAACATATTCCATGTTTTTATTAATTAATTAGGTCACTGACTGTGTGCCACATCAGAGAGACCTCTTGCTTACCGTGATCTGTCTAGGGCCTAAAACATTCCCCACAATGCAGTAGGTGCTCAAAAAATGTCAACTGTGTGTGTCAGCAGCTAGCTACTTCCTACCTAAGCCCTTCCCGACACCTCTTAACCTTTGACTAAAGACCGCCCTTGACTCGCAGACTGTGTGGAGCCCAGATGTGCACCCTGGGGGGAGCTGAGCCAGGCGCCTGCTCCGTCTGCTCCCCAAGACAAGGAGGCGAAAGAGAGTCCACCAGGAGTCCCCAATGCTGGCACCTCCCAGACCGAGAGTCCGGCCGTGAGTGCCATGCTGCATGCCATCGCTGCCAGCCACCTTCCTGTGTGCAGCCAGCAGCAGGGTGAGCCCGACCTGACAGAGCATGAGAAGGTGGCCATCCTGAGCCAGCTGTATCACCAGAAGCCGCTGGTGTTCCTGGAGCGCTTCCGCACATGTCTCCGGGAAGAGCACCTGGCCTGCTTCGGCCACCTGCGAGGAGACCACCGGGCTGATTTCTACTGTGCTGAAGTGGCCCGACAAAGCACTGCCAGACCCCGAACCCTGCGCACCCGCCTTCGTAACAGGCGTTATGCTGCCCTGCGCGAGCTCATCGAAGGTCTGGGGGATGTGGGTGTGGGAGGGACACATAGGGAGGAAAGGGAGACTGAAGCCAAGCGCGAGAGACAAGGTACAGCCGGCCGGTGGTGCTGGCGCACGCCTTTAATCCCAGCACTCAGGAGGCAGAGGCAGGTGGTTATCTGTGAGTTCGAGGCCAGCCTGGTCTACAGAGTGAATCCCAGAGCTACACAGAGAAAGCCTGTCTCAACAAAACCAAAAGAGAGGAATGAGGAGAAGGAGCGGGGTATAAATGCAGGGACCCAGAGAAATCCTTGGAGGTAAGTTCTGAGACAGAGAGCAGAGACCCAGACCCACAGTGAAGTAAGGGAGAGAAAGGTGAACAGATAGGCTCAGAATTCGCTAGATGACAGTCTCACGGTATCGTGCCCAGGCTGTCCTTGAACTCAAATTCCTCCTGCCTCAGCCTTTCAAGTGTTGGCAGGAGTGGCATCTTAGACACCATACAGAGAATCGTGATGATCGGATGACCCTAAGGACTGGGCGTTCCCATCTTCACAACGTGCACCAAAGGCTCTGTTGGAAACCAAGAGGCCACCCTGAACAAGATGTAGGAGAAACGCGTGGTGGATGAAGAGCCTGGTGTCGCCGTTTGCGCCCCAGCGCTCGGGAGGCAGAGGCAGAGGCAGGAGGATCTCTGAGTCTGAGGCCAGCCTGGTCTACAGAGTGGCTCAGGCCTGGGTACATGAACACGCTTGGCCTCAGGCATGTGCAGGTGGCCTTATCATGTACCCGAATGTCTGCGTCTTTAAGCAGCTCACTCTCATGCATGCATGCCTCTTTTCTGCCCAGGAGGCGAGTACTTCAGTGACGAGCAGATGCGGTTCCGGGCCCCGCTGCTGTATGAGCAGTACATAGGACAGTACCTCACACAGGAAGAGCTGAGTGCCCGCACGCCGGCCCCCCAGGCCCCCAGGCCCGGCTCCCCCAGCACGCCCGCCTTCCCACTCTCCGACCTGCTCTTCCGGTCCTACCAGGAACGGGAGCTGCAGCAGAAGCTGCTCCGGCAGCAAGAGGAGGAGGAGGCTTGCTTTGAGGAGGAAGAGGACAGCGATGAGGAAGGTGAGGGGCAGCAGCAGCACACCCTGCCCCAGGCCTTTTCCCCTGTGTGTGTCACCTGGCTGGGCCCTGGCCTGTGACAACAGACCTGTCTGCCCTCACCCTCTGCCCCGCCATCTCCTCCTGACCCCTGTGGTGCCCACAGCATCCCCATGTTCAGTATGCACCCCAGGAGGTCAGGCATGATAGCAAGGGGCTGGGCACGGGACAGTAGCTTGTCAGACGCCTTCAGGCCACCATCCTGGGTATCTCCCCAGACCAGAGGTCAGACAAGGACCCGGAGTCCTGGGTGCCCGACTCGGAGGAGAGGCTGATCCTGCGGGAGGAGTTCACCAGCCGCATGCACCGGCGATTCCTGGATGGCAAAGATGGGGGCTTTGACTACAGGTGCCTCCATTCCCAGCCCCGCAGCCTCGACCCTGGGACACAAGCGGGCCCTGCCCATCCATCCTCAAAGGCCCTCCCTTAGTGGTGCTGGGGTGCCTGGAGTGGGTCGCTGCAGGTTTCAGATGATGGCTAGGGGCTCGGGCTAGCCTTGTCCTTGTCTCAGAGCCCTAGTCCCTTCATCTGCGAGCAGAGGGATAACCTGAGCTGACATTTAGCGCAGTGTTGACAAAGCACTGAAGTGAGGCCTGGTAGTGCGCACCTTCCCTCCCAGAACGTGGGAGGCAGAGGCCTCGGGTCTCTGAGTCCCAGCCAGGGCTGGCATGGGACTGTCCCAAGAAGAAAAGAAAGACAAATGGTAAATAGCTGTCGTTTGAGCCAGGCCCCTGCCTACCCGCATGCAGCCCCGTGACATGTGAGCTGTGCCTGTGCCTGTGAATGGCTTCAGTGGTTCAGGGATCCTGTTGGCACTGCTGTAGGGTCCATGCTAGGATCCCCAGAGATTTGCAATCAGTGGGGTTCATCTGCTGCTAGCGGGGGCCACCGAGGCTGAGCAGAATATGGGGCCATGGCACCTGGGAGCCAGCCCTGCTACTACACTAGGAAACCCCAAGGACATGAGGGGTGGGGACCTAAACCTGTGCCTTCAGGAAGGCAGCAGTAGGGCAGCAGAGACCCAAATGTGCCCCACAGTGAATTTATGCGTCCGTGTCCAGACTCCAGAGTAAAGTGAGGGATGGTCTGCAGATTCCCTGCCTGAAAGAGGCCCCCTCCTATTGGGAGGCTGATGAGTGGCGCCTTGGTGACTCAGGTCCACATAGTGGGCCGAGGTGGCTAAGGGGACAGTCAGAGTGCCACATTTCCCTTGGAGGCAAAAGCTGAGGAGCTTGCAGTCTACAGAGCAGCCAGTGTTAGGGGTTTTGGTTTGTGTTTTTGTTTTGTTTTTAAGGTTTATCACATACACAGTGTTATGTATGCCTGCAGGCCAGCAGAGGGCACCATATCTCATTATAGATGGTTGTGAGCTACCATGCAGTTGCTGGAAATTGAAGTCAAGACCTCTGGAAGAGCAGGCAGCGCTCTTAACCCTTAAGTCTCTCCAGACCCCAAAGCCGGTGTCTTCATGTACACTGGTTGGGAAACACCTTTTGGGTTCCAAAAGGCCCAGCATCCCCCAGGGTTCAGCTCCCCTGCCCTGGGCCTCCATGACACCTGGCCTGACAGCTTCCTTCCCTGCAGCACGGTGGATGACAACCCTGATTTTGACAACTTGGACATCGTGGCTCGGGACGAAGAGGAGAGATACTTTGATGAAGAGGAGCCAGAGGATGTGCCCAGCCCAGAGCTAGATGGGGATTGATGGCTCCCACCCTTCCAGCCGGGGACACATTTTACCCACCTATTACAGGCTTTTAGTGACATCTCAGACGGTGCCCCGCTTCTGTTTATGGGGTCCCTCTCTTCTCCCTGGGAACTCATTGCCCCTCCCTCCTCCGCCCCACCGGTCCTTCCTCTCTGCGATAGGGTCTTGCTGTGTTAGTCTGCTTTGTGGCCCTGCCTGGCCTGAAACTCAAGTTTCCTGCAGGCCAATCACCTGCTTACTGGTCTTGCTCTCGCCCCTCCCCCCTCCTCACCTCACTGCCCCCTCCTCTAGCTTCCTAGGTCTCCAACCTCTGTGCACCCACCCATCTGCCCTTCTCTGTGCTATGGGTGCTGTGCCCACAGCAGAACCCCGAACGACTCTGGTGGCTGGAGCTGTCACACTGATTCTAGCTTTTAGCTCAGGCTACATCCCAGTAGCCTGATCCCAGTACAGCTCTGGGCTCCTCCGTTTCCCTGCCTGTCTCTTTCACTGGTCACCTCTGCCTCCACTGAGCCCTCTCCTAGCCCCACTGTTCAGGCCTCCTGGTTCCATGTGCGTCTCCATTTCTGTGTCTCCGCACCTCTGCCTTAACAGACACCTCTGCTGTCTGTTCCTGTCTTAACCTTTATGGCGCTGCTCCTCTGTGTCCCCCACCCAGCCAGGCATGGCAGCTATGGGCAGCATAACCTGGGTGCCCCGTAGAAGACTTCCCTGTGGGTGGGGGTCGGGAACCCAGGGGGCACCTTGGCTGCGAATGCTGGGGACCACAGGACCAGCTTGAGTGTAGGAAGAATTTGAAGAAGAAGGGGGCTGTCCCTACCAGCCCCCTTCCCAGCCACAATTTTCCCTTCTCCTCATTTCCTCCACCTCCCTCTCCCCTGTTTACACTCTCCAGATAGCATAGGCTGTTATCATGGGTCTTGAGTCATCTCTTTCTCTCTCTCTCTCTCTCTCTCTCTCTCTCTCTCTCACACACACACACACACACACACACACACACACACACACACAACCCAGCCTACCCCAGTGTCCCTGCCCCCAGCAGGCCACAGGGCCCGCCCCACAGAGCCCCCTGCTGCCCTGGGCTAATGAGAGCCAGATGGCTGCCTGTGACTCAGCCATGGCCTGTGGGAACCCAGACGACCTACCTTCCCATGCCCCACACCCGGCCCCTGCTGCCCCAGCAGACAGACAGAAGAAACCTGCTGCTGTGAGGTTGGGGCCTAGCATGTCTGAGCCTGAGGGCCCAAGCTGCTCTGAGGCAGTTGTGGCACTCTGTTCTGGCCGTGCCTGCAGGGCCCTCGAAACTGTTTGGCAGAGCCAAGGTCCTGACCCCCGGATCAGCTAAACTCACCTGAAGAGCTGGGGGGGGGGGGGGAGAGGGTGTCTGCATGAAGAAGCTGGAAACGTGGACAGGTCCTCAGCAGTTCCACCTGGGCCAGGCTGCCTGGCACAGTGACACCTGACAACTGCCACTTGACACAAACCACAGGAGTGGCCCAGAAACGCCACGAACATCTTTGAGATCACCTGTCCTCCCAGGCAGAGCCAAGACTGGGATACACTCCTGCACGCCACTGGGCCAGGCCACCAGCATGTGACTGCCAGGCCAGGGCTGGACAGTGGCGGAGGTAGGAAGACAGACTTCCTTACATGGGAGCGTGTGTATGATGCACTGTTACAGCCTAGAGGGCTAGTGTGAGCCCCCAGCTGGCGTCTCCCCCGCCCCCCATGGGACACGAGCCAAGAGCAGCGCTCTGGGGGAGTTAAGTATTTCCACAGTTGGCCAGTGTTCTGTCCCATCATTAAATTTCTTTAAGATAGAAAGGCTGCCATCCATCCATTTGTTATGTAACTTTAAAAAGGGCTGAGCCGCCCAGCCACTGAGTCAGTATCTGGGGTTACTCAGATGGTTAAGTCTGCCACAGGGACAGGGGATTAGATGAGGAGACAGGAAGAAAGGTGGAGGCAGAGGAGGGGGCAGACAGCAAAGGCACACCCTGCTTGGGCAGCCCCCACAGTGGCTGGCGCCTCTGATCTGGGGACGGGGTGGGCGGAGAGGCTGAGTCAGGGAGGGAGAGCCCCTCTGCGGGCATCCGGTCCCCACCTTCATGTCCCCTTCTGGCCTGGCCTGGTCTCCAGTGGCTGTCGTCCTGTACTGGAGAGGTCCCTGCCCGCCCCTCACTGTCCCCATCTCCTCCCCCTCCCATCTGTGCCCCCGTTTCTCTATCCCTTACTGTTCCGAAGGCTCTTAGCTCTTGCTACGTGGTGCCTGTAGCCTGCCCCTCTACTAGCCAGCCTTCACCCTCACTTTTTTCCTGTCCCTCACCCTGCTGTCTCCTGGTCCATCCCCTTCCCCGTCTGTCTCCCAACCCTGGGAAATCCAGGTCAGAGCTCCAATGGTGGCCCCTAGGAACCTAACACAAGGGGTCACCACCTTGTCCCCACCCACGAGAGGACAGCAAGGCTGCTGGCCTGTCTGAGCAGAAGGAAATGTCTGTGCTGTGGCCTGGTCTCCACCCCCCCCCACACACACACACACACACACACACAGGACCTGCTGGGGCCGCCCCCGGGGCTGGGGCCGAGTAAACAGCAGCGGGCAGCCTGGGGATATTTATACCGAGGCTGGGCTTATGGCCAGTGCCCACCACAGCCCCTGCCCTGCCCTGCCCGCTGCCACAGCCAGCCCTGAGCCAGCGTGGCACCCGCCAGCAAGGGGACACACCGAAGACGGGCTCCACTCAGCACAAAGGCCAACCAGCACTGGTCACACAACAGCCAACGGTCTCACAAGACAGCAAATTCCCCCTTTGAAAACACCAGCACACGGTGAACCCACACACACACACACACACACACACACACACACACACACTGCAATTCTACTGTTGACACCTCCAAACACTCAAAGGTCTCACACACACACACACACAACACACACACACACCGCAATTCTACTGTTGACACCTCCAAACACTCAAAGGTCACACACACACACACACACACACACACACACACACACACCGCAATTCTACTGTTGATACCTCCAAACACTCAAAGGTCACACACACATCCCGCAATTCTACTGTTGACACCTCCAAACACTCAAAGGTCACACACACACCCCGCAATTCTACTGTTGACACCTCCAAACACTCAAAGCTGACCCATACAGCTCACAGACTTAAGTCACCAGCCCACGGTGACTTTGTCACCTGCTCACAAATGCCCACCTCCACCGATGGCAGTCTAAAAGGTCATGCAGGCCTCAGAGCCCAGGATGGCCTCTCACATGGCCACCGACAGCCACGGTGTGTTGGAGACACACCATGGGTACAAACTGAGAAATATGTGTTGAACTATGAACAAAACACACTAATCACAAAACGCAGCCCCCTGGGCTGGGGCTTCATCCTCAACACTGCATAAAACCTGTACTGGGAGCACTCCGAAGAGAGGAAAAGGACAATGACAGCGAGGAGTTAAAGTTCAAAGCCAGCCTGAGCTACATGTGACCCTGAGGCTGAAGATGTGGGTAAGTAATAGACGACTTCCCCAGCACACCTGAAAACTTCAGCATTCTCAACCGAAGAGAGATGGCTCAGCAGTTAGAAGCCTTTACAGCTCTCCCAGAGGACCTGGGTTTGGGTCTCAGCACCCATGTCAGGTAAAGCTCACTTTTAGCCTGTCACTCCAGCTGCAGGGAAATCTGATGCCTGCCTCTGACCTCCACTGGATCCTGCACTCATATATACATAACCCTCTCCATGTACATAATTAAAAATATTAAACTAAGACTTTAACACACACAAAATTGTAACTCACAAATCACCCACCCTCAAGGCACACAACTAACATACATGTACATCAAAAATGGCTCATGTAACAAACAAAACACACAACAGCTTTCAAAAAAAATCCTTCTCACAAACACATAGAAAATACCCCCAGTTTCAAGGAGAGCTGACACTAACTGCAAACATTTATACCCAGGTAACTGAGAAGATGGGAGGGGGCAGGGAAGGATCAGACCCAAAAATCATCCCAGATACAAAACCCACTGGTATGCCCTCTCACCAGCAAATGGTGCTGGCAGAGAACCCGCAGAAAGTACCCCAGCTTGTCACTGGGCAGAAATGTGGCACTAGCCACAAACACGTTTATGCTGGGAACACACACCCCAAGCTGCCGATGCCATACAGGCCAAAAGCCCTCAGGCAAGGGGGGGGGAGTGTATGCATTCCAGCTCTTAATACCTATAAGGTCACCTTAGAAACAAAACACATTGCTACAGTGTATGCCTGGGAACTAGGCTTCAAGGGGGATCTTGTTCCTATCACACACACACACACACACACACACAGCAGGTCCAGGAGGGGGCAGGAAGGCCTGTGCAGGCCTCCTTGGCTGCTTCCTGCTCTGGAAGCTGGACGGGAAACTGGGGCTCCAGCCGGAACCCAGGCTCCCCCCACAACTTCCCCCATGCCCCGGCTGCCTAAGGGGTGGGACTACCCAGGGACCCTGAGCCCTATCCTGCCTGAGGTAGATGTTCGTGGGCAGGAGGGATGTGTCCCAGCTGTGCTGGGTCAGGCTAGAACACCAGGGGCAGCGCAAAGGCCAGCAGAGGTGCTGAGCCTGCAATTCACCCTCCCCCACGCCTGCCAGCAGCCAGGCCTGCCTAGGAGCAACAGGCAGATGGGCGAGCTATGTCACCAGTGGGCAGGGCATGGGACACAGCCAGCACTTGTCATGTCCACAGGCAAGCTCCAGGGTGAAGGTCTGGTGTCAGGGCTCGGCACCCCTGGGGGTGTGTCTGGGTGCGTGGGAGCTGCTACGTCTAGGATCCTGGGTGTGACTGTGTCTGAGTCTGTGAGGCCACTTGGGACTCCCCAAGCAAGCGGGTGTGTGTGAAGGGTGCCAGACGGTAGCTGCTAGCAGTCTGGCCGGATTTGTGACGTGTATGAAACCTCAGTGTGTGTGGTATGGGTGGGTTTGTGATGGGTCATGCAATGACCATGACCCCGTGCAGGATGTTTGTGTAACTGCTGGGGGGAGTCTGCTTTCCAAAAAGGCTCTGCTGCTGTGATGTGTGTGAGCCTGGGACTCTGGCATGTGGCGGCACCGTGGCCCTGTGGAATGTATTTGTGTGACGGCCTTTCCTATCTAAGTCTCTACGTATGTCCCCGTGAGGTCCCAGGGCTGGGACGTTTACAGTCTGTGTATGTGTGGTCTGTGGCTGAGGCCAGGAGTCAGAATCCACTCACCACCAGTCCTGAGAGGTGAATGTGTTGGTGCGGTTGTGGGACACTGTATTTTGGCTTCTGCTGGAGGTGCTGGGAGGGTTTAGCAGTTCTAGAGCGGCTCCAGGGACGACAAGCTGGATTGTTGTAGCCTTGCTTACGCCTCTCCCTCTTGGGTCCAGGCCTCAGTGCTGTGAGCGAGTGGTGATGACAAATGCCCTTTCAGAGTGAACTCGTTCTGCCCCCGAGCCAACCCCAACCTGGCCATCGGAGGGTCTCAAACCTGGAGTGGGAAGGGGCCGGGAGGCCTAGGGCCCACTCACCCAGGCTCAGCAATCAGTTTCAGACCAAAGAAACTCTGCCCCCCTCCTGGATATTCCCTGAGTGAAAAGCAAGCCCAGGAGCCCTGGGGCCTGAGAAAGGCCTGGGGTAGGGGAAGCAAAACTCAGGAGGAAGGAAAGTGGGCGCAGAGAGGAAGCAGGGAAGAATTCACAAGCTCACCCCAACAGTAAGGAGAAGGGAGGGTGAGGGCACAGACAAGAACGGAACTTATTGTCCCAAGGTTGTGCTCACACCACACCACACCACACCACACCACACCCCCTTTACTTTCCTCTCAGACACTTATCAGAAACTGAGCCCCTGAATTCGGTGTCTTAGGTCAGTCAACCATTAATGCTCACCTCCATGTCCCCCAAGTTCTTCCGGGGTCCTTAAGAAAAGGAGTCTAAGGTTCAAATCCCGGCTCTGTCACTCACTAGGTGTGTGGATTTACTAAAATATAAGGCCTCCTGCAGGTGAGTGCTGCTACTTATAAAGAACAAACAGTCCCTCCCCCCCCAAAAAAAAAGAACAAGCAAGCTTTTGGGGAGAACAGGAAATGTAAGGTCAAGATGCTCCGTTTATCTGTCTCTGGTTGGCTGTGAGCTTGCAGGGATTCTCCTGCCTCTGCCTCCTACCAACATCACTGCGGGTATCACCATACCGCCTCAGCAGGCTTTTCCCGAAGGACCCTGTATACACTTTACAATGTTCCAGCAACAGTGACATGGCTACAGGTGACAGTACGCAGAGCAAAGTGCAAATGTGGCGATGGGCCAAAGTGTGCCAACCCCTGCTCCGTTAGGCCGTGGGAAGACTGCTGTGAGCCTGGGGAGACAGCCACACACCTGACGTGTAGCAGGGCGGTCACTCCCTGGCTTCTTTCTACTAGCTCGGATCTGCCTCCCTGCCTAACACCGTTCCCTTGACCTCTCCCAGTCACATCCCTCTCTTTGCTCACTGGGTGGCATACCCTACCGGTGATTGGGTGATTGTCACTTGTCACTTCAGGTCTTCCAAGAATCCCCCCCCCCAATGCTTCCCCTAAACTTCCTTCAAGTCTCAAATGCCACTTCCTCCCGGTAGCTCTCCCTCCCCACAAAGCTGCTTTGCACCCCACTACACAGTCACCCATACCACCAACCACTGATTTCTGTTTTGAGACAAACACAGTCCGATAGCCCAGGCTGGTCTCCAATTCACTGTGTAGCCCATAAGCCCGAGTTCCTTGTCCTCTTGCCTTCCCAATGCTGGCATTTTAGGCACCACACGCATCACTTTGAGACACTGAGACAGTATTTTGTTGTTTGCTGCTTGAGACAGGGTCTCACGGCACAGCCCTGTCCAGCCTCAAACTCGGAGATCCCCCTGCCTCTGCCTCCCTGAGTGCTGGGACTGACTCATCACGAGGGCCACCACAACTCGCTGAACCAGTATTTTAAACTCTTTTCCATCCCAGAGAGTTGCAGGAACTCAGGCTCTCCGGGATTGTCTTAGCGGAGGGAGGCACTGTGCATCAAAGGAGCTTGATCCTTTGAGTCTAGTAAGACTTGATCCCTCAGTCTAGTAAGGTTTCCCTCTAGGGCGCGAGCATTGCCCACTGGAACCCTGGGGTTTCCAAAGCAGGCTCAGTTAACAACTGGAGGCAGCAGCACAGGATGGCACACATGGCTCGTGCGCGCGCGCGCGCGGGAGCCTCAGGCAGGAGGGAGACGCAATCCGGCGCCCAATGACACGAGACCACCAGTCCTCTCTCACCTTTAATGTGGACCCCCCGCCACCAGGTGGGCTTGGGGGGGGGGGTGCAGGTGTCCTTAAATACAGCCCCGGGCACTGCGGGCGGGGCGGGGGGCGGGGCCGGGCCTGCCGGGAGGGGCGGGGCGGGGCGGGGCCTCAGCTGCACTTGCAGGAGCGCACGATCATGTTGGACAGCTGCTCCACCTTGGGTTTGCGACCCACGTAGTACACTATGGGCAGCGGCTCCAACGCCTGTGGCACACAGCACGGTGACGCCGAAGCACCCGGGTTGTGTTGGTTGTAGAGGGCAAGGACCTGCAGGCGGGCCAGGGTCACGACCAGGGTCCACGGACTCTCTCCATCAGTATCTCTACATTTCCATGTGTCTTCCCATCTCTCTCTCCCCAACTTACATCTCTCTACTCCCTGTCTCTCCCATCTCTCTCTTCCCATTGCTCCATCTCTATGTTCCTCTTACCTGTCATCTGTCCCCACCTCTGCCTCTCCCTACTTCTGTCTGTCTGCTTCCCTTTCACCCTGGTCCAACCTCTTTCTCTCCCACCCCGTGAGCCAGACCCACCTTACTGTACTGTGTGTCCAAGCTCCAAATGTAGGGACAGGGCCCCAGACAGAAGTTGGCATGGTAGCCCTTGGGCTCGTGGATCCACTTCCAGCCCAGGTCCTTCCGGAAGTCAATGTACAGCTGTCGCACACAGCAGTTCTTCTCCGTGGAGCTGTGGGCAGGAGGAATGCGGGTCAGGAGCCGGGGCGGCCATGCTGCTCCCTCTAGCCTGTGTGTGGCACCCTAGGCTGCCCTCACCTCGGCCTCCCCAGGGCTCCCGTGGTAACAGTAACACTGACAGCAACCACCCAGGCTGCTGGTGAAGCCCGTCCCGACTTTATTACATCTCTGCAGGGCTTGCAACCAGCACCGAGAAGCCCCGTGAGCAGCCACGAAGCTTCATGGGACACAATAAATCATGCCACATCCACACACAGAACACAGAAGAGTAATCCCAGAGCCCCATGTGTGCTGGCATGTTCTATTTGAACAACAAATGTTTACTGAGCCCTGTGATGCCCGGTGGCACAAACCAAACAGACTGCTGCCTTCAGAGGCCGCCTCGTCACAGCTGGTCGCACGACTCCTCCGCCCCAGTTACAGCAAATACCTAAGTCATCACAGCGAGCCAAGGTGACCGGATCTGGCTTCCTTCAGCCCAGTCTCTTGCCCACAGCCACACAGGCTTCCTCTCTAGTCCCCGGACACAGTCCTAGCCAGACACAGGGACACACACTTGCTCCACGGAGACACGGTGAGTTTGAGGGCTATGTGAGGCTGAGTCTCACAAAGCCAAACACAATCGGCCCTACATCAGGGCCTTTGTGCATGCATGCCTGACCTGCTCTTCCCACAGATGCCCACTCTGGCCTCTTCCTTGACTTCATTTTAGTTTGGCTCAGGGTTGCCAGACAAAGAAGCCAGCCATGACGACCGACCTCATGACCCAAGTGTGACTCCCCAAACCCACATACACATGGAAGGAGAGAAAAGGCTCCACAAAGTCGTCCTCCGCCCTCCTTGTGTGCACCATGGCATGTGTGTGCACTCACATAAGATAATAATCATAAAATGTCAAAATAAGCCCACGCATGGTGGTGCACGCCTTTCATCCCAGCAGAGGCAGGAGACGCAGGGATCTCTGGAAGAGAGTTCCAGGCCAACTAAAGTGAGCAACATGGTGAGACCCTGCCTCAAAACAGATGAATTAATATGTAAAAGTGTGTTTCTCTACCTCAGCTCAACTGTTTATCTCCCAGGGAGCCTTTGCTCCTGAAACAGTGCCTGTCATACAGCAGATGCTCAGTGAGTCTCCATTATGCAGATCACTGGGCTGGCTCATCACCACCCAAAGTGTCCACTGAAACAACTGTTAAATTTCACCCTGGAAATTTAATGTTAAAATTATTATGAGAAAATGTGGATCTCTGTGTGGTTTTTGGTGTTCTTTCTTTGAGATAGGGTTCCTGTGTAGCCTGGCTGCCCCAGAGCTTGTTCTGAAGACCAGCGTGGCCTCAAACTCAAAGTTGTACCTGCCTCTGCCTCATGAGAGCTGGGATTAAAGGTGTGTGCCACCACACTCAGCTTCTTCTTTATGTTAAAGATTTACATGTTCAGTTTTATTTGTGTGTATGTGTGTGCCTACGTAAGTTTTATGTGCACCATGTGTGTGCAATGCCCAAGGAGGCCAGAAGAGGGCATCAAGTCCCCCAGATGTGAAGTTATAGATGGTTGTCCTGGTGACCATGTGGGGTGCAGAGAATTGAACTTGGGTCCAGTGCTTTTAACTGCTGAGTCATCTCTCTAGCCCCAAACTGTCCAGATTTGGAGTGGGGGCAATCATTCTGATAATGCTGAATGCTGAGAGGGTTCTATCACTTGTGTTATTTCTGTCTATATCTGCAATTCCCAATGTAAAACAATCTTAATCAGAATGGGAAAATTAAACAGTTCCCAATCCTTCTTTTCTTCTTTACCCCCAAGACAGGGTTTCTCTGGGCAGCACTGGCTGACCTGGAACTCACTCTGCAGACCCAGCTGGCCTCAAATTCAGAGATACCCCTGCCTCTGCTCCTGACTGACGGTCAGTCTTTCATTTTTCAGACTGAGTTTTGTTATGTAGCCCAGGATAGCCTTGAACTCATGATCATCCTGCCTTAGCCTCCCAACTGCTGGGATTACAGGCAGTTACCACCTCATTCTGCATGATTCCCAAAGGAGGGAGGATAGTTAAAACAGGGCCTCATCATGTGGCCTAGGCTGGCTCAGACCTCATGTAGCCCAGGCTGGACCAAAAAGAACGCTTTAGCATCTGTGTCCATGGCAAGACCAGAATCACAATGCAACGATGTAGGTGTAGTTCAAATTCCATTACAAATAAAGAGGCTGCCAGGGTGTGTATTAAAATGCTGACAGTGGGTTTTTATGCCCCGTGGTATGATGGCTTTCTGGATTTTTCCAAATTCTCGTAGTAGCTGGTGATTACTTTTAGAATCAGAATAAAGTAACTCAAAGAAGGATAATGTGGGTTCCTCTTCACTACACCTCCAAAATAACTCTAAAATGTGGGCAAGGGACTGTGAGGCAGCTCAGGGATTAAATGCACTGGCTGTTATGGTAGACGACCTGGGTTCAATCCCAGCTCCCACCTGGAGGCTCACAACCATCTATAACTCCAGGATCTGACATCCTCTTCGGACCCCTGTGGGCACCATGAATGTATGCATGCAGTGAACACACATGTATACAGACAAAACATCCACACAGTAAATTAAATAATAAAAAAAAAAATAAAGAAAAACTAAAATTTGGCGGGACAGTGGTGGTGCACTATAATCCCAGCACTCGACAGATAGAAGCAGGCAGATCTCTGTGAGTTCAAAGCTGGCCTGGTCTACAGAGAGACTTCCAGGACAGCCAAGACTACATAGAGAAACTCCATCTCAGGAAGCAAACAAACAGACAACAACAATACAAACCCCACTAAAATTCAGCACATTGAAAAAGAGTGTGTGTAATCCCAGCAGTAAACAAGCCAAGACCAGAGGACCTGTTCGCAATCAGCCTGCTCTACGCAGAAAGTTCAAGCCAGACAGGGCTACAGAAGGAGACCGTGTTACAAACGATGAAAAATAAAGCACCCTCGGATATACCCTAAAGGTGTGTGCCATCACCACCTGGCTGAATTATGGATTCTTAACTAGTTTACATCCTCATAACTCTAAGTGTCAACAGTTGTCAACTTGTGGCCAATTCCATTCTGCCTAGAATCCCCCAGTGAGGGGCTGGGGTGTGGCTCAGTGGTAGAGCCCCTGCCTAGAATCCCCCAGTGAGGGGCTGGGGCGTGGCTCAGTGGTAGAGAGCTTCACTGCCATGTATGAGGTGCTGGGTTCCCTCCTCGGAAACCTAAAGGCACCACCAATAATAAAACTCTAGGTAAGAATTTAATAGCAACTTACTAAAATCAAATTCTACTCAGAGTTCATAGTTCCCGAAATGTCCCACACATCTGTTTCTTTTTCTCTTCTCCCTTCTCTTCCTACCTCTCTCCCCCCTCTCCCTTCCAGTGCTGTTGACAAGGTTTCCCACCATCTGTATTCTGCTGAAAGCATCCCTGTGGTGTGGTTTAACATTCAACTGTCCTGATTCAGAGAAACACGGTAGTGGGAGCTACATCCGCATCAGATGATGGTCGCTCTGTCTGGCAAGCCTTCCTGGATGGCACCGTATTCTTCCATGCGTAATCTTGGGTTGTCGCAGCTGGGGACAGCTTGGTGAGTAAAGTGCCTGCTATGTGAGCATGAAAACTTGAGCTTGCATTTCCAGAGCCCACATATACGGCAGGCATAGCCAAAACAAACATATTTTGTGTATATGTAAATATACACAGTCATACATATTTATACTCTTGCAACATCTGTATATGATAAGTATATACATATACACATATGTGCATAGAGAGGGGGGTGATTTCCATGATTTCCTAGGTTTGCTCTCCAGCGTGGGAGAACACAGTTTGCAGAGCTACCTGCTAATTATCAGAATTAATTCATTATTAATCTGTCAGAACCTTGATCTGTTCCAGTGTGAAAGCTGATGGCAATGCCGAGGAGGGAGACTGAGTCCAGCCACGGACTGACACGTAATGTCTGAGGACAGGCCGACTCATTGCCGCAACACTCCAACCCTGAATCTCAAACCTCCTAGGATCTAGCATTTCAACGTTTTCACATCTGCAGTGTGGAGGCGTGGTGTGAGTTCCCCCCATTCTGGAACCGGGTGATTATATTGACCTGTAACCCCAGGCCAGGGAATTCAAGCTATCCTGGAATACACAGCAAAGCCCAGTGTCCAACAAAATGACAAAGCAGGGCTACAAGAGGGCCGGTGGGTAAAGGTGGTGGCTGCTGCCCATCCTCACACCTGACTTCCTCCTCCAGGACACGTGGTGGAAGGAGAGAACAGACTCCCCAAGACTGTCCTCTGACCTTCACACATGTCATGTGACACGGATGCCCCCCACACTCACATGCGCACTCACGCGCACACACACACACACAGATATAATTTAAAAACAAAAACAGCGTGCTATCCTGGACACTCTAGAAGCCACTTTCATACTCGTGATTACCTTGGCTCCTCAGAGTCCCGAATCTCAATGATGTTTTCCAGCACTCCAGTGTCTAAGTCTACATCTCCAGAATTCCAACTCCCTCAGCCGGTAACACAGCATGGTCCAGTGCGCTGACCCTCAAAACACTCCCATTCGGGCTGTCTGCACCTCCAGCCTTGGGGCTTGTAGCCCCATAGCAGATCCCGCCATTCTGAGCCCCAGCATTCACCACTTGGCGTCGGCCAACACCAAAGACCACAGTCTGCTCAGGCACCCAAATGCTTTCCTGTGGTCGATACATTGAATTCTTCTTCCATTAGAATCCCAATATGGCAGAAATCTAGCTAGCCAGAACGTAATCCAACAAGACGACCTTCCAACTCAGACTCGTAAGAATTCTTACAACAACTTTCCTGACTTCTCTGATCCCAACACTCCAGCAAGAAAACACCCCCATATTCTAGGACTCTTCAGTTGCCCCCAGAACCAGGAATTGGTCCCCAAGCCCCCCTGGCTAGGAGCACCAGCCATGCATCAATGGTGGTATGCCAGTTCACAGCCCGCAGTGGAGCCCAGGCCTGCTGCGCAACCGCAGAGGAAGGCAGGGAGTCACCTGAAGCAGTAGGCGGTATCCAGGGCTCTGCGATGCCTTGAGCTGTGCAGATGCTGGGCCCTCTCCAGCGGGGTGGCCATGAGGAGCAGGAAGGGTCTGTTCATGTCATGAATGGTGCCCAGGTCACCTCGACGTTTGGGGCTGATCCCTGTTTGGGGTTGGATGTTGGGATGAAAGACAGACACACACTTAGAGGGATGCGTGGGTCAGCAAGCAGCAAATGAGACCTCAACACGCATGCACACGCGGAGACCGCGCCAGGCATCAGGCTCACTCACCGTTGATTTCCACATGGAGTACGTTGTCTTTGCTGTCACAAGAGCAGTGAGCGCTAAAGCGAAAGCCCTGTATCCCGTCTGTGGGAGAGGAAAGGAATCTGAGGTTATGACTCACACGGCTTGAGGGAGGAGGACGGAAGCTGCCAGTCCCAGGGGACTCCTTCCTGTCACCCCACACACCCCTCACTCTTGCTCCTTCCTCGTCTTTGAGTCCCGGGCCCCTTCTCGGCCTTATTCGGGACTCAGCACAAACATCGAACCCTCGGAGATGCTCTGAAAGAGACAACCCTCTCACACAGTGACATCCTCCACTTGCTGCACAGCCAGCAGGGATTCTGACACTTCTGCTTGACTACTGCCATTTTTCATTGTTCAAAGCAGAACAACATGCACAGAGGAAAGTTCAGACAGACAGGCAGGCAGGCAGACAGACATAGATACAGGTATACATATGTGATAGACGCACGTATTTCTGGGGATGAGAATGTGTGTGGCACCCAGCTCAGCTCAGTGCTGGGTGTCTTCCTCAATTGCTTTCCCCCTTACTGCCTTCAGACAGATCTCTGAACTTGAACCTGTTCCTTCGTCCAGGCTAGCTGGCCACAGAGCTGTGTGTCTGCCTGTCTCCACACATGCACTCGGCCCCCAACAATGCTGGGTTTCCTGGTTTACATTCATGGATGCCAGGGATTAGAACGAAGGTTCTCATGCTCCAGCCAGAGCGACACATAGAAACCCTGCCTCAAAAACAAAGACAAACTAAAAAGAAAAAAGCTCTTGCCCACTGAACCAACCCCCCAGCCCTTTTTCTTTTGAGAGAGGGTTTCATGTAGCCCAGGCTGGCCTCTAATCCTCAAACTCCCTATGTGGCTAAGAATGACCTTGAACTCCTGACCCTCTTCAGCCTGCCTCCCAAGTGCATGGCTTAGTAGGCTTGTACATCACCATGCATGTTGTCGTGGGTCCCTGTGTTCTTCGTGCCCTGTGAAGCCTGTTCCTCAGTCATAAATAAGCATCCACTGTGGCCCAGGAGCCCAGGGCCAGGAGCAGTGTTGGTACAGCAGAAATTTAGACCTAACACGGGTGCCAGGCCCAGCTCTAAGCTCTGTGTAATGTCCTTTACTCCTCAAACACCTCAGTTTTATAAGCCAGGAAATGAAATCATACTAAGTGACGGCCAAGGCCGCACAGGGGGCCATAGGCAGAGGCACAGTGTAAACCTAATCTGAGAGCTCTCCTACCCTGCCTGATGGACGGTTCCTTGTTTTGTTTTAGATATTAAATTGCTCATTTGGCCAATTTTTTCCATTTTATTTATTTATTGTGTGTGTGTGGGGGGGTGCACATGCGCCAGTGTGTGTGAAGGTCAGAGGTCAACTCATAGGAGTTGGTTCTCTCCTTGTACCATATGGGTCCTGGGGATGAAACTCAGGCCGTAAAGCATGGAAGCAGGCACCTTTACCTGCTGAGCCATCTCACTGACCAAGGGAGATGCTTCTTTATTTCGTTTTTTTTTCCCCCTGAGACAGAATTTTCCAGTGTAGCCTTAGCTGTCCTGGAACTCACTCTGTAGACCAGACTCAAGAGATCCTCCTGCCTCTACCTCCCGAGAGCTGTCCTGGAACTCACTCTGTAAGCCAGACTCAAGAGATCCTCCTGCCTCTACCTCCCGAGAGCTGGTATTAAAGGTATTAAAGGCGTGGGCCACCACCCAGCTTGGGAGATGTCTCTTGAGAGGACACATAAATGATACTTTTAGGCTCCTACTGTGTCCCAGGCCTACACTGGCTTCAGACGCTGCATCAATGGAGAGAGATCCTTTTCTGCCTCTGTCCAGTGGTTCTCACCATTCTTCCTGGTGCCAGCCTGCCCAATCCCACCACGCATCAGGTTAAATGCGAGGCTTCCTACAGCCACTCTTGTCCAGGAAGCCCTCCCAGATCCTAAACTTTCCAAGCCCTGCCCCCTCCATGGACAGCTCCCCTCGGGTCTTTCCTCATCAAAGCCATCGGACCTTACTATTGTCTGGAAAGACCCTGTGAACCTTACAAATGTAGGATCTCCACCACATCCAGCACAAGATCACTCACCACAGAAACCTGTGGCACTGACTGAATGAATGGAAGGACAGGAGGAAAACAGACACAAGTAAGTGCTGTGGATAGAGAAACAGAGAAAGATTATTCCCTCCTGGACAGACGGATATGTCAGGCCCTCCCTGGACACCAAGCCTGCTACAGGGTGATGACGCATGTTCTTCTTCTGTATATATGTTTCTCTTATTGGTTGATGACTACTACACTGATTGGCCAGTAGAGGCAGGAAGATAGGCAGGCAGGGTTAGGAGACCAGGAGAATGCTGGGGAGCAGAGAGGCACCTCGAAGAGACGCCATGTCCCCACCAAAGGAGGAACAGGTCCGGGCATTCTCGACAATGTGAGAGTACACAGATGAACAGAAATGGGTTAATAATGAAGACAGAGCTGGCCAATAAGAAGCTTGCGACACTGGCCAAGAGTCTTATAATTAATATGTCTCTGTGTGCTCATTTGGGGCTGAGGGGAGGCAGGACCTGTTGGGGCAGAAACTTTCGTCTTCAACACGGTACTTCTTGTATCTCCCCCCCCCCCCCGTTGCTTCTTCTGACCTCATCTCATGCGCATTACCTCACATGCCCCCCCCTCCTCCAGGAAGCCCTCCTTGAACACAGACAGTCAGGCACCTCCTGAGTGCTCAACTCCAGCCCTCTCCACTCTGAGTCACTGCCACCTAGCTGGAAGTCAGCAGTTCTTCCTGCAATTATCCAAAGGGCCACAAGCTCTGCTGAAGGCAAGGACATGAGCTGTTTGGCTAACGGCCGTGTCCCTAGCATCATCTGGCACAGTTCACCGACCGATCCACTGGTGTGGAGTACTGTTTAACCAGTGCTTCTTGACACCGGTATCAGACGTGTGAGGCGGCGGTGGTGGGTGTTGGTCGCAGTGATGCCATGACAAGCAATAGGGCTGACCCCACTGGAGGTGGCACAGACAAGCAACCTCACCTCCTTGGTTCAGCCACTGCCGAACGACGGAAGTAACATCAAAAGACAACCACTCAGGCGTATCGATGGGGTGCAGCAGTCGGTTACCAAGGTAACGCCAGGAATTATTGCTGTATTTCTGAATGGAAACAAAGCAAAGAGAAATGGGTAGTAGCTATCCCACGCCCAGACACCCGATTGCAACCCTGTGCTACCTGTCCCCGTGTGATGGCTTCCAAACGATCCTCACACTGGATTGGGACACATCACACTGGGGGCCCTGAAGAATCCACCCTCACACGTGGCCCCCAAGAGCAGAAAGCAGCTGGGGGAAAGACAGCCCAGGCACCACGAGGCACTCCAGCCTGGGAGCCATGGGCACGTCTTTCCCTTTCCGGAACGCAGTTCCTTCCACGGTGGAATGCTCGGTCACAGCAGCTGGGATGGCCCATAATGCAAGCGGTTGTTGCTTAGTTGCTTAAATGACTGTGCAGACGGTTCAGCAGTTTTGACACCCTGCCTTTGGGACAGTGGTAATTTTCTCATTCAACTGTTTACAGTTTATTACTTTGTAATTATTATTGCGTGTGCATGTACAGGACTGTCTTTCCAACAGTGAATTTTCTTCTAAGATCTAGTCTATGTAGCCCTAGCTGTTCTAGAGCTAACTATGTAGACTAGGCCTCTGGCCTCTGCCTCCCGTGTGCTGAGATTCAAGGCTTAAAGATGTTACACCCAGGCTTAAAGATGTTATTTTTGGCAGGACAGTGGTGGCACATGCCCTTAATCTAAGCACTCAGGAGGCAGAGGCAGGCAGATCTTTGAGTTCGAGGCCAGCCTGGTCTAGTGAGTTCTAGGACAGCAAGGGCTACAGAGACACCTCACCTCAAAAAACAATTAACAACAACAAAATTAATTTTTGAAGTCCAGAACAGCGGCTGCTAACTACGAGACTACAGAAGCATTGAGATGCTTCCTTTCTCTGTTAGCAACAAGGTCTACTATTTTCAGCTGGACTTGAATGTTTAGAGCCGAGATCTTCCTGCCTCGGCATCCTGAGAAGCTGGGACAACAGTTCAATACAGCTCAATAAAAAACAAAAACAAATAAACAAAGTATTTTTGATGACAGGCTCAGGTACCTTTGTCTGGCCCAGAACACACTCTGTAGACCTGAACATTATTTTTAATATTTTACGTTCATTGGTGTTTTGCCTGTGGTCTGCCTGTGTGAGGGTGTCGGATGTTAGGCAAATTTGTTTTTATTTTATGTGCATGAGGGATTTGTCTTCTTGTATGTATGCATACCCTGTGTGTACCAGAGCGGCTATCAGGTCCCCTAGAACTGACGTGAATGGTTTTGAGTCACCACGCTGCTGTGAATGGAGCCTGCGTCCTCTGCAAAAGCAACAGGTGCTCTTAATTTGCCTCTCCAGTCCTTCCATCAAGTTTCTCCTGGAGACAAGGTCTCCTGTGACCCAGGCTGGCCTCAGACTCCTGATCTCCTGCCTCCATCCCCCAAGTGCTGGGTCTGCAAGTGTGTGCTCCTAAAGATGTCGACGTCCTTTCTTTCCTCACTCTTAATTGTTTTTTCCTGTTCTGAGGACGGAACCTAAAACTTTACTCATGCTGGGCAATCAGTCTACCACCGAGCCATACCAACCAGCCCCTCACTGGGGGATCCTAGGCAGGGGCTCTACCACTAAGCCACACCCCAGCCCCTCACTGGGGGATTCTAGGCAGGGCTCTACCACTGAGCCACGCCCCAGCCCCTCACTGGGGATCCTAGGCAGGGGCTCTACCACTGAGCCACGCCCCAGCCCCTCACTGGGGGATCCTAGGCAGGGGCTCTACCACTGAGCCACGCCCCAGCCCCTCACTGGGGATTCTAGGCAGGGGCTCTACCACTGAGCTACGCCCCAACCCCTCACTGGGGGATTCTAGGCAGGGGCTCTACCACTGAGCTACGTCCCAACCCCTCACTGGGGGATTCTAGGCAGGGGCTCTACCACTGAGCCACGCCCCAGCCCCTCACTGGGGGATTCTAGGCAAGCATACAAACACAGATACCCATCTCCTGGCTCTTTCTGCATTTTTAAGAGTTCAGCCCCCAAATTCAGCCACGTAGACTGTAGCCTTCAAATTGGGCCACGTGGCCACACCTCTGCATGGTGGTCTGTGCCCCAGCTCTCAGGTTGCAAGCCTCACCTGGTAGAGTTCCACGTGTTGTTCTACATTGGACTTGAATCTCTGCAGCCGCAGCTCTGCCCGGGACAGCAATGGGGGCTCAGGCACTGCCTCCCGGATGTCTGACGTATTGAAGAACATATAGACACTGTGTGGAATGTCTTTGGTTTTATCATAGATTGCTATGTGGGGAGGAGCAGAAGGAAAAGGCATCAGGTATGTGACAAGGATAGGAAGAACAGGTGTACCCCACTTCCGAGTAAGCCCTCACCCTGACAGCCCGGGTCGGTGGTACACTTGGTACTTTTTTCTTTTTTAACTTTTAATTGTATTTTGCGTCTACGTGGGTTTTCTGTGTACAACATGCACGCTTGGTGCGTGTGGAGGCCAGAAGAGGGCATAAAAGCTCCTAGAACTGGAGTTACAGATGGCTGTGAACTGCCATGTGGGCTCCGGCTACCCTCTGGAGGAGAAGCCAGTGCTCTTACCCACTCAGCCATCCTGCCAGCCCCCACTGTGGGTTTGGCCTGCTAACCTCGGCGGAGGGTTCTCCTTGTCTGGGTCTGCTTCCTCTCCGCTAAGTGCTACTCATCCCATCCTGTGGAGCATCACCTGTCAAGTTCCTTCCCTTCAAGCATTCAGCCGCCAAGGCCCTCCCACCCAGGCTACAAGAGACCAAGTCTCAAACCAAACAAAACAAAGTTGCAGAGTAAGGGGCACCGGCATAATCTGGGGGATTAGGGAGTCTCAGCTGCGTGGCCTTGGGTGCTCCTGCACTGAGCCATGCCCCCAGCCCCTTTGTGGTGAGCCCTGGAGAAACACTGCAGCAGATGAGACTCAGGAGAAAACTGACACACATCAGCAACACGCGTGTCAGCCAGTGCAAGTCTGCAACCCGCACTCAGGACGCCGAGTCGGGAAGATCTCTGGGGGAGGGGTTAGCCTGTGTGTATATACTGAGACCCTGGTTTCTGTTTTTTCTTTAAGGGTGGAGAGAAATACAATGATCGGTAAAGATGTCACTTAAAACACTTAACAAAGGTGATACTGAGGCTTCACAACAGGAGAAGATGCAAGTCACCTGGCTCCAGGGATTAATTCTGTTTGATTACTTTGTTTCTGGAGACAGCATCACATAGCTTAGGCTATCCTCAAACTCACTGTGTATCCAAGGATGCAATCTACCTCCCTGGTGCTGGCATTACAGCCATGGACCACTATGCAGGGAAGACTGTGATCTCAATCCCTAAACTCGGCCACTTCCTGGTCAGTGTGATGTTACTGTCATGGGCGGCATATCGTCAGTGCTCTAGTGCAGCTTACTTCCTTCTTTAGCCCAGTTCCGGGCGGGCCAGTTAGCAGCGAAGTGCATTTCTAGGTAAGAATGACTGAATGATGGGAGCCCCATTCACTAGAGGGCTTCCTGGACTAGAGGTGTTTGGGTTGGAGGAATAAAGGGGTAAGATCCTGGATTCCTTCATCCACTTTGGCTTCCTGCAGTGGAAATGAGATGATGTCCCAGACATCGACGAAGGGCAGAAGACGCCCTTCCTTGTGCCTCCTTTTTTCTAAGAGCCCTCCCTATCTTGGTCCAGTTATTACTCAGCAAACCTCAAAGGAAGGGGTAGCATCTTAGCTGGGGTAACAGAGGGGATAGATAGGAGGGCAGGAAGGATTATGGGTGTCACAGAGGAAGGTGGAGTGACATAGAGATGAGTAGGTACGTGGGAGGGAAGACACGGAAATGGGGAGGCAAACCCCGGAAGAGATAAATGCGTTTGAGAAGAAATACAGTCTCAAGGGAGAGGGAAGGCCTTGTTCCAAAGGGTCACATTAGGTAGTGGCCAGGGAGGGGTGTCATTAGGCTGGAGCCACAACCGAGTAAGGCAATATGCAACCTGGAAGGGCTACTGACCCCTAAAGCTCCCAGGTCACGCAAGGTGCCTGAGTCCCGCGTGGGTGCCGACAGGGCGGGGCCGTGAGTCCCCGCCCACTGCTGGGGTGAGGAGGGCGGGACACTAACAGCCTGGGGAGGGCGGGACCCGGACCTGCCTCGTCTCGCCCCAGGCTCCGCGCGCGATCCCCGCCTCCCCCATCCCGGGCACGGGAAGGAAAGGGAAGGGAGGAGGGCGAGGCGGCCGGACGCTGGGTTTTCCCCAGCTCCCCTAGGAGGAACTGGGACTCTGGGGGTACAGCCTGCCAGAGTTCAGCTCTGTGGGGTCCTCTTACCCCCTCAGGAAGCGCAGGCTCCTCCCCACGCGCGTGGCACCCACGTGGGGCTTCCTCACCCTTACTGACTCCGTTTTCTCATTTGGGTTTTGTAGACTGGCTCTCCCCCTGCCCCTAGCCGCTCCCCTAGGGCTCGACTCCTGGGGCTCAGCCACTCCCTTCCCCGTCCAGGCCAGTAGCGCTCATCACTCACGCCTGGATGGCGCGGTATCCCTGCTCCGCCCGCCCCGCGGGGCCATCTTCTTCCCATGCCAGTCTCCCTCTTTTAGAACTCCTTTCCAATGACCCAGTATTCTAGATTTCTTAGGGACTCGCTCGCTTCCTCTACTGGGCTCCGCCTGCCCGCTCGCGCGCTCTTTTACGTCCCAAAGCAAAACACCTCCGGGCTCATTTTCCGCACCCTCTCCGCTCCTCTTCATTAGCCTCCTTTTCTCAACAACTTCGCTTCCCTTCCCTGTTTCAGCTACTTTATCACTTGCAGCCCCACGGTGGGTGACCCCACAGATACCCTATCCAGCGTGCGCCTGGCACTTTCTGGAAGCGAGCCCACTTGAGAGTTTATCTGGCAGTTCTAGGGTCCTCACCCCCTAGTTTTCCTGTCCGTGAGCCTCTTCTCTCCATCTCACGACCCGATCTAGAGTCAGCTCTACAAGCCGCCCCATCCTTTCCCAAATGCTGGGTGCCTTCCATTCTCTTGGGCCGGGCTCTACCTTTCTGCAAAGGGTATCCAATGAGCCCTGCATTTTTAAGCGCCGTGGGTGGAATTTTAAAGCAACAAAATCTGCCAAATGCTCCCTCTTCTAGAGGGGACTCTCCCCCACGATCGTGCTGTCCACTAGAAGAGGTTCACTCTGGCTCACTGTCCCTCTTCCCCTCCAAGACCAGACGCCTTAGTAGGGACTAAGCACTGTCCTCTTTGGGATACCCACACACTCGTTCCCGGCGCCCCCAGGAGTCCCTCCAGCCAGTTTCCTCTGCTGATAATTTCCTCCCAGTGACCCCTGCACTCCGGCGCCCCCTGCGGGCTCCCTCCCGGCTCCCCGGCCCCGCGGAGCTCACGGTTGCTGCGGTCCACCATTAGCACGCGGGTGACCTCCTTGGCGTAGTAGTCCGCCTCGGGCTCAGGCTCCGGGTCTGCACTCTCGCCTGCTACCCGGTCGCGGGTGCTGTTGTACAAGGCGAGCACGGCCTCGGGCAGCGGGCCGGGCGGCACCTCCCCCTGGCTCGGGGGACTGGCGAGCCGTAGTTTGGACAGGATCTGGCCACGGATGGCTTCGATGCGCTTCCGCTTCACCAGCTCCATGTCGATGGTCTTGCAGGTGGAGAGTCCCACGGCTGGCCTCCCGGGAGTCAGCACTAGAAGCCAAGGGAGCGGGAGCAGGAGCGGCAGCAGCCGCAGCCCCGAGGGCGGCATGGGAGAGGCGGCGCCCCGCGGCAATGCGGAGAGCGCGAACCCCGGGCAAAGGTGGGATGCGGAGGCCCCGCCCCTGCAGGACTTTGGGGGGGGGGGTCTCCCAAGGAAAGGTAGGAGAGAGTCCTGAACAACTTGAGGTTGAGGGAGAAAGCAGCAGAGTCGCGGCGGGGCTCTGACACAGGGTGTCTCAGTATGCCACCGGGGGCAAAAGTCGAGATGAGCGTCCTCTGGGGCCAAAAAGTGGGTGTTCTTAAATAGGGGAGCTACTGCCGGTAGGTCTGAGGGAGATCGGCCTCCCAGGGGAGACAGGGTCCTGGGATGCGGGGGACTCCGGAGGCAGGCTGGGGGGAGGGCGGCGTGCAAGGGGTGCGCCCCAGCTTTGGGGTGAAGTCTTCGCGGGAGGCGGGGCTTGCGGCTCCCGAGGGCTGGTCCGGAATGGGGGCGTCTGAGGAACGCCGTGTCGAGCAAGCGCCCACGACGGTGAGCAGGGAGGTCTGGAGTTCCCAGGTCCTGCCTCTCTGCGGGATAGCGCAGCGCCAAGCGGTCCCCGCGACTCCGGCTCACAGTAGCAGCGGAAAAGTCTCAAAACTTTTTTTCCTCTTCTCCCAACCAGCTCGTCCCTCCTCCCACCCCTCCTCCCCCTCCTTCCCGCAGTGGCGGCGGCGGCGGCTCCACTCGGATTCTGGGGCCTCGGACGACTCCTCGCCTGCTCCTTTGCCGGCTCAGGCTGAGACCGGCTCTGCGGATGGCTCAGAGCCGGGGGTGCCCCGAAGGGGCGTCCCCCCCTGCCCCGGCCGGGGGCCTTGCTGTCTGGAGGATCCGCGGCGGGAGGAGGAGGGGGACGGCCTGGGGCGCGAAGGGCGGCGGCGGCGGGGACCGGCTGGGGCGGCGGGGGTTTTGAAGCCGCCCCGGCCCCACCCAGGAAGCGCGCGCGGGGCGGGGGCAGCCCCTGGGGGAGGGTATGGGGGGGCACCGTCTTCATCTAGCGTGGGCGGGCTCCGAGGGGGGTCCGTTCAGCCCTGCGGGATGGGGCAGGCACCCCGGCCCCGCCCCACCTCCAGGGTGCTGCCTCCTGGCGGCCGAGCGCTACCAGAGCGGGTGGCCAGAGAGCCCGGTAGCCCTGGGGGTTGATGAAGGGTCAATGGGAAATGGGACTTCGTGAGAAATTGGGGTCCCAGAGATGCTATTGGAAGTGGGGACCTAGGATGGAGAAAGTGAAAGGCTGGGCTGGGCTTTGGGTCTTCGGAGGAAGGTGTCGAGGAGACAGGACATCTGAGAGCTGTGACAGGTACAAGGAGGCACCATATCCATGAAAACAGCGAACTTTTATTGTCTCCCACAAGCCCAACAGCTAGTTCTTGAGTCCCTGTAACCTGTAAACTTACTAGCCAGTAACTCAGTGGAGCATGGGCCTCAGGGAAGATCCCGGCCTTGCAGTGCTAGCTGGGACAGAGAGGCCTGACTCGGCCGAGGTCAAGACTGACCGTATCCACAGTCCATGTTTTTGATCGCTGTGCCATACGGTGACTAGTGGCCGTGAAGTCCCTCAACACTCCACACCATAGCGATCAAAGTGGCGCAACAGCAGGCCGATAGCAAGGTGCACCGTGCCACCCGCGGCCGTGTGCAGGCGATAGCGGTCGGCCCCAGTGTAGATGGTGTCTGCGTGTAGCAGCTGTGGCCCACCACCCACGAAGGCCCGTGCCAGCTGTTCCCGCCAACTGCCCAGGGGCCTCCATGTAGGGCAGTCCAGCTGGTGGGTGCCTGGGCTGCTAGGCACATGGCAAAAGCCATAGCCAGCTAGCTGGCAGCGGCCAAAGCTGTCCTGGGACCACACCTGGAGATGGAGTCGAGGCCAACCTGCAGGACAAGAGGGGTTAGACAAAAGAGACGAAGGGAACACGCCTGGGTTCCCATCTCCTAGAAACCACTAGAGACCTTGGCCCAGTCCTTTTGCCTTTGATTTTCTCTCTGGGTTCCCGTCCCCCATCCACCCCACATAGTAGTCACATTACCCACTATTCAAAACTGTCCCATGGCCCCCGTGTCACAGCAAAGCCCAACCTCTAGAGTATGAAAAGCCTACTGCTCTCCCAGCCCCCACCCAAGTCAGCGCCTCAATTTAGGCCCCTCTCGGCCTCCCTCCTCAGGGACCTGCTTTGTTGTTCCCCAGTGCAAAGCACCTCTCCCCTCCACTGCATTTCCAGTGTCCACAAAGCACAGCCAAGCTTCCTAGCCTGCTAGTCAAAGCTCTTGGAAATCCAGCCCACCTCCCCCTCCCCCCCCCAGCCCTCCCTGTCGGGCCCTGTTCTAGAAGCTGGGGACACGGCAGCGATGAACACAGCAGACAAAAATTCCTGCCCCGTGCAGCTGACATCCTAGACAACCAACATAGTAAATAAGTAAATTACAGGGTATGTCAGATGGTGATAACTGCTATGGAGGAAAATAACGCCAGGGAGGGAGGGGTGGAGAGGTAGTGTGGGGAGATGGGGGCGGTAAAGGAAGCTTTGCTAAGAAGGTGACAGTTGGGGCTGAGCACCCCAGCCTATGGTTGTCATGCCAGCACAGGTAGAAGCAAAAGGATTACTCATAGTTCAAGGCTAGCCTGGTCTACATAATGAGTTCTAGGACAACCAGGGCTATCTAGGAAGACGTTATCTGAAGGGTAAACTTTTTGTGCACACTTGGGATGCTGAGGTTCCAGGCTAGTCTGGACTGTGTTCAGAGACTCTATCGGAAAAGCAGACAGGCCAATCAGAAGGCTACACATATGCAAATTTTAAAGCGAGTGGGCCAAGCAGGCCTCTAGGCCATGAGAAGTCCCAGCCAATGCAAAGTCCTCAAGTCGGAGCTGGCCCGATGGGGCCAGTGGGGAGAAAGGTCAGAGGTGTCAGTCAGATTACATAGGACCGTGTGATGGCAGGGAAGACTCCCGCTTTTGTCCGGAATAAAAGGAGGACAGCTAGAAGATTCTGCACAGACGAAGGACATGGTGAGACTTAGGTCCTCCCAGGCCCCTGCTAGCTGCGTGTGGGGGGCCAGGCCTGTGGGGGGCCAGGCCTGAAAGAATGGTCCAGGGAAGAGAAGACAGAGTGGGCACAGGGCAGGAAGGGGGTGAGAAATACAAGTTAGGATGTATTTCAAGTGCGATTTTAGAGCCCACAGTACCTGCTGGCGAGCAGAATGAGGGACTAAGAAGAAAGAAATCGGGGAAGCCAGTCCAAGGCCAAGCCTGAAGAGATGGAGGTTTATTTCTTTATCTCACCCTCTATCATATCACCTGCCCAGAAGCCAGTGAGTGTTCAAAAGCAAAATCTGGTCCATCCATCTCTCTCGCCACTCCTCCCCTACCCCCAGCCTTCAGGAGATGATCTTAGTGTCTTTGCAACCACAGCCCTGCATTCTGCTCCTTGCCACAACATCCCCCTTCCTCCTCCCCATGGCCAACAAATGCCTGGCTGGCTCTTCACCCTGAGCCTTCAACCCTCTCCAGCTCTCTGCCTACACAGCGCCTCTGTCTTCGGGCCCTAGTTAAGCTCCTCCTGGCCCTTTATAGCAAAGCTCCAAAGGTTCTCTGCCCTAGCAGATCATGAGACTACCCAGAGACTTCTGGGTTCCCATGGCTTCTGTGCTGGACCCAATCTGGAAACTGAGCTTCAAGCTGGACAGGCACAGACTCAGTGTCAACAGTACTGATATTGCTGAAATGCCCAGGCCGTTTCCCAGAATCTGCCACGTTTTAACCAGAAAAGCTGTGCTGATGCGATACCCTCCTCCCTCGTACACTCACTTCCCCTTTGAGCGGGGCCTATCCTTTTGTGAGCAAAAGCAACTGGCCTATTTCCTGCCCCTCTCCTCCCCTCCTATCCCTCTTTACCCCTCCCAGCCTCCTCGTTGCCCTTTACCGGAAGGCAGCCCCCCTCCCACTTGACCCTACTTCCTGATATCTCCTCTACTGCAACTTCCGTCACATTCCATGGGCCTAGGGTTGTCTATCGCTCAGGTCAGGCCTCAGATCCACCTCTCTAGAGGACACTGCCAGGAAAGGGACTCACAACGTATGAGGAGCAGGGACAACCATGGCCCCACTCCTCTCGTCCTATACCCACCTTGGAGACCTTTAGTGGCGAAGTGCAGGTCGATGGGGTGGGACCAGTAAGCCATATCCCCTATCTGAGGCGTGTCTACTTGCGTCTGGCCCTCCCGCACACCTGACAAGAGCTTCCATGCAGCCCCTGTAATGAGAAGCAGGACATAAAGGGTTGTAGGTGAGTAGCAGCCTGCAGGAAGGGAACCCCCCACCGTGGCTGCAAGCGTTTCCCCCTGGGGGTGGGAGTTACACAGTGTGGACTCTACAAATATCTGGATTCAGATGGTGGCACCAGAAGCGTACACCTGCAACCCAGCACTTGGGAGTGAGCTTGTCGGAGGCTTCCCTGGGCCGCCTGTTAAGCTGCAGGGCAGCACGGGCTAAAGTGTGGGTCCCATCTCTAAAGGAAAACTGGAGGGTGATCGAGAACACACAAAAGAACATAAATCTTGGCCCCAGTGGTGGTGAGTGCCTTTGACTCTTGAACTCAGAAGGCAGAGGCAGGCATATCTCAGTGAGTTCGAGACCAGCCTGTCCTAAAGTGTAAGAGTTGCCAGGACAGCCAGGGCTTCACATAGAAACCCTGTCCCAGAAACCAGTAAATAAATAAACCCTGGTACTATTCACATATGTATTATGTATTTTGCAGTGTTGGGGATGAAACCCAAGACACTGAATATGTTAGGCAAGAGCTCTCTAGCAACAAGCTACAGTCGCCAGCCCTAATTTTATCTCCTTTGTTTGTGCAACCTTAGTTAGGCAAGTTATTTTTCCCTAGCTTGTCTGGGCAGTGGTGGTGCACGGCTTTAATTCCAGCAACATCACACCCAGCTTGTCCACTGGCCTGAGTGCTGGAAGTGAGAGCATGTGTTCCACCTAGCGACCCCCTATCCTTAGGGATTGGTTTTTGGAGGGTGGGATAACCTGAGAAAAAGGACTTAAAAAAAGCAGACAGAATGGTCTGAGCCAGAAGCTCACTGGAGAGTGGAGGCGGGGCTTAGGCCGGGGGAAGGGACTGGGTACCGGTTGGGAGATGAGCCAGGCCTGGGGAGGGTACCTGTGTGGATGCCCCACTTGCAGAAGAGGCTGCTTTCAGAGAAACCGGTGGCCCCTATGATCTGCCCGATCACGTGCACTTCAGCCATGGTTCTAGGATGGGAAAAATTCAATCACAATCCTGTGAGCTAAGTGCATTATTATTTCCATGGGACGGCTGGAAAAACTGAAGTCCATCAAGTCAAGAGCGGTGTCGTGATCCCAAGCTAATTCCATCAACCCGCTGACAATGAGGTCTTCACCACCGCCACAAGCCACCTCCCCTGCAAAGCCCAAGAAAAACAGGGAAGACACTGCGATAAACCGAGCCTCAGACCCTTAGGAAGCCCCGCCCCTGGGCGTGTGGCCCCGCCCATACGCGCAAGGCCCCGCCTCTTCGCGGTAGATCAGCCCAGCTTCAAAGGCGCATGCGTCACCGGTGCAGGGCTGCTTTAGCCCCACCCCGTAAGCGTAGCGCATGCGTTATTCCTACCTCCGCGTACTCGACCGTTAGGGGCGAAAGCTGCCGCGGGGAAGGTAGCCACGGGCCTGCCTCCTCCTCTTTGCGGGCGCCGTCGAGGCTAGTCTCGCGACTTGCCCGGGCCCTTCCGGGCGCAGGGAGGTCTGTGCTAGGACAACCGCGGCTGCGCTCTCCTCCGGTGTTGCTCGGGGCAACAGCAGGCTCCTCCCCTGGTGCCCGCCCTGCGCGCTGATGATTGGCGCTAGGGCTGCCCTCCGGGGGCGGGGCATGGTTATGATGGACACCTTCTCTCGGTCCATTTTGGGAAAACTGCGTCGGTCTGGCTTCCGCAACCTTGCACCCAGAGTGGGGGTTTTGGCTAGGCAGCTCCTTCTAGACTGCAGCTGAGGAAGTTTGAGCGCCAACTGTTTCCTCTCTGTATCGTCTTCACACAATAAGTAAATCTATTGATGCTGTTTGCTTTCTTTTGTGTGTGTTGAGGTGGGGGAGGTTCAAGACAGGGTTTCTCTGTGTAGCACTCGCTGGCTGTCCTGCAACTCGCTCTGTAGACCAGGCTGGCCTCGAACTCACAGAGATCTGCCTGCCTCTGCTGTTTGCTTTCTTTAAAAATAATAATAGGGCTGGAGAGATAGCTCAGCCGTTAAAGGCTAGGTTCACAACCAAAATAAAAATAATAATAATAATAATAGGCAGCTCTTAACATAGGACTCCAGTTCTCAGCAACTCTTACTGCCTGTAACTCCGTCTCAGATGGAGATCAGATAGATAACCTCTTTCAGCCTTGGCAGTCATTACAAGCATTTGGTGCGCGGATGTACGCGCAACCCCCCCCCCATAAAAGCAAGAGCCAGGCAGTGGTGGCGCTGCCTTTAATTTCAGTATTTAGGAGGCAGAGGCAGGCAGATCTCTTGTGAGTTTGAGGGCAGCCGGGTCTACAAAATGAATTCCCCTGGAACTAATTCAGTAACCCAGGCTGGCTTGGAGCTTGCAGCAATACTTCTGCCTCAGGCTCTCAAGTGCCACCATACTCATCATAAAATGTTTTAAACTGTAACCTCCATCTCTAGTTAAAAAAAAAAAAAAAAAAAAAATGAAAAAAGAAAAAAATAGAGGCTTTTTTTTTTTTTTTTTTTTGCAAAAAGGCGTCTTCCTTTTTATTATTTGTGAATGCCACATATGTGGGGTCCTTGGGGAAGCCAGAAGAGGGCCACCCACCGTTTCCCTGGAGCTGGAGTTACAGAATGCTGGGACTTGAATTCCTGTCTTTTGGAAGAGCAGCAAGCACTCTCGAGAGAGAGACAGCTCTTCATTTATCCTTACCTCACCCTCTGTGCTCCAAATCAGCAGTTAAGAATGAACTCTGCAGTAGCTCTGTGTAAGAACTTGAACTTAGTACTTGAGAGTACTCGGGGAACCCTGAAAATGGAAGAGTACATATACTTCCTAATTTCTCTAGTCGGAATATGGAAGCCTTTTACCCTTTTTTCCTCTCCAGCTATAACACAGAGAGGCCCAGAATGGGAGGCCTTTGAGGTGCCCATTGGATGTCAGCCGGCTCCATTCTGACTTGTGGTCCACAAAGGTGTTTCGTTGTCGTTTGAGACAGGGTCTCTCTCTCTCTCTCTCTCTCTCTCTCTCTCCCTCCCTCCCTCCCTCCCTCCCTCCCTCCCTCCCTCCCTCCCTCAGACAGCGTTTCTCTGTGTTGTTTTGGAGGCTGTCCTGGAACTAGCTCTGTAGACCAGGCTGGTCTCCAACTTACAATGATCTGCCTGCCTGTACCTCCGGAGTGCTGGGATTAAAGGTAAATACTACCGGGCCAGTATTTCTTGTACTGACTTATTTATTCAGTGATACTGTCCCACAGGTTCATCCGTATTGTAAGCATGTGTCAGAACCCCCCTCTTCTGGAATGCCACAGTGCATTCGTTATAACTATACACCACATTTTATCCAGGTAGATAACATTTCTGTTGCCCCAGCCTTTTGGCTTCTGCTGTGGACATGCAGCCTCTCACAAACCCTCCTCTTTCAGTTCTTCTGGGTATTTCACTGGAAGTGGGATTTCGGATCCATGTGGTAATTCTGTTTTAACATTTCAGAGGAAAAGCCATATTGTTTTCCATGGCAGCTGCAGCATGGCTTCACACCTTGCTTTTTTTTCCACTCCGTGACTCATCATGGAAACAGATTTAAACCACCCTTTTCAAAAATAACATTTTCTAAGCATCGTGTACAGAAAAGCACGCAAGTAATAAACGATGAGTTTCATAGACTGAATATACTTGATATGAAAAGAAGACAAGGTGTGGGGGTAGTGGAGGTTGTATAACTCAGAATGGAAATGTCCCATGCAGGACGAAGACTCATCAGAACCAGGACGTAGGCTGGAGAGAGGACTCAGTTGTTAAGAGTGTTTGCTGCTCTTCCAGGGGACCTGTGTTCAGTTTCCGGCACCCATGTCCAGCAGCGTACAACTGCCTGCAACTTCAGATCCAGGAAAGCTGCCACACCCTCTTCTAGCCTCTGTAACTTACACTCAGACACATATGCATAAAATTTACATACATACATACATACATACAGAGAGAGTTTCTCTCTATCTAGCTCTGGCTGTCCTGGAACTCACTATGAAGAGCAGGCTGGCCTTGTACTCTCAGAGATCCCCCTGCCTCTGCCTCCCCAGTGCTGGGATTAAAAGCGTGCTCCCCGACACCTAGCTAAGAAACTTAAAATTGGGAAGGGATGAAAATATGTGTGATGTTTTCTCTCAAACATGTGAACACTTGGCCCCCAGTTGGTAGCTGTTGGGGAATGATTAGGAAATGTGGCCTGGACAGAGGAAGCATGTCACTGTGTCATTTTGAGGTAGTGTTTTCTGACTCCTATGTGTGGATCAACAGGTGACATCTCTCAGCGGCTTCTCCAGGTACCTGCTGCCATGCCATGCCTTAGGTCTGCTTACTGGCTGTCGCTCAATTGTTAGCCCATAACTCTTGATCTATGGACTTCTTCGTGACCTTATCTTACCGGAGAATACCCGGTGCATCCTATCCTCCCCGTAGCTACATGGCGTCTCTCTCAAGGCCTCTCTCTGTCTCCTCTCCCCAGAATTCTCCTCACCTGGTAGCTCTGCCTATACTTCCTGCTTGGCTACTGGCCAATCAGTGTTTTATTCATCAACCAATAAAAGAAACGTATATTAACAGCATAGAGAAGGACATCTGCCATCAGTGCGGCAGGAAAAGCATAGATGTGATGCTGCATTTGTTTGATCATCATGTTAGGAGCCATAGAATACACAGGGAGGGGGTGGGGTGTGGCTCAGTGGTAGAGCCCCTGCCTAGAGTCCCCCAGTGAGGGGCTGGGTGTGGCTCAGTGGTAGAGCCCCTGCCTAGAGTCCCCCAGTGAGGGGCTGGGCGTGGCTCAGTGGTAGAGCCCCTGCCTAGAGTCCCCCAGTGAGGGGCTGGGTGTGGCTCAGTGGTAGAGCCCCTGCTTAGAGTCCCCCAGTGAGGGGCTGGGTGTGGCTCAGTGGTAGAGCCCCTGCCTAGAGTCCCCCAGTGAGGGGCTGGGTGTGGCTCAGTGGTGGAGCCCCTGTCTAGAATCCCCAGTGAGGGGCTAAGGGTATGGCTAGGGCACAGTTGCGTACCAGTGTGCACGAGGTCCTAGATTCTCTAGCACACACACAATCTACATTCTAGACCTTTCACAAAAATAAGGAAAAAGACCCCTGGCCTTCCCTGATTTTCTGGAAGAGCAGGCTAGAGAGGCTCTACAAGGCTGCTGATGATGGTCACGGCTCTAACTTGACAGGAACTCGTCTCTGGAATGGCAAGAAGAGGATGGGATGTCCCTGAGCTCAGTGATATGATGGAAAACCAAGGCTGGTAGGAATTCATTCTTTCATCCCGTGAGCCTCAAAATAAGGCCTACTTCATGACAAGCACCGATTCGTGCCCGAGGCACCGCCGTGAACAAAAGAGAACAGACCCAGCCCTGTGGGAGATGATGCCGATGGGAACAGTCAGGAGCACACAAATGGAACACGCTGGCAGCTCTTGCGTGGTGCAAATGACAACTAGAGCAAGAGAAAGGAACTAGCGAATCCCTTCTGGCGGAAACCGTCCTGCTCCCTGCCCCTGGCATTACCCCTCCCATGGGTCTCCCCGCCAGAAACTCAGGCTGAGCCAAGTGCACTCACTCCCAGACGCCATCTGCTCTCCCTGGGAGTGGGGCCCCTGCCAGCTTGAGCGTCTGCACTCTTGGCACCGTGCCCTGGCACCCTAGAGCTAGGGAACTCCACAGCCCTACATCAGGCTGGGGAATCCTCCTGCCTGTCCAGATGGAGGGCTGCAGGGAAAGAGGCAGTGCAAGCTGGGTGGGCTCCCAGAAGGAGGAAGTGGCTTGGAGGGCCAGGAGCGTTCTTTGTCAATTAAACGGACACGAATGAATTAGGAATAATAACATCGATAAACACATTGCACTTGTTCTCCGCGTTTACTTTGCCAGGCTTTGGGTAAATGTGTGGGTATTTGTTGTCATGTCTAAGTTAAATCCATATGTTGGACTGCTGGGATGACTCAGCAGGAAAGGGAGCTTGCTGCTAAAGACCTAATGAGCTGAGTTCCAGCCCAGGAACCCACCTGGTGGAAGAAAAGAGCTAATTCCTACAAGTTGTCTCCTGACTTCTACACATGCTTGCTGTACAAGCACCACACTAAATAAATAAATGTAATGAAAAAAAAAAATCAAAGAATGTAAAATACATATGTCATCACATCTAGGAAACTGGGCATATGTCCTGAGTTTTTGGGTGAATAAATACAGATTCAGAGAGGTGAAGCCTATCAAATACCCTGAATTACCTGCAAAGGACCTATGTTTGGAGAGTCTAACCCAGAATCACGGACCACACCTGCATCGCTAAAGGACGCCCATAGCATCCCGTCCAGGACCATCCTCGGCCTCCATTCTTGGGAAGCTTCACTCAACTTTCCTACTACAGCTTCTTCCCTTCCCCTGGGGCAGCAAGGAATTCTACCTCGGGCTATAGTCTGCTGGTGCAGGTTTCAGTTGCTTACCTCTTCACGGGAGCCAGTGTTTTGGCCTCAGTTTCTTCACCTGCAAAGCAGGGGTGAAAACAGAGTTGCCTAGGGGATGAATGCGCTACTGAAGGTAAAGAACCCAACACAGGGCCTGGGGTAGCATCCCCATTCATGAACAAGCTGTGTGCTGTCGGACCAGTTACTTCAATTCTCTGTGCTCCGTGCTGCCGTGAAAAGACCCCCATTCATAGTGCTTCTTAGAATTGTTCTGTGGCTGTGTGTGTTTAAAGCACCTAGAACAAGGCCCAAAGCTGTAGTTCATGTTAACGGTATTATTATTATTGGTTGTTATTAGGCCGCCTTTTGAGGGGGTGAGGGAGGTGGGGTGCAGCCAGGAAAGGCCTGGATAATCAAGGGGTTGCTCCATCTTCCAGCCAACAGGTTGGAATCTGGGCTCATGAAGGAGAAGAAACTGCGCTCTCTGAGACCTCAGAGGAATCAGCCTTCAAGGTCCCCTCCCGGGCGCAGCGGAGGGGCGGAGTCTGGAAGTGTGGCCCCGCCTCTCCCCTCCCCGGCGCTGCGGGGCTGGAGCGCAGAGACCCAACCGCAGCGCAGCTCTCAGACCCCCGCGCCGGTCACTCCGGACACCCGATCGCAGGGTTCAGGTTTGCTCATCTCTGGGCAGCAGGGCAAGGTGGGCGTCCTGAGAGACCCAAGGATGCTGGGGGCCTGACCGCGAACGCTGAGGAGATGTGGGCATTGCTCCTCCCTCGGGGTCCCGGCATTGCGGGGGCGGGGAAGGGGGAGGGGGCGAACCTTTGGCGAGGACCTGGGCTGGGTGTGGAATGACCCGGGGCAGGGGATAGTAGAACGACAAAGATCTGGTTGGGTGTGAACAGTACATATGCTGGGCTTGGGGGTGGAGGCGTTAATGAGCCAGGTGGGCTAAGGCGACAGGCCAGTGGGGGAGATGTGTGGCATCGTGGGCGCCGTGGACAGGGGGTGAGGTACCGCACGGGTTGACTTGGATGAGTGTGAGATGCAAGAGCTGAGAGTCGTGGCTGTGGTGGGTGGGTTTCTGCATGTTGGGGGTGTTTGCGTTTTCAGATGCTGCAAGGGTGAGGACTGTTTGTGCAAGGCGGCCCAGGGGTACATAAGGATACTTAGGAACGTTGCCGACCTCAGACATATTTCTGAGGGGAGCCGCTGTCATTCGCAGCGAGTGCTCAAGGAGACCTTTGGTGGATGACGGTGTGGTGTGGGTGGGCTTACCTTGAGACAGGCAGGGTGACAGCAGCCTTGGGAACCGAGAGTGTGTGCACTAGGGTGGAGTTCCTGGGTCACTGGTAGGCGATGGATGAGCGTATTATAGAAGGAAGGGTGTGGGCCTGGAAGGGTGGTTAGGGCATGTGAGCCTGGGGGATGGTGTGTGTGTGTGTGTGTGTGTGTGTGTGCACGCGCGCGTGTGTGCATGTATGTGTGTAGAGGACTCACAGGACAAGCAAGTGTGTAAGACATGGTTTACAGTGTCTGTGCAACAGGTATATAATTGAATCCCAGAATCGATCATCAGGGACCCTGGATTCTCTGAGTTAGACGAATCTTTTTTATTCTCCAGTCTGTTTTTCTACCATCTGTAAAATGAATCCGAGGGGTGTTGAGTCGCTCACCTCTCGGAAGCCAACAGCCAGGGGGCGATGGATGAAGACAAGACTTTTGGAATTTGAATTTGATTTTCTCTGTCTCCAGGAACCCCCTCCCCCAGCCATGGACAACTCCAGCGTACAGGAACTCCAGCAACCCTTGTTGCCAAGCACAGCCTGTGACCTCCTGTCCCCCAAGTCTGACAAAGTAGAGCTGGGACCCTTCTTCCCAGAAACAGTCTTTGCGGAGTCCCTGAGAGGCCGGCAGCTCCTTCTCCCACCTCTTCCTTCCGTGAGCGGGGGCCTCGGGGAGCCTGAGACCCCTGACCTTGAGGTAGGGGCATCGAGCTGCTTGCTTGCCGTAGGTATCTGCCTAGGTCTGGAGTCCCACTAGACTGTGCGGGCCTGGCCGGGAGTCTCGGAGTTTTTGTTTTGAGCAGGGTTTCTCTGTGAAGCCACGGCTGGCCTGGAGCTCTCCGCGTAGAACAGGCTAGTTTGAACTCAGACACTTCCAACAGGCTCTGCCTTCCCAGTGCAGAGTTTTTTCCTCGCCTCGAGACCCTAGATCTTTGCTGTCTTCCTTCTGACTTTTCTCTTTCCAGAACTCACAAACGCTTGGCTTCTGTTTTTCAAGTTAATGTCGTCAATTTTTTTTTTTTTAAGTTAACATTTGCGTGTGCATGGAGTGAGGGCAGGACACATATGTGGAGGACACATTCTTTGGTTTTCTCCTTCCACTATGACCTGGAGTCAGGTCATTAGGCTTGATGGGCCAGTGCCTAATGACCCATCCAACTGTTTCCCCTCCCCACCTTAAAAGATGTTTCTTACATTTCAGATTGTTACTTTAAGCTTTTATTTTTATGCGCATGGGTCTTTTGCCTGAGTGTATGTTAAGTGTGTGCACTACATTCATGCAGAGCCTGTGGAGGCCAGAGGAGGGCACTGGATCCACTGGGACTCTGGTTACAGATGGTTGGGTGCTGGGAATCCAACCTGCATCCTTGACAGTGGTTTAACCAATGAGCTATTTTATTTCTCCAGCTCTTTAAGTGTGTGTGCGCGTGCTTGTGTGTGTGCATATGTCTGCGCTTGCATTTTCTCACTATTTAGATCCCCTGTAGCTGGAGTTAGAGGCTGTTGTAATCTGCAGTTGGATGCTGAGAGCCTAACTCGGGTCATTTGCAGGGGCAGTAACCACTGCGCCATCTCTCCAGCCCCCTCTCCCCGTTTTCTGAGACAAGGTCTGCGTATCTCTGGGTGGCCTTAAATCCATCCTTCCACCCCAGCCTCCAAGAATGCTGCAGTTACAGGTTGGTGCCAACATGGCCACCATGAAGTCACCTTTTTATGTCCTATTCCTTGCTCATATCGACAAACAGGACTTCCATTTTATTTTTATACCTCACTTCTCTTAGAGACAAGGTTTGTGCTTCATTCTGGCCTTGAGCTCCTCAGCTCACACTCATCTTTTGACCCCCCCCCCCAGCTTCCTGGCTGGAAATGGGGGCCTGCACCATCCACCTGGCTTGTGTCTTTTGTGAGCCAGTCTCACGTAGGCCAGGCTAGCCTCAGACTCACCATGAACGAACTGAAGAGGACCTTGATCGTGTGCACCTCCTCCTCCACCCCCGAGAGCTGGGGCCAGAGGCAGGAGCCACCAGCCCCGGACTTCCCGTTTTACTTGAGGTTGGGTCTCGTTAAATTGCCCGGGCTGACTTTGAATTCACTCTATAGGCCAGGCAAGGTTTGAACTTCTAATTCTTGGGACTGAACCTGGTTTGTGTCACCTCTTCCTAGGAAATCTTGTAGAGTTACTATATGACATTCTAGTAAGGACCAGTTGAAAGCCTGCCCAGATTCAAAAGCAGGGAGAACCCTACCGCGCAGCTGCTGCGGGTGGCGATGGGGGAGGGGCGTCAGTCACAAGGTCCGGAGAACTTTTACAGCAAGAGGTCTCCGTGCACGCCTTTAATCCCAGACAGAGGCGGGTTGATCTCTAGGAGTTTGAGGCCAGCCTGGTCTAGAGTTCCAGGACAGCCCAGGCTACATAACAGAGACCTTGTCTTTAAAAAGAGAAATCACTTGCAAGCAGGTTTAGTGTATGCCTATATTCAAGGCCCTCAAGAGGTTGAAGCATGTGGCTTTACAGAGCAGCCAGGGGCAACAGTACGACAGTCTAAGATCAAAACAAGCATGAGGGGTGGAAGACCCCGCCAGTCTCTGATTGGCCCTAAAGTGCTCCTGTTCACCGCCTGTGTCTGGTATATTTGACTGTGTGTTAGTCACACTGTTTGGGAAAAAAAGCATTTTTAGGATCTATTACTTGGAGGCCTGGAATGAAGGCACCATCTTATAGCAAGTATTTGGTCTGCTTCTGCCAAACTGCCTGGAGACAGCAGTGAAAGATTTTGGTGCCCCCCACCCCACCCCCACAGGTCTCTTGTAACCCAGGCAGGTTTTCTGATCCACCTGCTGTGGTGGGATTGCATGCACACCTGGCTTTTGATCAGTGTTGGTTGGCAGATTTGTCCTAGCAACTCAGGGCACTGGGCCATTTTTCATCCCCATCTCTTCTGCACGTCCTCACACCTAAGGTAAAGTCGGACCCCATTCGGGGATTACAAGCAATCTCCCCGTAGGTGGACCCTTGAGAATGAGCTCAGTACCCTGGGGGTGGGTGTCTTTGAGGACTCCCAGGATCCACAGCCCCTCCTCCAAGGGATCTAGTGGGCAGAGAACTCAAAAGCCTACCTTGTTGTTTTTTTTTTAACCTCTGAGGAGGCCCCTGGGAAGCACTGGTCCAGGGATGATGGGGCAGTAAAGGTGGGTGGGGTTATACCCACCCAGACTCTCTCCTGTCCATAGGACACATCATCCAGTGACAGTGACTCAGATTATGATGGGGGCGACCGCCTCTCACCTCTTCTGCCCCATGACCACCTCGGCCTGGCGGTCTTCTCTGTCCTGTGTTGTTTTTGGCCCGTGGGCATCGCTGCCTTCTGTCTGGCCCACAAGGTTAGTCTGTGTTTGGGACCGGGAGGGTGCTGGGCTAACAAAAGGGGAAAAGAACCCAGGGGAGTCACACTGTGCTTCAGGCAGGGCGGGAGGCTGGGGAGGCACGCCCACAGAAGACACACAGGTGTAGCCTGACGGTGGCCGTGACCGCCTGTGATCCCACGCCGTCTTGGGAGGCTGAGGAGGAGGTGCAAGGCCAGTCTGACTACAAACTGGGATCTTTGTCTCAAAAGGACCAAAATCAAGGGAATGGGGCTGAGGCAGACTGTTCAGCCTAACAAACACGAAGTTCGATGGCCAACACATGGAGGAGGCAAGAAGACCTAAATCCAAGCCAGCCTGGGCTACCTGAGCATTGCATCAAAAGAAAAAACAAAGGAAAACAAAGGGAGGCGGAAGCTAGGAGGGGGAAGCCAAGCCACATGTCCAAAACCCAGCGTGCTGACGGAGGCCTTGGACTGGGGAGGCTAGTGAATGCCACACTGGTTTCCCTCCTTAGTAATGGAAATAACCCCTACCTCAGGGTCACTGTGCAGATCAACTGAGTTAAAACACTAGCATAAAATAGTGGCATCTGGAAACACTGCTTTTTCTCCCCGAGACAAGGTTTCTTTGTGTAGGTAGCCCGGGCTGTTCTTGAACTCAACAGAGCTCTGCCTGCCTCTGCCTCCCAAGTGCTGGGATTAAAGGGGTGTGTCACCCACGGTTTTAGAATAGATGAGTTAGTTATGCTGGGGTTGGGGAGAGCCACAGGAGGCAGGGTGGACACTTTGGTTACCACTGCCCACTGCCTCTACAGACCAACAAGGCATGGGCCAAGGGGGACGCCCATGGGGCAGGGGCCACCTCCCGCCGTGCCTTCCTGCTGGGGGTCCTGGCCGTAGGTCTGTGCACATACGCCGCTGCCCTGGTGGCCTTGGCTGCCTACCTTGCCTCCCGAGCCCCACCCTAGTTGCCCTCCGGCCCCCACTGTGAATGCAGAGGCCCGAGGCCCAGTGAACCCATGAGAGGAATGGATGATCTCCGCTGCGTATATGGTGGTGATGGCGAGGACCACAGAATCCAGAAATGAGAGTCTGCTGCTTTCCTGGCCACCCCACCCAGAAGGAAGCAATGGGAGAGATTAAAGAGGCCCTGAAGCCAAACCCGAGTCCGTCTGTGCGTTCGTGTCCCAGGGTGGAACGGTGTGGGTACCAGAGCAGGAGGGACCAGCAAGGTTAAGAGGCTGTGGCCGACGTCAGACCCCAGAGCTTGGGGTGAGACACTGTCTTTTCGCGTCCACAGCAGTAACAGCAGAATAACAGCCAGTCTCTCGCTCAACCCTTCCCTCTGGCTGAGCAGAGCCCAGGGCATCCTACCCGTGTGTGGTAGCCTGCTGCTTTCCTAGGAGCCCTTCCCACAGCAGATGGAGAAATTACCCAGCTGTCTATCACCGACAGGAAAGCAAACTGTGGTGGCAGCGCTGGACCTGGGGGCTGGCCGCCCAGGAGGCTGAGGCAGATCACAAGTTCCTTGCCTAACATGTAACAGGCTGGGTTTAAATCAGGACTGAGGGAAGGCAGCCAGCCTCAACAGCTTAGCAAGACCCTGACACAACATACAAAATGTTGCTGCCAGAGACCAGGCCAGCCTAGTCTATAGTGAGTTTCCAGGACAGCCTGGGCTACACAGAGAAACCCAGTTGCAGGGGTGGAGGTGGTGAAGCGGGCCAGGGGGATGGCTGAGCAGTACACGGCCTTTTCAGAATCCACAAGTCCATGAGTTCAAATCCCAGAGCCAGCTCGGGGTGGTGGCACACACCTTTACTTCCAGAACTAGGGAGGCAGAGGCAGGCGGAGCTCTCAGTTCAAATCCAACCTGATCTACATGAGTTCCAAGCAGTCAAGGGCTACATAGTGAGACTATCATGAAAAATCAAGTCTCAGAGCCACCAAAACAAGAAAAATGCAACAAATTATTGTACCTGGGCTACAGTGATATGAGCATGGCTTCCTCTGCATAGTAACTTCTCCTTTTCTTGGGGAAAAAAAAAAGAATCCTGACAGCTCAAATCATCTAGAGACCAAACACTTTTCCTTCCCAAGATGACTCTCCCTCCAGCATCTGAGAGGACAAAACTCCAAGCTAAAGACACCTGTGCACTCCCTTTCAGGTTATCCAAGTATCCAGGTGGGGGAGGGTGGATAAAGTGCGAGGCAGGTCTAGCATGTGGAATACCAGGCAGAATGGGCCCAACACGTGGAAACTGTGTCTGGGGACCGCTGATTTAGTCCCATGGTGACAGGCTGGGTTAATCTGAGTTCATCTCCAGCCCTCAATATCAAGAGCGCGGAAAGACGTGCTGGCTTAAATGAGGCGCTCCCAGATTGCTGGTGTTGCCCTGACTGGCCAGGGATCTGGGACAGGTCTTATGGCTCTCTGGTCTTTTTCTGTTTGCTAGCTGGTGACCTCACATAGGTACAGGGCTCTTGTTTGTCATCTGAAAATGAGGACTGGATCAGCCCCACTTCATGGCTGGGTGTGGGGCTCCAGTATTGTGCTGGTGGCCACGCAACGTCTGTCCCTCCCTGCGTCCCTGGGGCTCTCCCGATGTTACCTAAGAGCTCGCTGCCACGCTTTCCCCCTTCAGGGATACCTTTAGCTGCACTACCCTTACTGTGAAGGATCCTGATACAGAGTTTACTACCCCTTAAGACTGCTCCCCGCCCCCTTGAGACTTAATTTAGTCTGTGTGTGTAAGTGCTCACAGAGGCCAGAAGAGGACATCAGATCCCCCGGAGCTGGAGTTACAGGTGGTCATGAGTTGCCTGGCCCGCATGCTGGGAACTGAACTCGGGTCCTTTGGAAGAGCAACAGGTGCTCTTAACTGCTGAGCCCTCTCCACATCACCTTCAGCACCACGCCTATCTCTACCCTGGAGCAGGGGGCCTGGGTCTCTGGTTCAGTGCCAGCTTCTCCACACCCAGCAGGCCTAATGAATGGGTGCTTGCCAGACATCACAATCAGCGGCTGTTGACTCCCTCATTTAACTCAGGTGAGCTCCCTTTAATGGCGTCCTGGGGTTGGGAGGGTTGTGTCCAGGTCTGAAAATGTCCCCGAGCCCCTCCCAGCCTGGCACAGGCGCCCTGCTGCTATAGGACCGGAAGCCACACGGGCAGAGAGCTGGAGTGGGGTGCTGTCATGTGGCAGCTGGAGGAGGTGGGCGAGGTGGCGGGAGGGGCGCCCGTGCTGGCCCGTCTCAGCTCTTGGAGTAGTACCTCTGCAGTGACTCTCGGTAGAAACGGAAGATGTGCCGTGAGGCGGCCTGGGCGGCTGCCAGGCAGTGCTGAAGCTGGGAAGGGAGAGACCAGTTAGCGCCCACCCAGGGTTAGTCCCCAACACAACCGCTATTTCCTTCCTCATCACCTCCCGACCCCCACCCCCACCCCCACCCGACAATGGTGGTGCTGCACACCTGCAACCAGGCATCCACGTAAGAGACCTAACAGTCCTCCTGCCTCAGCCTCCTACCACTACCCCTGGCTTTATACATGGGGATGGAACCCGGGGTCTCCTGCAACCTACACAAGCTCTCCACCAAAAGAACCCTCTCAGTTTGCTTCCCTCTTTTTAGTAATTTCCAGCGCGCGTGCCTGTTTGCGCGTGCGCACACTGGTGCACACGCATGCCCTGTGGAGATTGGAAGACAACTTAGGGAGCTGGCTCTCTCCTCTCACCACGTTGGTCTTGGGGCCGAAAGTTAGATGGTAGGGTTTGGCCGCAAATCTTTAATTTCAGAATTGTTTTCCCAGCCCAGAAGCTTTATCTCTTTTTTTGTTGTTTGCTTGAGACTGGGTTTCTCTGCTGATCTGGAACTCACAGCAGTCCTCCTGCCTCAGGTTCTTAAGTGCTTTCACCACAGCGTAAGCCACCATGCCCGATCCAAGTAACTGCAAGAGCCGTGAAACTAGAGATTTAAATCTTTACAGCTGCCTGGTGGCGGTGGTGGCGGCAGCACATACCTTTGATCCCAGCACTCAGGAGGCTGAGGCAGGTGGGTATCTGCGAGTGCAAGGCCAGCCTGGTCTACAGAACAAGTTCCAGGGCAGCCAGGGCTACAGAGAAGCCCTGCCTCAAAAAGCAAAACCACCACACAGGCATAGATCCACAGGGCCAAAGAAGAAATACAGGTATGGATCAAATTTCTAAACCCTGCCCCTTGGGAACCCAGAATTCTAGGTGGCACTGTTCTGTGCTGATGACTGGGGACCTTAAGACAGATGAACCACCTCATCCAGAGCTGAACCATGTTTTCTGATGTCACCCAGGTGTTCCTTTAAAATTGCTAGAGACACCTTCTCTTCTGGTTTTTGTTCTTTTGCTTGTTAAAACAGGATCTTACAATGTTGCCCTGGCTGGCTTAGAACTCTCCATGTAGACTAGGCTGGCCCTGAACTATGGCCCTCAGCTATGCCTGCTTCTGAGTCCCAAGTGCCGGAGATAAAACCTGTGCCTCGAAATCTCGTGCGTGCCTGCCAGGCAAGTACTCTGATATGCTGGTGGGAGAGAAGGTTCTGGGTTGTGCCCAGACCCCCTCACTGGTACCTCGGCATCAGAATAGAGCCCCTTGGTGGTAGACATCAGTAGCTTCTGCTCCACGCTGTCCAGAGCAAAGGTCAGGATAGCCCGGGCCTCCTAGGAGCGAGGTGGAAGACATAAGTGTCCCGTAAGATCTCAGCCAGTCTCCAAAAGGCGTAAGCGGACCCTTAGCCTGCAGGTCAGCCACAGTCGTCCGTCTACGCGCCATGCCACCCAGGCTGTTTCCCCTCTTTGCTTTTAATCTGACCAGTTCTTCTGTCCCATAGGGGGAGCCACAGTGCTGGTCATTTTCTGGCCGCCTCTCCACCGCCCACTCTTCCGTCCCAGCTCTGTACCAGTCATGCCAGTGATCCAGTCCCCGCGGCTCCCTTGCCATTAGGTTTTCCCAGTTATCTGAGGGGGACCCAGGGAGCCCCGAGAAGTACCCCGACCCCCACTGTCACAGCAGCAGTTGTAGTAAAAGCCACGGAGGTGAGGTGGGTTCTCAACTCCCACAGCCGAGACAACCCTGAACTTTGCTGTGTGTACAAGTGCAACCAACTTCCATGTCGTCATGGCAGCACTGGGCTGGGGCCCAGCCTGCACGGCCTCTCTTCTTCCTCCCAGCATCTCTGTTATCGCCCTCCCAGCATCAAACCCTTCCTGAGACGTGCCGAGAATGTGCTTCCCTAAGTGTCATAATCCGGGCCAGCACAGGGCACGAGAACCAGAGGGAGGGCCGTTCTACAGCTGGGTAAGGAGTGCTCGCAAGCGAGGTTCTTTCCTGACGCGTGGAAGTGCGGGTTGGTGTCTAGCACGTCAAGCGGCGTGAACCTTGATGAACGAGGCAGAACCTGCCAAACGGGCCAGGGTGCCAGAACCATGTGACTTGCAAAAGGCGGGGCCTGGAGGCATGCACCGACTGGGCTGCTTCTCTTCACTGTTAACTTCCACACCCACCTTTTCCTGCTTGGTCGTGGGGTCTAGCACCAGGTGACCATCCGAGTCCAGGGCACAGCTGACCCCGCAGAACAGAGCCCGCATCGGCACACCTGCATCCACCAGTGCCATGCAGGCAGCGTTCAGGCAACAGGCCAAGAGCTGAGCATCAGAGTGGTTAAGGAGAGTGTCTTCTGTGAGACTGGCCAGCACAACACAGCCACACCTCCCTCTGCCTGCTGATGCCCACGGCAGACATGGCTAATCGATCACAGAGCAGCAGTGTGGCAGGTGGCTAAGTGGTTCTGGCACCGGGTAGCTGCCGCTGCTCCACGCTGGGCATAATCACCTCCCCTCCAGCTATAAGTCCAACTGATTTCCTCTAAGTCCCAGGCACTCTGCATTAAATGGGATGATGCCAGGGAATGGATACATACCACTAAAGGATGTACAAGGTATCTTCAGTGAGCTGGGCAGGGGCTGGGGGTGGCCCACGTCTTTAATCCCAGCACTTGGGAGGCAGAGGCAAGAGATCTGTGAGTTCGAGGCCAGCCTGGTCTACAAAGTAAGTTCCAGGACAACTAGGGCTACATAGAGAAACCCTGTCTCGGGAAAAAAAAAAAATCTTTAGTGAAACGGTCAGAGACAGAGGGATCTCCCAAAGTCACACAGGACACACTGGCAAATTCACCACCTGGGAATCTAGTGGGCAACTACCGTGCTATATAACGGAGCCAGTGACCATTCTGCATGCTTGGCGTTCCCCCAGCAAAGAGCCAGGAACTCATGCCAAGGTGCAGAGAAGTCCTCACTGGCCCAGGCTCTGGGCTTGGGCAGGCCTGAGCTTGAGTTCCCACCTTTGCAGCATTCTGGCTGCTGTCGTCCTGGGCAAGACACAGGCGCTCTCTGAGCTTCAGCTTCCTCACCCAAAACACGCAACACGAGAAACACACATGCTGGAGCTCTGGAACCAGGAAGCCTGAGCACATGCCTTGGGATTTACACAGGAATTACCACGCTACCCAGTACAAGTTCTGTGAGAACTAAATGACAACCCTGCAATGTGCCTGAGTGCCCGGCACACAGGGAACACGAGCGCGCACTGCTGGTGCTCACGTGGTGGTTAGAGGACAGCTTGCAGGAACTGGTTCTCTTCTTCCACCACGGGAGTCTTGGGGACTGAACTCAGGTGGTCAGGCTTGGCTGCAAGCACCTTTACCCACTGAACCAGCTTGCTGGCCCTGGTTCTGTGTGGCTGAGGGTGAGTTATAGGGTCACTAGAAGGGAAGCCACAAGGGAGGTCCCGGGCCAGGAAAGGATACGGAGCCGGCGTCGCTCACCACCTGCAGCACCACCGTGATGGAGGTGCGGGGGTGCAGGGCTCCCAGAACCGCTGCTTCACATGTGTTCCTGATCAGCCGCTCCCGGCTCTTCTCAGCCACGCCTGGGGAGACACAGGGCTGGCCATCAGAGTTTCCCTTCCATCCCATCATCCTGTGCTGCTCAATCCAGCCTCTGGAGGGAGACTTCAGGAAGGGGCTGGCTGTCTCAGCCCAGGACGGTGTGCACACTCCCAGGAGAAAGAGGGCAGGGTCCCCCAGCCAGCCACCCAAGGAGGAATACCCACGTCCGGTGCTACTGGCCACATTGACCCTGCCAGCGCAGGCCCATCCTACCATGCATAGGGAGATGCAGTAAAGGGGCCGAAAGCAAGTCATGGAGAGGACAAAGGCAGGTGGAGAAGGAAAAAAGAAACAGTCTGGTGGTGGTGCTGGTCTGTAACTTCAGGACTTGAGACGCTCAGGCAGGGGAATCACAAATTTGAAGGCAACCTAGGCTACAGGGAACCAGCCTTGAGACCCCGTCTGAAAAAGTAAAAGGCTGGTGGCATGGCCCAGTACTAGAATGCCTGCCTGGAGCTCACCAGTGAGGACCTTAGCAGAAGAGGCTTGACCAGAATCCACCAGTGAGAGCCCAGGAGAGCAGCTCCCTATTGGAGCATCTGTCTAGCAGGAGTGAGGCTCTGGATTCCACTCCCAGTACGGCAAAGACTAAAAAGCAAGGCAAAGAGCTGGGCAAAGAGGGAGGTGAGCGGGGCGGCGGAGATGGGATGCAGCTAGATGCAGGAGATGGGTGGGGAATCTCGTGAGGTCCTAACAGACTGGTTCTTAGAGGTTCGGCGGAGTCCGGTTACCAGGCAGCCCGATCTTCGGCCTCAGGATCACTTCGAGTGTGGCCTTGTTGAAGATTTCTTTGCTGACCTTCACCTCGGCTGGCCCGTACACTCCAGCCAGGACAGAGGTGTCACCTGGGGAGACATCAGCAGAAGCCTCTGCCACACCGTGCCACCCTTACCAATTGTCTTCTGTGCCTTCTCATCTTTAAGTCGGGACTATTGTAGTCCCTCCCTCGTGGCACTTTTGTGAGGGTCACACGACAACGGCTCCCAGAGGCATCACATAAGCATATGAAACGAACACCAACGTAAAAAGGTACAGGGGTACTTGAAACACAGGGTGCTGTCCAGTATGTACAGTTTGGGGCCGGGGAGATGACTCATCATCTAAGAGCGCTGCTTGATTTTGCAGAGGATGACTCACACAAACATTTGTAACTAAAGTTCCAGGGGACCCAACATACTGTATCTTTTGACCTCCTCAGGCACCAGGGAGATCCATTAAAAAAATAATGCCAAGAACCAAGGGCTCAGGATGCTAGCATGTGCGAAGTTCAAAGCAAAAAGCAAAACAAAAACCAAGCAAGCAAACAACAACAAAAACCAAGATGGCAGTTGATAGGCTCCTGGTAGGTTTTCATGGTTGGATTTTCTGAGATCAGTCTAATCTGGCCTTGAGCTTTTCTATGTAGCTGGGTGAACCTGGCCTTCTTGTCTCTACCTTCCTGGGGAATGTACCAGGTTTTTAAGTTAAGATACTATGTGGCTAGTGTTGTTAACTCAGCACAAGCTAGACAGATCTGAAAGAAGGGGATCGCCTCCATCAGACTAAGTCTGCAGGGGCATCTAATTGATAAATAATTGGTACGGGAGGGCCCAGCTCACTGCAGGAAGTGCCACCGCTGGGCAGGTGTCTTGGGTTGTATTTAAAGGCAGGCTAAGCAAGCCACGAGAAGCAAGGGTTCCTCCTTGGCCTCTGCTTCAGTTCCTGCCTCAGTTTCCCTCAGTTTGTTGTAAGCCAAACAAATCCTTTCTTCCCGAGTTGCTTTTGGACATGGCCCTAATCTCTGAATCCTAATGCAGAGATACAAAGCAATGGGCTTCCTTTTGTGATTATCATATATACCCACCAGTTTGCACTGTTTGCCACTGTGCCTGGGTGGGGGAAGGGGCTCTGTGGTTTCTACAAGCTCACCAAACCGTGAAGTCAGACGTGTCTGGAACATACTTTCTGCAAGTCTTAAAGGTGTTCCACTATCACGTTCAACTTGGATAAATCATCTGCCACAGTAATTACATATAAACCAGTGGTATGTATGCAAATGAACACCTTAGCCTCAACCGGAGGTGTATGGATCCAGAAGAAGCGCGTGGAAGGAAATCCAGTTAAGGGGAATATTTGCCTTGGTGAGATTACACCTATCCGGGAAAATTCACGCCAGGGTGGTGTTGCCCAGATTCCTTCCAGTCTGGACGTATCACGTCTTTTCGAGTCGGGAGGGGTGTGTACCCCCAGTGTCTAGAAACAGTCTTTTCAAGGAGATGGGCGCACTCGGTTGCACACTACACGGTGACCGCTCTTCAAAAAAACAAACCCCACTTCGGTGAGGATGGCGCGCGCAGTTAAAACTTGGTTAGGCTCTTACCTTGCAGGAAAGAAGCAGATCCATCCGGCCGGGACAGCAAGTTCTGTTCACAAGCAAAATGCCGGAGGCTGCAGGCTGGACTTCGAGGGCTGGAGTCTGTTCCGGCGTCAGTGCTTGCCTTGGCGTCCGCACGCTTTGCTACCTCCATAGCCGCCGACCACGCGCGCCGCGGCTCCCACCGTAGCTTCCGCCTAGCTCCGCGCGCGCGCGCGCGCGAGCGCGCTCGTACCGGCCGCGTAACTACTGCGCACGCGCCAGCCTGGGGCGCGCCTGCATTGGCCTTCGCACGTGGCAGAACGTTTACTAACAATCTGCTCCCGCCCACCTCCACCTCCTAATTCCGGCAAAGCCATTGGACAATAACGGATAGGGGGCGGGTCTTGGACTAGGCCCATCTTGCCCAAGGCCCCCGGGCCCTAAACCCGTGAGCCTCTAGTCAGGTTGTCCTTTTCCTGCCTGATATTGGAGCAACGATAAGCAGAAGGCCGGAGCAGTTTTAGATAATAACGATCGCCACATGAACATGCATTTTGTGTCTCTGATGCAGGGCGGTTGGAGTTCAGTCGCTTATTGGCCTAATTGTGCTGACATTTGAATGTGGCATCTGATGGGGCAGCCCTATGTCCAGCGTGTGAGAAAGGAGGCGTGGATATTAAGCAAGATGGCGGTAGCGATGTCTATGGCCAAGATGTGGAGGCAGGGCCGTGGCCTGGGCCAGGCTGCTCTCCTGCTGCGGCGGCCTGGGGCTCGGGGCTTGGCTAGATCCGTGAGTACCTGGGCCCCACGGGGTCTCTCCTGAGGAGGCATAGAGACGTAAAGGTTATTCCTACAGAGTGTGGGGGTCACCGCGGGCTGTCAACTCAGACAAGAAACAGACCGGGAGACTCCTTGGAGAGAAATTCAAGGGAAGAATTCCTTCAGAGGAAGAGCAAGGCAGCTCATTGTGGGCCTCGATGGAGGGAGCGATGAGATGGGACAGGACCAGCCCCTACGTTTCTTTATTCCTTTACTTAAAATCCAGTTGTAAAGCTAGTTGAGCAAGAGACTGATTTGACTCCTGTGTCCCCCGATCAAAAGTCAAGGCAGGGAACCTTGCCACGAATATTGTTTACAGGAGACCAGTATGTGTTTGTTGACTTCCTGAAGGGAGACAAGAGATCGAGGAATCCAGACAGGACCCTTTGTCCTCGTCATTTTTTAAGACGGGATCTCACTGAGCAGACCAAGATGGCCCTTAACTCACTCAGATGCCCATGTTGACATGGAATTAGACACAGTCCTGTCTCAGTCTCGCAAATACTGGGATCTCAGGTGTGAGCCACCTTACCTGGCTGACCACTTTCCTTGAAAACACTTGAGAAAACTCAAGAGTCCTATTTGGTCCATTGTTACCGAGGGCAGAATAACACTCCCAAAAGCGATGTTGAGGTCTGGTGATGTAGCTGTGTGACAGAGTGCTTGCCTAGCACGTGCAACAACCAGAATTTGCCTCCTAGCCCTGTGTGCCCTGGGTATGGTGACACATTATGACACATTAGTAATCCCAGCACTTGTGAGGTAGAGGCAGGAAGGTCAGGAATTTGAGGTCAGCCTGAGCTACATGGGACCCTCACTCAAAAAAACCAAAAAGATTGAAAAGAGAAAGCAGGCCTGGTGTGTCCATGCATGCTTTTGATCCTAGCACTTAGGAGGCAGAGGCAGGGGGATCTCTGTGAATTCGAGGCCAGCCTGGTCTACAGAGTGAGTTCCACAACAGGCTCCATAGCTACACAGAGGAAAAAAAAATCTTGTCATGAAACAAAAGGAAAAAAGAAAGAAAGATGTTGTTGGTAATGCCTGGTTAGAGGGTTTAAAAGTAAAATGCCAGTGAAAACAGGTCTGGTGATGTGATTGGGTTCTGGAGCTGCACCACATGATTTCGATCCTCTGATCTGCCTCCTTCCAGTCCCGCAGCCTTGGGCAAGGAGCTATTTCACCTCTCTGTACAGTGCTGATAGTGGCCACTTCATAAAGTTGTTGTGGAAACACTTGCTTGTGGAAGGATTACAAATTGGACCCAGTACAAAAGGGCAGTGGGAATGCCGGCCTTACATTAGTGGTGAGGACAGAAGCCTCAGAGATTGGGACAGGAAAGGGTGACCCGCAGGATGGGAACTGGGTTGGCATCTCCATGTTTTATGAGGTTGAGTCTGACCTACGTCCAGTTCTTAGGACAGAGAAGAGGGAATAGGTAGACAGTAGCTTAGGGTAGGGAGAGAAGGAGGTAAGCAGAGATGAACGGGGGGGGGGGGCAGGAGTGAGGTGTGGTACCTAGGAAGGTTGCAGGACCGGGGTGGGGGTAGGGCAGTGTGTTGTGTGCTCTTCCCCCCCCTTGCAATCAGATTCTTCATAGCTGATTTCAGTTCCTGAACTCATTGGCTGGGCAGGAGGCTGGGCGGTGAGCAGAAGTGAGGTACCCAAGGACAGGTCATTGTGGCTGATTAAATCTGTTCTCCTGCTGGCCCAGACTTCTGTTGTTGCCTCTCCTATTTCTTTACTTATCTGAGAGGAAGTTTGGAAGAGTGGCTGGAGGGAATGGTCTTTAGTTTCATTGGTTTGTGTATTTAAAGATCACACCCTACCCACACCCCCACCACATCACACCTTTTGCCTTTTTGACATCCCTGGCTGGCCTCCCAGCTTATTATGTAGCTGAGGATGACCTTGAACTTGGTCTTTGCCTTCCTCCACCTCAGTGTTCAGATTAGGATTGTTCATCACCATGCCTGGTTTTATTTGCTGCTGGGATCAAACCCAGGACTTATACATGCTAGGCAGGTGCTCTATCTACTGAGCTACATCCTTAGCCCCTCCCCTCCCCCTCCCTCTCCCTTCCCTCCCTGCCTCCCTCCCTTCCTTCCTCCCTCTCTCCTTCCCTCCTTTCTTTCTTTCTTTCTTTCTTTCTTTCTTTCTTTCTTTCTTTCTTTCTTCTTTCTTTCTTTCTTTCTTTCTTTCTTTCTTTCTTTCTTTTTTTTTTTGGTGGTCGTGGTAGCGGGGAGGGATTTGAACACCTGATCCTTCTGCTTCTACTTCTCAAAGTTTTGGGCATTTGCCATCACGCCTGGCTTCATATTCATATTCTCTCCCTCTTTCATTTTGAGACAGGGCTTCTGTATGTGACCCTGGCTGTGCTGCCCTGGAACTCGTTGTGTAGACCAGGCTGACCTCAGACTCACAGAGATCCGCCTACCTCTGCCTCCCGAGTGCTGGCACTAAAGGCCTTCACTTACCCGTTTTTTTTAACCCACTGAGTCCAGTTGATGTTGCCATACATGAGTGGGTGTAGACTCATCCGCCAGGGCCTAAAGGAAAATGAGTCTCCCTTCCCCTGAAGCCAGCAACTGCTAATAGCTCTTCATCTGGGGATGGGGTCATGAGAGCCCCTCCCCAAACCTTACTGGAATTTTTAACTGCCTGGATACATCTTGTACAGATGTTTCGTAAGTAACCACGGCGGCTGTGGACTGTGCGTGCAATAGCTGTGTCATGAGGACTGCAGCCCCTCCCACCCTCCCGTTCTTACATCCCTTCTCTTCCCTCTTTCACAATGATCCCTGAGTTTGGGAGGGTTGATATTCATTTACGGCTGAGCGCTCTTGGTCCCGTAGTCTCCGCACTCTGAGCAGTAACGTGTCTCTTCACTAACCACTAAGCCACCGCAGTAAGAAGCTTCTGGCCCAGGTCGAGAGCAGCACAGGTCTGTGGATAGAAACATTGATATTTAGAAGACAGTTGACAACATGAACGTTTAGGAGACAACATCAGTAGGTCCCCCTCTCGTTCCCACGGTGTCCTAGCCTCGTGTCTGACCATGGTTACAGTACCAGGTGTGGATTCCTTCCTGTGGAACAGGCCTTCCACTCAGTAAGGAGAGCAGTCTTGTCACAGATGTGCACCAGTGGGCACTAGGGGTTCAAGACTGGAGAAAGTGCGGTCTTTTCTCCCCAGGCTTCCTGCATTATGAAAAAATGACCTTCTAGCATTATGAAAAAAATCTTCATCCTCTGTTGGTAGGTGTGTAAACTTGTGTGACCGCTCTAGAAGTGAGTCTGGAGGCTTCTTAAAATTATAAGTAGGTTTACTATATGACTCAGCTGTATTGCTCCTGGGCATATACCCAAAGAATTTTGTGTCTTACTGCACTGCAGACACGCTAGTTAGGATATGGGATCAACTTAGATGATCATTAACTGACCAGTGGCTATTGAAAATCTCTCTCTCTCTCTCTCTCTCTCTCTCTCTCTCTCTCTCACACACACACACACACACACACACACACACACACGGTGTAAAGGAAACTGAAACCATAAAATCTGCAGGTAAATGGATGGAGCTGGAAAAAAATTATACCAAGTAAGGCCATAAAAGGCAAACATTACAGGTTCTCAAGTGAAGGGTCTAACTTCACATCTTACGTGTTTAACATGAAAGTACATTTGGAAGATAGGAAAGTAAAAAGGAAGTGAGGAGAGGGTGCATTTAGGGAAGGGGGAGAGTAGAATTTAGCCAAAGTGGAAGTGGAGATGGGGAACACCATGTGGGGGCAAGGGCTCAAACAGCTGTTCGGGAGATGGGGAAGTGGGAGTCCAGGCGAAGGCAGATAAAGTGTTCGTGAAGCAGCTACTTCAGAGCCTATGATCCTGGCAATCCAAGTGAAAAAATAGCAGTAAGCAGGGACAGTGGGACTTACAGCTGTGGGAGGCCTGGGAGGGTACTGGGAGCTACAGGTTCCATTCGAGTGGGGGATAGGGACTCGGGGGAGATGTAGGGGCGGGTTAACCGAAACTAAGGCTGTCTGAAGAACTCTTCTGACGCTCCATTGGTTTGCAAGCTAATTAAAAAAGTCTTTCTTATAAAGAGAGTTTAAACAGAAGTACTTCACAGTAGCAAGCAACGCTGCCCCCAGAAGGCAGGGCCATCGAGTGAATGAATTCCTAGGTGTCTGTTGGGCACTCGCTCTCACCCTAGTGCAGGGTGGTCTGGAAATCACCACCGTGTAGCCTGTGATGGCTGTATTCCTCCCGCCTCAGCCTCCCTGAGCTGCCATCTGTGGTTGGAAGGTGCAGTTTTATCCAGTGGAGATGAGGAGCACAGGCCTGGAGGAGGTGGGAGGATGTTTGCTGTGTGGTCAGAGGGGGTTGCTGGGGCAGATTGATGAGGAAGTGGCACCAGTAGCATCTCCTCGGCACCCTTTACTGAGCACTGTTGCCCTCTCTGCAGCTCAGGGAGAAGAGGAAGGAAACTCGGCCTCTCGCCCTGAAGTAGCCAGGCCTGGGTGGTGACGGTAACACACACACACACACACACACACACACACAGACACACACACACATACACACTGGAGAGAGAGAGAAAAAAAAAAGCAAAAACCTAACTCTCTTGGGCTTAGTTGGTAGAATCCCATCCCAGCAGGGACAAAGCTGTGAGTTTGGTCACTGGTATTGCACATACTGTGTGTGCCTATAATTCTAGCCCTCAGAAAGCAGAGGCAAGAGGATTGCATCAGCCTGAGCTACATGGCAAGACCCTGAAAGTTAGAAAAAAAAAAAAAAAGATTCCCTCTTAAGGTCATTGAAATGTCTCAGATTGTAAGGCAGCTACGGTCAGGACTGGTGACTTTAATTGTTTCCGGGACCCACATGGTCCTGATCATGGAGGGAATCACTCCCACCAATCACCTCACACTTCCATGCACACACACACACACACACACACACACACACACACACACACACACACACAATACATAAAAATGTAACGTAAAAGCTTAAAGACTTGTGTCTGGAGAGACGGCTCGGTGGTTGAGAGCGCTGGTTGCTCTTGCAGAGGACCCGGGTTCGGTTCCCAGCACCCACATGTGGTGGCTCACAGCTGTCTGTGGCTCCTGTTCCAGTGGGCTCCTCACGCATACTTGCAGGTGGAACACCAATGCACATAAAATAAAAATAAATTATTAAAAATTAAAACTGTCATAAGGGGTGGGAGGGCCGGGGCTCAGCTTGCCATCATTTATGGTCCTGCCTCAGGCAGCTGATTCTGCCTCTCCAGTGATGTGTGCATGCTCAGTGGGTATTGAAGGTCAAGAGGGGACAGTTCTTACTGATTTCTCTCCTGTCATGATTAACCTTTGGCCTGGAGGCCAAATGTAGCCAAGGATGAGTGTGAATATAGCTGGACATGAAACTGTAAACTTAGCTTAAAACATGGGTGTGTGTGTGTGTGTGTGTGTGTGTGTGTGTGTGTGTCTAACTGTAGTGAAGCTCTAAGTATAAACTTTCTAGGCCACAGCACTGTGCAGAAATGTTAAATGGTGGGACACCCTCCAGGGTGGCTGATATCTTAAGAAGCCTGGCTGATGAATCACTTGGTGACTGAGAGTTCCAGCACACAGAGTGCTAGGACCCTGCCAATAAAAAGAGGAACCTGGCCAGGTGGTGGTGGCGCACGCCTTCAATCCCAGCACTTGAGAGGCAGAGGCAGGCGGATCTCTGTGAGTTTGAGGCCAGCCTGGTCTACAGAGCAAGATCCGGGACAGCCAGGACTGTTACACAGAGAAGCCCTGTCTGGGGGGCGGGGGAGGCACACACGTGACACATGGGACGGCTGAGGTTCAGCGACAGAAAGTCTGAGCGTGGTGACCTGGGTCCCAAAGCCTAACTCTCTTCCAGCTGCCAGGAAGGGGAGGAAGTTTAGTCCTGTTCCAGTCTTACAGCCCTGTCCTGACCCTCCCACCGGCTTCTGTCCAAGACACTTGATTCTTTTGGACGGGGTTAGTATCGGAAGAGCTGGGGTCAGGCCCCAATGTGCGCCCCTTTCCCGGAATCTCATCCACTTTGGCCACTTTTTTTTGTTTATTTTTGAGACTGCATCCCACTATGTAGTCCTTGGCTGGCCTCGAACTTACCATGTAGACCATCAGACTGGTCTGAAACTCACAGAGACCTGCCTACCCATCCCTCTGCCTCCTGAGAGCTAATATTAAAGGAGCACACCACCGCACTCAGGTATTTTGTTTTGAGACTTCTTTAGTACAATGTTGCTGACCTAACAAGAAAGTAATTGTTTGAGGGGATGCTGACACGGGCATCCCACTGTTGGGGTCAGAGGACAACTTTGGGTAGCAGGTGCCTTAAGCAGATGATACATCTCTCTGGCTTTTGTTTTGTTTGCTTTGTGTTTGGCGGAGTCTCTACTGGTTGGCCTGGAACGCCTTACCGTCCTGCTGCCACATCCTGAGTACTGGGGTCACTGGTGTGTACCAGCGGGCTTGGCTTTTGTTTCATTTTGTTTTCAGTACTGGGGATCGAACCAAGGACCTAGTGGGTGCTGGGCAAGTATGCTATGGCTAAGCTTGTCCCCAGGGTAAAGAAGGCACTGTCCCACGGGACAGAAGTGTTCCAAGCACCCCGGCAGCTTTGATAGATAGTGCAAGGCTGAAGAAAGCAGATCTAAGGAACAGAGGGTCAGGCGGTGTGCTCAGGGTAGCTCTTGTAGGGACAGGAGCGGTAACGGAGCTGGACTAACCCACTGGCAGTCACCACCAGGGCCCTTCAGCTTGTTTCGGCTGGCTGACCTGCAGGCTCCACAGAGCCCACACACTTTATGATTCTGCTGGTAAAACCAGAGTAACTTCCCTTAGATCATGGTGGCAAGGGCTAAAGTAGGATGTTTTGGTTTGGTTTTGAGACAGGATCTCACATAATTGAGGATCGCTGTGGACCCGTGATGCCCCTACCTCATCTCGAAGGCTGGGTTACAGCTGTGGGTTGCCTCATCCTGCTCAAGAGTGTGGGTTTTGTTGTTTTCCCCAGGGTCTTGCTATGCAGTCCTCCCCCCTGAGTCTGAGGATTAAAGGCAGTATGCCTGGCTTTCTGGTTTATTTTTTTAATGAGAGCAAGAGAGAGTGAGAGCTAGAGCAAGAGAGCGAGAGAGAGACAGAGAGCGAGAGAGCGAGAGAGAGGGAGAGAGAGCGAGAGAGGGAGAGAGCGAGAGAGGGAGAGCGAGAGGGAGAGAGAGCGAGAGAGCGAGAGCGAGAGAGGGAGAGAGAGTGAGCAAGAGAGAGAGAGAGAGCGGGAGCGCACCCATCTGTAGGTGTGTGCCTGTTGACTGCCCTGGAATTAGGGTTAGAGGGATTGCATGCTGCCTGTGGGTGCTAGGAACTGAACTTGGGTCCTCTGAAAGAGCAGCCAGAGCTTTTAACTTCTGGGCTCTCTCTCTCTCCAGCACCCAAGAGGGAGGTTCTTCAGGGCACTTACTGTGTTCCGAGCACTGAGTAAGTAGGATTTTAGAAATGGCAGCGACTGCTGTTCTCCGGGGACAGTAACTGGTTTGATGTTGGCGGATTCAGGCAAAGAGTGAAATGCCCTCTTGGGCTTTACGTTACACCTGGGGGGTGGGGTGGGGGGAGGAAGGGCGGCAGGGCTAGAGTTGAAATCAGGGTGTGTGTGTGTGTGTGGGCGTGCGCATGCCTGCCTGTGTCCCTGAGGCCCAGAGAGCCTGGTTGCTTTCCAACTTGAGCGGCTACCCTATGGGGAGATGGAGCTCTGCTGTGTTAGCCTCAGAGCTCAAGGCTCAGTGGGTGTGGATGTTTGCTTTTGGCTGTCTTCCACAGAGAGAATGTACAGTTAGCAGCCCCACCCCGAATGATACACATGTTCTAAACCCGCCTTCTTGGGTCAGACAGCCCTGCACATGCCAGCCGTACCACTTGTGAACCGTGTGATGGGACAAGTTGCTTAGCCCCACGAGCCTCGAATGCCACCTTGTGTGATGGAGGTGCCTCACCAGGAGTGGGGTTCAGCGGACGCAGAATGCAAAGCACCTGGGTTCATAGGCAGCTCTTTCTCCGCTTGGTTGGTTGGTTTTGGTTTTTCAAGACAGGGTTTCTCTGTGTAGCCCAGGCTGTCCTGGAGCACTCTCTGTAAACCAGGCTGGCCTCGAACTCACACAGATTTGCCTGCCTCTCTCCTTGAATGCTGGGATTAAAGGTGTTCACCACCACCGCCCAGCTTGGTGTTTTTGTGTCTGTCTTGTAGGATTTACTTTATTTGTGTGGGTGTCTGTGAAGGGGAGAGTGTGGGATCCGCTGAAGCTGGAGCTACAGGCAGAGCGAGTCAACCGGTGTGGGTGCCAGGGTTCAAATCCTGTCCTGGAAGAGTGCTCTTAACATCCGAGCCAGGGGGCTGCAGCCCCACAGTTGGCTCCCTCTGACCTGCCTTAGTCTTCTTGGTCTCCAGTGTCCCAGAGCACCAGGCCCACAGCCTCTTGGTTTGCTGGTTTGCTCTGGTCTTTTGTTTTGAGAGGGTCCTGTCTTGGAGCCCAGGCTGCCCTTGCACTCCAGAGCCTCCTGCCTCACCCTCCTGACGCTTGACCTGACATATCCGTGCAGCCGCGCTGGGCGCTGGACTCTGTCCTTCCCTGCTCAGAGCACTTCCTCACCCTCGCTTCTCTCTCCCCGCCTGTCCAGCAGCTTTGTTTCGCTCCCCCCTTTTCAGAGTCTGTTTGTGTCGCTTCATGTGGAATGGCTTGTGACACTTGATCTAAGGGCTTCATCGGTGTATATTACCCCCTGCCGCCCCTTAGGCAGATCTCTTCTCTTTATGGGGCATGGGTTCAGGGTTCCCATCTGCTGTCATACGGTTGGACAGGGACAGAACTGGGGTTCCGGCCGGCAGGTTAGGTGTAGCTCTGATGACTTCCCTCAGCATCCGTTGCCCATGCTCCCCGTGTGAGCATCATCCAGGCCTCAGAACGAGCACTTTGTGTCTACCTCTTTGGTGGGGACAGTTATCAAACATGCCTGTTAGTGGTTCATGTTTGCCATGCCTTCCTTATGCGTCAGGCACTGGGCTGAGTCATATGTACATGTCGGCTCATGCCAACCTCATGACAGCCCATGAGACTGTACACCAGAAGGAGAAACTAAGGCTCAGGGAATTTTTGTCATGCGGTGCTCTCTCTGCCTGTGCGGTTAACCAGGGTGCTTTAGGGAATGGCCATGAGGGTACTTGTGCAGGTGAACCAGGCTGCCCCGCCCCTGTTGGGTCTCTTGTGCTTCAGGGCTTGTCCCAGGCTGAGCACTTTTGCCATTCTCTGTCACTGGCCACCGGGCCATGCCCGCACCCCCCCACCCCCTCCCACAAGAAAAGGCAAAGGAAAAAATGGGATGTGGTCATCATGTATCCCTTCTCTGTAGGCTTTTACCACCCATCCCATAATTCAGTGTCTTCATTACTGGCCATTTTTTGGGACTCACCGAGTTAGCATAGTGAGGTCAAGGGGGCCGGGACAGCCCTCCTTCCCACAGGGTTGGAAAGGGGGTTGGAGAGCGCGGTCTGGGCCTGCCCCAGGGTATGATGCACACCTGGGTGTCAGATCTCTGACGGTGTGTCCTGCTCCGAGCCCTTGCTCACCCTCAGCCGGCAAGCCCTGCCTGCTGCCCTCGCCGCTGCTACACTGCCCCTTTAGCTTTCCTCCTCTGACTGCAGCTTTTGGGCCCTTGCTGTAACCACATGGCCTCCCCCATCCTGCTCTCTGCAGTCTGCCAGGACCAGAGTCTGGTCTCAAACTCCACGCTAAGGTGCAGGGGTTCCTCTCACTCTCCCCATCCTCCCAAGGTGCCTGTCATCTCTGACCATCCTGATTTCTTACCTTTGCAGCCTTTGTGTCTTTTGGTGGCGTTGATTTGGTTTTGAGACAAGGTCTCATTATGTGGGTCAGGCTGGCCTTGAACTCATTATTCTCTTGCTTCAGCCTCCTGAGTGGCTGTCTTAGTTTGGGTTTCTATTGCTGTGAAAAGACACCATGACCATGGCAACTCTTACAAAGGAAAACATTTAATTGGTGCTGTCTTACAGTTTCAGAGATTCAGTCCATTATCATCATGGTGGGCAGCATGGCTGCACACAGGCAGACACAGAGAGACCCTGGACCTGGCTTGAGTATTTGAGACCTTAAAGCCCACCCCCAGTGACACACTTTCTCCAACAAGGCCACACCTCCTAATGCCACTTCCATAAGCATTCAGATCTGAGTCTATGCGGGCCATTCTCAGCCAGACCACCACAGTGGGGTTCCAGGCATGTGTCATCTAACTTGTTTATTTGTTCTGATAGTCTCCTGTGTCCCAGGATAGCTTGAAACTAACTGTATTGAGGAGGGTGACCTTGAAATGACCCTATCCTCTATCTCAGCCTCTAGAGTGCTGAGATTATAGGACCTGCCATCGTGACACCTTGCTGTGGTGCTAGAGCTCTAATCTAGGCCTTTGTACATACTAAATAACTACTCAGCCAGGCGAAGTACATCCGAAGCCCTGCTTTTGTTTTTTTGTTTTGTTTCAATTAAAAACATTTTTCCCCCTTGAGATAGTGTCTTGTTATGTGATCCAGGCTGGCTTTGATCTCATGATCCTCCTGCCTCAGCCTTGAGAATACTCAGATTCCTCATCTAAACCAGGCTGGTCTTAAGGTTGCCATCTTCTTCCCTCCACCTCTCTAGCGCTGGTATTGGCTACACCACCACTGCGATGCTTTCCACTTTTCAAGCATGTATTATGCCCAGGCCTTCAGGAACCCCTGTGTAAATCACCCTACAAACTCTGCACACAGCCCTGTGCAGTGTTTTAGACGTGAGAAAATTCAAAGTGTTCGCAGAGAGCCACCCTGTCAGCTCAGAAAGTGGAGCCCAGGTCCGTCAGACTCGAGCCGCTGAATTCAACCAACCAACCGCTCATTCACCCGTGTGTTGGGTAATTACTGTGGAGTGCTTATTGTGCAAGCCTACTTGGACACCTCCCCTGCCTTGTGGGGTGTGTGGGAGACAGACGCAGAACAAAGGGACCTTCCAGGTAGGTATCCTCCTGTGCCTGGAGCTCAGGGTAAGGAGAGGCTGCTCGCTTCCTCCTTGCACGAACAGGACAAGTCTGCTGGCCCTGTTCAGGTGCCAGCCTGAACCTGCCCTGCCGTTGGGAGTGATAATTTCCTCACAGCCACAAATGCTGATAATATACCCAGGAAACTTGCTGCCCGCTGGAACCCCGGCGCCTTGGCTACCACAATTAAAAGGAGGGAGGGGACACACGCAAAGTGGAGTTTGTGGGGAACCCACTGTTTCTCTGGCCTCCTGAGATTCGAAGCCACAACTGCTGACCTGAGGAAGCCTGGCTAACGTGGGGAGAAAAGACGCAGCTAGGTGGGAACTGGACAAGCTGTGGCAGTTGGGGCTGTGGCCCTGGGGTTGGAATCACAGCCCCACCAGGTCGGAAGTCCAGTTGTGATGCGCAGTTTTAGACTTGTGGCCTGGCGCAGGCTGTTGTACCTCTCTAAGTCTGTCAGCTCGCCTCTTCGCTGGCAGTGGCGTGGAGTCTTCACTGATGCCCCGAGGAAGCAAAGCTCAGCCTGGCCCCCTGCTCATTAGTCACCGCCTGTCCTGAGCATTTGGGCTTCCTGGTGGCTTTGCCAGCCACGCTTCTCTAATGGCAGCCTCTTGAGGTTCTGCTACCTGCTGTGGCAGCGTGGCCCAGAAAGGTTTAGTTAGCAACAAGCTGCCATTGTTGGAAGACGGCAATCTCTTCCTTCCACCATCCTCCTCCTCGCCCTGAGGTCGGCTTGTCTCTGTGGGTTTTCAGTAAGAGAAGATAGTGTGGGAAGACATGTTGGCCCTGGACAGGTGGGCCTCTGTCACCCAGCATGTCCTGGAGTAGTCCCCTGCCCCCATCCCGTAGCCTCTTCTGGACTGGGTGCTACATCTCCCCTCCTTCATGAACACGGAGGGGAGAGGCCCTCCAGGAAGTCTGAGGGCAGATGGCTGAAGCTTCTGTGTTGCTGAGAGACGTCTGAGTCTGGTTTTTGCTGTGGCCAGTGTTTTCTGTCAGGTGGCCCTTTCCTGGAACTTGGCATTAGGGCAGGCTCGGGGAAGGCAGGAAGACTTGTCCCTTCCTATGTAACTTCAGTGTGGAGTCCAACTATCTTTTGTCTTGTTTTCCATTGTGAAACAGGAGTCTTCTGTGGCCCAGGTTGGCCCCAGTCAGGTGCTATTCCCACCCACTACCTCCCAGGCTTGCACCTCACCCCAAACCAAACCCCGGGTTTCATGTGCACTAGGCAAGCGCTCTATCTAGTGAGCTAGTGAGCCACATCTCTAGCCTGTTGCCAGGCTGGTCTTGAACTTGCTATGCAGCTAAAGGTGCTTTTGAACTCTTGATTCTCCTATCTCCACTTCCCAGGTGCTGGGATTAGAGGTTGAGCTACCAAGCCCAACTTGATTATTTGTAAAGAGTGATGCCACTCTGTAGCTTAAGCTGGCCTTGATCTTGTGGCATCTTCTCTCCACACCCCAGTACAGGTATTATGAATGTGCATCAGCTTACCCAGATGTTCGCTTTATGACTGTGATGGGTTGTCCTGGAACTCAGCATCTTCATGCCTCAGCTTCGTGCATGCTGTGATTACAGGCGGGGCTGCTTGCCTGGTCCCACGTTCAGTTTATGTATAAAAGGTAGAGCACTCAAGAGCAAAGAGAAACTTCTGGAAACCAGATTCCCCTCCCCCTCCCCCGTGTAGCCCTGGCTGTCCCGGAACTCTGTATACCAGGCTGGTCTCAGACTCACAGAGATCCACCTGCCTCTGCCTCTGCCTCTGCCTCTGCCGCTGCCGCCCGAGTGCTGGGATTAAAGGTGTGCACAGATTCTCAGGGAGAGCAGCTTATGCAGTTTTATGATCTGAGAGGTGTGATGTCCCTGCAGGATCTCTGATGTCCCTGGCTACTCTGAGCCCACTGTAGGTTTCCACAGAGGACATGTGCCAGCCCTCACTTTCTGGATTTTGCAGATTCTGTTCCTCTTGGCCTGCAACACATTCTCCCTAGCTGCCCATTACTCTATGGGTCTTGAGGTTTTTTTTTTTGTTTTTGGATTTTTGAGACAGGATTTCTGTGTGGCTATGGTGGAACTCACTGTGTGGACCAGGCTGGTCTTGAACCCAGAGATCCACCTACCTCTGCCTCTTCAGTGCTGGGATTAAAGGCGTGTGCCACCACCTTGGAACTCAGTTTTTATATCACATACCCTCTGCTTGTTTGGCATGCCTTCCCCTTCTAGGCTACAAGGACAGACGCCTCTGTTCCTAGAGCTCTGCACAGGGCTGGGAGGGAAGCAGGTGCTCAAATATTTGTTGACAGTTTGGGTTTAGCATAGGAGCCGCCCTGGCAGGGCAGGGCACCAATGCGTGTGACACACTTTGTCAGGGGAGAGAAGGGAAGGACAGAGATGTGGTAGGATCCATCGAAAGCAATGACTTTAAATTATAATCCCAGCCCCCCAGGCTGAAGCAAAGAGGATCACGAGGGTGTGGCCAGGTGGGGCTTTCAGATGCCCTTTGTGGCATTATACAAGCATGCCTGTCTTCCTTCCTTCCTTCTTCTTTCTTTCTTCCTTTCTTTCTTCCTTCCTTCCTCCCTTAACTTCTTTCTTCATTCCTTCCTTCCTTCCTTCCTTCCTTCGTTCCTTCCTTCCTTCCTTCTTTCTTCCTCCCTTCTTAACTTCTTTCTATCTTTCTTTCTTCCTTTCTTCTTTGGCTTTTCAAGATTTTCTCTGTGTTGTCCTGGCTATCCTAGAACTCACACTATAAACCAGGATGGCCTCAAAAGCAGAGATCCACCTGCCTCTGTTTTCCAAGTGCTGGGATTAAAGGTGGCCACTGCCACCGTCCAGCTGAGACACCACATTGTTAAAAAGAATAGCAGGCATTGTGGACATGCCTATAATGCCCATGTTTGGGAGGCTGAAGCAGGGTGATCATGAGTTCAAAGTTAGCGTGAGCTACACAGGAAAACCCTGTCTCAAATGTGCACGTACACACACACACACACCAAAAAACAAAACTGGGTCTGGCTTACATAGCAACAACCTGTCTTTAAAAGAGGCAATCCCAGCCAGGCAGTGGTGGTGCACACTTCTAATCCCAGCATTCAGGAGGCAGAGACAGGTGGGCCTTGGAGTTCAAGGACAGCCTTGTACAGAGTGAGTTTCAGGACAACCAGGGCTGTGCAAAGAAACCCTATCTCAAAAAATGAGCCAACAACAAACTGGGTTTGGAGTCACACATATGCAAGCTCCACTTCGTGGAGGTGAGAGGATTAGGACTTCAAGGCTAGCCTCAGAAAGAAGCAAGTCTGAGACTAACCTGGGCTCCTTACCTGCCATTGTGCCAGGCACCAGGGAGAGCCGAGTCCACTTCAGCTGCCCCTGACGGAGGCTCTTCTCTGATTCTCTGCTCAGCACCCCAGCAGGCAGCAGCAGCAGTTCCCATCCCTGGACGACAAGCCCCAGTTCCCAGGGGCCTCGGCAGAGTTCGTAGACAGGCTTGAGTTCATCCAACCCAATGTCATCTCCGGCATCCCCATCTACCGCGTCATGGACCGCCAGGGCCAGATCATCAACCCCAGTGAAGACCCCCAGGTGAGGCCGCTCCCCGCTCCCGGGTCCCCATGCTCACGTCCCTTGCCCGACTCCTGTGGTCCCAACTTTCCCCACGTGTCTGCCTCTGCCTGCAGCTGCCGCAGGAGGAGGTACTGAAGTTGTACAGGAGCATGACGCTGCTCAACACCATGGACCGAATCCTGTATGAGTCCCAGCGGCAGGTACGTGGGGGACAGGCTGGAGCAGGGCGGGGCCGCCGCAGGTGCCTACCTTCCTGTGCCTGAATACAAGGAGGGGTGAATGCACCAAGGAGGGGGTGGTATGGGGATCCTTCCAGCGGTGCCCTGAGAGTTGGTGGCTAAAAATACCTGCTGTGTGCACAGCAGGGAGAAGGACCACAAGTGCCTGGCCATGACTGGCAGGACACTCCTCGTCTCTGTCCTGGTCTCCATACTGCATGGTAGCTGGGTGCAGAGCTCAGGGTGACCTGCCCCGGGTCCCTCCACTAGCTCTACAAATAAGTAAGGAAACCACTAAAAAGCCAGGCACGGAGATACATGCCTGTAATCCCAGTACTCGGGAGGCTGAGGCGGTAGGATAGCCTCGAGTTCCAGGCCAGCCTATACTACAAAGTGAGACACGTCTCAAAGTTGCCCCTCCACGCCACCCGATAAATGAGTGTGTGAGAGCTGGTGTTCTAATCTGCAGTGTTGGGATGGGAAGGAATTAGCTATCTAGCTTACCTAATGTACACAGTACAGCCTGTGTTCAAGGATTATGCTTAGGACAGAACTCCCCACTCCAAAGGGACGCTTAAGAAACAAAATCAAAAGCAGTACTTAGCAGGAGACTGGTTTGTCCTCTTGGATAAAAGAAGCTAGGGATGGGGGCTTGGAACTCATGGAGTGGCAGCTGAGTGGCAGAGCCTGTCCCGCCTCCCCCTTCCATTGCTCTGCTGTTCTGTGCAGTGTTGGCCTCTTTCTTCATGCTGTCCTTGTGATTCGTACAATCCAGATGGCTGCGGGAGTCTCATCCCAGGCAGCAACGCAGAAACATGGTGGGAGGCGGGACGCGGCCCAGCCCATGTCTCCTCACTCATGCCTTCACAGAATTTTCTTGGGCATCCCCCTGGTAACATGTGCACACAGGTCCTCAGCCCTTCCTGGTTGCCCGGGAGACTGGCACTAGCCCTTTCATCTGGGTAGCTCCTGTCTATGGCGGAATGGGAGGCAGGGAGGACTCTGGGTAGACAGGCCCCTTCACATGCTGAACCTGACAGCCCTGCAGGCCCTCCTTATCCAGTACCCGCCCACCCATTTGGCACCAGAAAGTCAATTAACTTTTAATTGGCTCCCCACTTAGAGAAAAGCCCCCTTTCATCACCTTCCTGGGCAGCTGGATAGCCAGGTTGCAGGAGCAATTCTGAGCTCCACAGGGGTGGGGGTCCTGAGGGGCAACGAGGAAGAGCGCTTTCACATGATCCTGGGTGATCTCAATTCCATCATATGCCAGGGTTCCCCAGCTCTCCAGCCAGACTTCCATCTTGGCGCCCTAGACCTGCTTGGCATCATCTTTGCTCTATCCCACAGCAGACAGCCTGTCCAAACTTGACCTGCGGCGCCCCTTCCTCCTCTAACCCATTTCTCAGTGTTGGGCACTGCCAGCCACCCTTCTCACCTACCCCGGCACCCCGGGTCTCATGGCAGCTCCCGGCACAGCTCTGTCCCTCTGCTGCATTTTTTCTGACACAATGGTGTTTGTGCTGAGCCTGCACAGCTCTGTCCCTCTGCTGCATTTTTTCTGACACAATGGTGTTTGTGCTGAGCCTGTTGCCTCGGGCTCACAGCATGGCTACCATAGGTCCAGGCATCGTGGCTCTGAGCAAGGCACAAAGAAGGTGGGGGTGGGGTTGAAGTGGTGTCTGCAGTAGTCTCCCTTATCTTGAAAAGCAGATTCCATTAAAGCTTCGGGTGTAAACGGTCCCTGACCAACCTCCTCTGGCTGGCAAGGGAGGCTGGGAACCCCAGTGTCTTCCAGGAGCTGCCCCCGGGTGTGGGTCACTTTCAGCACCACTAACTTGACTTTTGAGGACCCATCCGTCTGTCCCTTCCCTGTGTCCCCAGCTCGCAGCCACCCCGGCTCACTGCTGTCTTTCCTTTTCTTCCCCCCCTTCCCTGCCGAGCTTCCTGAGTGACTTCAAGACTGGACTGTCTGCAGCACCCCTGCAGAGTGTCCTAGAAAGCAGCCTTTGTTCCCATCACCTCATCTCCTTCACCTTCGTGCCGCGGCCCTTTGCCATGCCCCATGTCTTTCCTTGTCCTTGTGTCTAACCCTTCCAGCCTGCCTGCCTCTGCCCGCTGCAGGTTCTCACCACACCTGGCTGTGCCTGTGCCGTCCTTCGGGCTCTTGTCACTCAGCCCTCACTGTCCACTCAGTTCTGCTGGAGGCAGGACTTCCTGTAGTCCAGCCCAACACACTTATGGCTATATTGATGGCTGATCCTTACACGTTAGGCACTGGGCTGTGTGTGTGTGTGTGTGTGGTGGCACACCCCTTTAATTACAGCACCTGGGAAGGAGAGGCAGGCAGATCTCTGAGTTCAAGGTCGGCTTGGAGTACATTGTGAGTTCAAGATGGAGAGACCCTGTCTCAAAAAAAAAAAAAAAAAAAAAAAAAAAAAAAAAAAAAGAAAACCAAAAACAAGCAAGCAAGCAAACACAAAAAAATCAGGCAGGGTTCTCTGACAAGGACTGTCTTAACCAAGCCCGGGCCTCTGGCCCCTTCACCCCCAGGGCCGGATCTCCTTCTACATGACCAACTATGGTGAGGAGGGGACACATGTGGGGAGTGCCGCCGCCCTGGACCGTACAGACCTGGTGTTTGGCCAGTACCGGGAGGCAGGTATGTCTGCTGGGTTTTGCTCCCGGGGTCTCCATTGAGCCCCACAGCTCGGTTTCCCTGAGGGCTCTTACAGGAGCCCAGGCAGCAGCAGCATCACAAGCAGGGCAGGGGAGGTGTCACTTGGGATGGCAGTCTTCTCCCAGGGCCCAAAGTGTCAGGAGCATCTCTTGCAGAGAAGGGTAAACTCACTAGTCTTCCCTGAGCCACCATGTCCCCATCTCCAAAGTGGCAATGAGGAGGCACCTGAAAGAGGGTCTGCTAGAAGCCTGCTGGGGACCAGGCCTGGCAGAGGGCATGCCACACTCTGTGGACACCTGGCTCCCAGAGCAGGATGATGGTGGACACTCCTGAGGGGCTGTGTTCCCTGGGAGCAGGGTCAGTGGGAGGGTCTTATTTTTGGCAAGAGAGATGGATACAGAGAGGAAGGAAGGAACAGAGACTAAGGCGGGAGGGTGTTTGGGAGGCAGGGATGGGCCTGGCAGTGTAGAGGCTACCTAGACTCCCAACCGTGAGGGCTCAGTGAGAGGCTTGCTGAGCCCGGACATGGGGATGCTTGGCGTCCTGCAAGGAAGCTGCCCCTGGTGGTACCAACCAGGCAAACCTAGAGCCTGGTAGGCCTGCCACACCGTGGGCCAGTTGCTTGGCCGTGCTGTCCTGTTTATAAGGAGGTGGCTGCTCCGCTGGCAGCTACAAAGAGCCTGGTACAGGCTGAGCACTTGGAGTTGGAGGCCCTTGGTATTGGAGCCGTTCCCAGGGACAGCTTTTCAGAAGTGGAGTAGCCAGGACGGCTTTCCAGAGGCTTCTTCGGATAAGCTGGGCATCCAGTCTAGAGCTGGGCCAGTCCCTCCTGTACATACTGCCTATGACTGGCATCATGAGGAAGCGAGAGCCAAGTTTCCAAGGCCCCTGGGACCTGTAAGCTCTCGTGTATGTGTGGGGGGGAGAATTCAGGGAGAGGAGTGAGGCCACCCATCTCCTTCCCAGCTCACCAATTCTGTTGAGCTGCTTCTCACAGGGAGGTATAGAAGCCTGGCATGGTAGCATGTGCTAGCAATCCCAGGCCTCAGAATGCTGAGGCGGGGAGGCCAACCTGGGCTGTGTAGCAAGATCTATCCTTTAAAACAGCAGACCCCAAAACAGCCAGCTGTGATGTGGGGGATGAGAGGTGTCATAGCAGCAGGTGCCCTCACTGATTTCCAGAAGGCCACGTTCCCGACTGCATCAGAGCTTTGTCTTGTCCCCTTACTGCAGAGCATAGGCACTTGGGAGCCAGGGCTGGCCCCGATTGTGGCTTGTGGAGGTCCCTTTCCCAGCCAGGGAGGCAGTTGTCCTTGTTGATTGTGAAAGCCAGGCAGGCAAGCAGCAGGGACAGAGTGAAGTCCCCCTGGGCCCAGGCCATCTGCCTCCTGTGGGGTGGGGCCCAGTGAGTCCTCTTCATTGAAGTCTGGCCCAGAGATAGTCTTCTCTGTTTGTCTCCCTGGTGCCCTGCCACGGGACATCTCCAGCTGGGGTGGCGACAGGGAGTGGTGTTGGTCAGGACTGGTGCTGAGGCAAAGCAGTAGGTGCCATGGGACCCTTAGTCCCTGGCACAGGTCAGATCCACCTGGGTGCTGGGTGCAGCAGAGGCTGTGGGCTTTGTTTGTGTTTGGTGGCGATGGAGGTGGAGCCCTGAGCCTCACACACACTGGGCAGGCACTCAACCAATAAGCCTCACCCAAGTCTGGGGCTCTGTATGAATACTGTCTTCTCACCCCCCCCCCCTTAGTGATTCCCATGGGAAACCCAGAGCCTGTGTCTGTGGGTCATGGGCCAGTCCCAAGGTGCCCCTCCTCATGTGCCGGGGTTCCTCCTCCATCATTGTCTATGCGGTGTAGCCAGACCTTTGCCTATTTACAGTACCCGTTCACAGACAGGTGCAGATGACCCTGAAGGCCAGGCATGGCGGCACGTGTGGAAGCAGAGGCAGGAAGATTGCCACAAATTCAAGGCCAGCCTGGCCTACAAGGAGAGTCCAGACCAGCTGGGCACACACCTTTAATCCCAGCATTTGGGCGACAGAAGCAGACAGATCTCTGTGAAGCCAGCCTGATCTACATAGTGAGTTCCAGGACAGCATAGTGCAGCCAGTCTCAAGAAAAACAAGCTGCTTTCCTTTGTTTTGAGACAAAGTTTCACTATGTAGCCATGGCTGGTCTGGAACTGGCTCTGAAGACCAGGTTGGCTTTGAACTCACAGAGTTCCCCCAGTGAGCCACCATGCTCCATTAACTTTCATAAGGACAGCTCTGCTGTGAAGGGTTAGGAAAGGCACCTGACAGTCCTTCTGTGAGAGCTCAGGCCCTGGGGACTACAGGACATCATAGCCCACAGCATTGCACGGAGGTGTGGGTGTGAGTTGGGGCCCCTTTCAGTGATGTTGAGAGAGTCTCAGCTTGTCCCGAAGCAGCCACAGACCCCTCTGTCTTAGCTAGGGTTTCTATTGCTGTGAAGACACCATGGGCACAAAAACTCTTATAAAGAAAACATTTAATTGGGGCTGGCTTACATTTTCAGAGGTTTAGTCCCTGTCATCATGGTGGGCAGCATAGAGGCATTCAGACAGACGTGGTGCTGGCTACACCTGGATATGCAGACAGTAGGAAGTGGACTGAGACGCTGGGCATGGCTTGAGCATATATGCGACCTCCAAGCCCACCTCCACAGTGACACACTTCCTCCAACAGGGCCACACCCACTCCAACAAAGCCACGCCTCCTAAAGTGCCACTCCCTTTGGGGCCATTTCCTTTCACCCAACAGCTCCAGTCTTGTGACTTAGCAGACAGGACCCTTTGACGGCGATCTGGGGTCCAGCAGGGCTTTTATTTGAAGAAGGGTTTTGTTTCTCTGGATAGATAGGCCTTTCATGTCTGTGCAGGTGTGACATGGTGGCCTGTACTTAAAGGAGATGTATTAATTCCAGGGACAAATCTCACAGTATGTCATTGGGAAAAAAAGTCTTGGGCTGGGGCTGTGTCAGTGGCAGAGTATTTTCTGGCATGCCTGCCTGTGGTGGTTCCATGTCCTGCCCAGTAAAAAAGGAAAAGGAGGGGCTAACTAACGGCCTGAGGGAAGGAGAGCACTGCCCCCCTCACCCCTCAGTGCTGTGGCCCAGCGCCACTGGATGGCGCCTTGGGATTGTGAGCAGGGGGCAGCACGCAGGGATGGGGTCCCCATATGAATCGTTTTAAAGCCACACACAATGATGGTCTGATGGATTTTCTCCCACTGACCATGTGCCCTGAAGGCTGACATCAGGTTCTTACAAAGAAAGACCTTGAGCTGTGTGGTGGCAGTGGTGGCGGCGGGCACGCCTTAACCCCAGCACTCACTCAGGAGGCAGAGGCAGGGGGATCTCTGTGAGTTTGAGGCCAGCCTGGTCTACAGAGCGAGTTCCAGGACAGCCAGAACTGTTACCCAGAGAAACCGTGTCTTGAAAAACCAAAACAGACAAACAAAACCCCCAAACTGAAAGAGCAAAAAGAAAGACCTTGTCTGCCATTTTCCATGCAGTGCAACCCTGTCGTGTGCAGAGTTCAGTTATGCCCGTTCAAAGACAAGTGAGGAGATGCCAACATTACCAAACCACTCGCCCCTCGCTGACCGTCACCAAGAGGCCTTATCTGGGCGGAACCTAAGCCTCTCCTGAGATAGCCGCATCTGTGGCTCTTGCCTGTCCTGTGAGCCCCTGAGTTTGCCTACCTGCTACAATCTGGTTCTTAGTTATTGTTTATTTGTTTAATTCAAGGCATCGTCTTGCTACATATCCCAGGGCAACCTCAAGCTTGCAATCCTCCTGTCTCAGCTTCCGAGTGCTGGCTGGGCTCACAGGCTGCCTTGTACCCTGAAGGTCTCGGGTAGGTGTGACACTCCTCCAGTGCACTGCTGGCCAGGCTCACAGCTGCCGCCTCCTGCAGGTGTGCTCATGTACCGGGACTACCCTCTGGAACTGTTCATGGCCCAGTGCTACGGCAACGTGAACGACCCAGGCAAGGGGCGCCAGATGCCTGTTCACTATGGCTGCAAGGAGCGCCACTTTGTCACCATCTCCTCCCCACTGGCCACGCAGATCCCTCAGGGTAAGGACACGAGCTTTGTGCATGCGATTCCTGTAACACACCTCTGTGTGCAGGCCCAGCCTACTGTTAGAGGCCGGCCAGTGTCCAGGGCTCTCAAGGGACCTCTCAGAGGAGGGCTCCACGGTTCCCATCTCATGCGGCAGCCCTGAGTGATCACAGCCACACTGGACTTCACAGATCCTGGCAGGCTGCTCCCTCTGCTCCTCCTCCTCCTCCTCTCCATGTCTGCAGGACCAGGGATTGCCTCATTGCCACACTCAGACTGTCTGATGAGACTGTCAGTTACTGTGGTGGCAAATGCTATCGTGGATTACTATCGCTGTTACAAAGATCAGGAAACCGAGGGTGAAGAAGGAAGTGACTTACTAGGGTCTTGAGGTTGGGGTGGGGGGAGGTGGCAGGGAGGGCAGGAACTCACTCATGGGTTCTTGTGACTACAGAGCCCAGGTTCTACCTTGCCCTGACTAGCCTTGGTTCTCAGAGTCAGGTAGACTTCCCCAGAGCATGCCATAGGCGCCCAGAGACCTGGCTGCCAGGATGCCAGGCCTGTGCCCACACAACACACAGACCAAGGCTTAGCTCTCCTGTGCCTCTCTGACCCAGAGACTGATGGGAGGTGTATGTCACAGTAGCTGTGTGGCTCGTGAGTCTGCAGAGAGGTGGGTGACAGGGCTCTCTCTGAGCTGGCTTTGGCCTCGCCTTCCGTTATGGCTCCGTAGAGCCCTTCAGTCAGCAGACGTGTGGAATGGCCACTGTGCCTGGTGTGGCCTTGGCTTTCTGAACAAAAGTCAGTTGTCGGCCCTTTGATACTGATGTTGGGTTGGGAGAGAACAGTAGGAAAGAGTGCATCGTGCAGGTGACGGGAAAGCCAGGCAGAGCAGCGTCTGTAGCAGGGCAGTGTGTAAGGGGGCTGTGTGGGCACCCTGAGGCAGTCGTGTGTTTACTTATGACGGACTAAGGGTGTGTGAGGCGGGCGGGGGCACAGAGCAAGTGGGGCCTAGTGGCCTTTGCCTATGGCAGAGACCTGAGAGGCCAGAGTTGGGAAGGGATCTGCCAGACTCCCTTGGATGACAGATGAAGGGGCAGTGGGCTACGCAGTAACTAAGATATGAAGTGCTGCTGGCTTGGCCTTGGTTGGAGAAGGTCCAGATCTGGCTGCCCTTTGAAGATGGTGTAGATGTGAGCATGGCAGACGGGAGTCAGGGGGATGCACATTTTGCCCCGAGCAAATGGAAGGATGGTATTCTAGTCAGCTGAGAGGTAGAAGGCTGTGATGGGCATGCGTTTGGTACTCTGTGTGTGGTGTGTGTGTGTGTGTGAGTGCGTGTGTGAGTGCGTGTGTGAGTGTGCGTGTGTGAGTGAGTGCGTGTGTGTGTGAGAGTGAGTGCGTGTGTGTGTGTGTGAGAGTGAGTGTGTGTGAGTGTATGTGTGAGTGTGCATGTGTGAGTGTGTGAGTGTGTGTGAGAGTGAGTGCGTGTGTGAGTGTGTGCGTGAGTGAGTGTGTGTGTGTGAGAGTGAGTGCGTGTGTGTGTGTGTGTGTGTGTGATGAGGAGTGTGTGTGTGTGTGTGTGAGTGCGTGTGTGAGTGTGCGTGTGTGTGTGTGTGTGTGAGTGAGTGTGTGTGTGTGAGAGTGAGTGCGTGTGTGTGTGTGAGAGTGAGTGCGTGTGTGTGAGTGTGTGAGTGTGAGTGTGTGAGAGTGAGTGCGTGTGTGTGTGTGTGTGAGTGAGTGCGTGTGTGTGAGTGTGCATGTGTGTGTGTGTGTGTGAGTGTGCATGTTTGTGTGAGTGTGTGTGTGTGTGTATTCGTATTCATGCACGTCATCCATGTTTCCATGCAGCGGTGGGGGCAGCCTATGCTGCTAAGCGGGCCAATGCCAACCGGATTGTCATCTGTTACTTTGGTGAGGGGGCAGCCAGTGAAGGGGATGCCCATGCTGGCTTCAACTTTGCTGCCACCCTGGAGTGTCCTATCATCTTCTTCTGCCGGAACAATGGCTATGCCATCTCCACACCAACCTCTGAGCAGTACCGTGGGGATGGCATCGGTAAGACCCTGCTCCCACCTGCTTCTCCCCTGGTCTCTCCCATGGTGTCTGAGTGGGTGAGGGCACAGGAGGCAGTGAATGGGCATGCTTCCTTCTCCCCCTCCCCCCTGAGGCCTGACTGGTACCCTCTCTGTCCCTGCAGCGGCTCGGGGCCCTGGGTATGGCATCCTGTCCATCCGTGTGGACGGCAACGATGTGTTTGCGGTGTATAATGCCACCAAGGAGGCCCGGCGGCGGGCTGTGGCTGAGAACCAGCCCTTCCTCATCGAGGCCATGACCTACAGGTACCCGCCTCCCTTCCATGCCTGCGGCCAGCCCTGTCAGGGCCCCAAACATGGCACTGTCACCCCGTATTGCAGTCCCTCTGTCCTTTTCTGGCTCCTACTCCCCGCTGAACCACATCTCCCCTGAGCAGGATTGGGCACCACAGCACCAGTGACGACAGCTCGGCATACCGTTCAGTGGATGAGGTCAACTACTGGGACAAGCAGGACCACCCCATCTCCAGGCTGAGGCAGTACCTGCTGAGCCAGGGCTGGTGGGATGAGGAGCAGGAGAAGGCCTGGCGGAAGCAGTCACGGAAGAAGGTGAGGGCCTCCCCTCCCTGGCTCTGCACAGGGAGCACTCTGGGAGGTCGGGAGTGAGGGCCTGGGTGTTCGCACTGACTCGGGAAACCAGTGCCCACAAGTGGCCCCCGGAGCCGAGCTGCCTGGACAGAGTGGAGCCCAGGGCAGGTCCTGTGAAGTAGGTGTGCCCAACTGGGCTGAGGCTGGAGCTAGTGTCCATCTTTGGTGGACTAAGGGCTGCCTGCTTTGTGGGCACTGGCTCAGCCCTGACGCCATCGTCCTGAGGAGTTCTTCCCTTCTCACCCCCCCCTCTCCCCCAGGTGATGGAGGCCTTTGAACAGGCCGAGCGGAAGCTAAAGCCCAACCTGAACCTGCTCTTCTCTGACGTGTATCAGGAGATGCCAGCGCAGCTCCGCAGGCAGCAGGAGTCACTGGCTCGACATCTGCAGACCTATGGGGAGCACTACCCCCTGGACCACTTTGACAAGTGAGGCTCTAGCCACCCTGAGGTGGTCCCGCTCGAGTGGAGCAGGGTACTCCCTAGTCAGCCTGCTCACAGGCTCAGTGGCCAGGCTGACTCCCACTCCCCATTCCTGCGCCTCCAGGCTGCCTCGCTGGGGCACAGTGTTTGCAGCTGCTGCTGAGGTGCCAGTCACCCCCTTCACCTGTTACAGTGCCTTTTAGGGGTGGGACCCAGGCCAGGGGAGCAGGTGCCCTGGATCTGCCCGGTGCCTGAGCTGGTCAGGCATGAATAAACTGGGGCTCTGCCTTTGACTCTTTTCCCCCTCTGTCTCCTCAAGTTTGGGGGCTGGGGTGTGTGAGGGGGTATATGGAGGGGAGAGGCCAGCATGACTGATTGGGTTTTTGTGACAGGATCTCACTGTGTAGCCCAGGTTGGCCTGGGATTTGTGATCTTTCCACTTTAGCTTGAGTTCTGAGATTATAGGCGTACACCACCACACCAGCCTTTGGGGATAGCCTGGACCACCACAACAGCCTTTGGGGATAGCCTAGACCACCACACCAGCCTCTGGGGATAGCCTAGACCATCACACCAGCCTTTGGGGATAGCCTAGACCACCACACTAGCCTTTGGGGATAGCCTAGACCACCACACCAGCCTTTGGGGATAGCCTAGACCACCACACCAGCCTTTGGGGATAGCCTGGACCACCACACAAGCCTTTGGGGATAGCCTGGACCACCACACCAGCCTTTGGGGATAGACTAGACCACCACACCAGCCTTTGGGGATAGCCTAGACCACCACACCAGCCTTTGGGGATAGCCTGGACCACCACACCAGCCTTTGGGGATAGACTAGACCACCACACCAGCCTTTGGGGATAGCCTAGACCACCACACCAGCCTTTGGGGATAGACTAGACCACCACACCAGCCGTTGAGGATAGCCTAGACCACCACACCAGCCTTTGGGGATAGCCTAGACCACCACACTAGCCTCTGGAGATAGCCTGGACCACCACACCAGCCTTTGGGGATAGCCTAGACCACCACACCAGCCGTTGAGGATAGCCTAGACCACCACACCAGCCTTTGGAGATAGCCTGGACCACCACACCAGCCTTTGGGGATAGCCTGGACCACCACACCAGCCTTTGGGGATAGCCTGGACCACCACACCAGCCTTTGGAGATAGCCTGGACCACCACACCAGCCTTTGGAGATAGCCTAGACCACCACACAAGCCTTTGAGGATAGCCTGGGTTTAGGCAGGAAAGCTAAAGGCTTAGAGATACCTACTTCTATAAACTTTCCCAAGTGGAAGGCAACTTTGGCACATGGCTCCTCCAGAGCCCTCCCATGGGCTGGTTCAAGCCTGCTGCCCAGCAGAGTGTCCAGGGGGTGTCCAGTGTGAAGGCGTAGGGTGCACCAGCATCTGCCTTCCCTACAGGGGTTCCACATACGAAAAATAACTCCTGGCCTCAGAGTAGGGTGGACATAGTTTTCAGAATTAGAAAGTAGGGGAGCACAGTCTGCGCCTTGTGTAGCCTGCCCAGTTCTTGACGAGGAAGGATTTAGGAGGTGCTCAGCATCCCCACCCCCCCTAGCTTGTGTCCGAGGCTCAGCACTGGAGCTCTGGGCCCCACAGGTGTTTCCAGAGCCTAATGGTGTCCTGGGGGCTGACCGGACGCACCAGCAGCAGGCCCCGTATTGTGCAGGGGTCCCTGGTGCGGTCTGCTGGCCAGGCTGTGAGGAACCCCGGATGGGCCCGGGGCACTAAGCCCAGGGCTCGGAAGCAGAAGCCAGTGTAGACGTCGTCAAAGGGGAAAGGTACCACCCGGGCCGCTGCCTGCAGCAGCCAGGGGGCCAGGCGTCCTGAGATGACGTAGCCTCCTCCACTGGCGTAGGCTGGATAGTCTCCTTCAAAGAAGGTCTTGGGCACGTAGAAGGGTTCTCCAGGCTTGCGGAGAGGCTTGGCCTGGGTGAAGACCTCACCCAAGTAGAGGCTGTGGGCCCAGGTGGGTGGCAGGGTCTGCAGGTACTCCAGCAGGGCAGGGATGTGCACGAAAGCATCATCCTGAACCTGCAGGACGAAATTCACGTCGGGGCAGTGGTGGCTCAGCCAGGTCAGCAGCAGTAGGTCTTTGAGTGTCTGGTTGTAGGGGACGTCCAGGAAGTCCCAGAGCAGCAGGTCGCCATAGTGCTGGCTCTCCCATGCCACCAGTGATCTTAGGTCAGGCCCCCCCATTCCTAGTGGTGACCCCAGCAGGAAGAGCAACCGGGTCTCAGTGACTGCGCTGCCCCAGGTCTCCCTCACAGCCTGCCTTGCTGCAAAGTGTCCTGGTTCTGACTTGACAGCCAGGAGCAGGTAGGGGATATCCTTATCGGAACAGCTGGCCACTGGGCTGCTCCTGCCGGCAGGCAGCCACAGAGGGAAGGTCCTACAGGCTGCTGACAGCAGGAAGCGCTGAAGGTCTTGGGGGTACAACAAGAAGTCCAAGATCTCCGAGGCGGCAGCAGTCCCCCAGGTCCGGCAGTCCGTACTGGGCAGGACTCCCAGGTTCCGCTGCTGCTGGTTCCAGTAAGCAAAGGACAGTGGACCAGTCTGACCCAGGCGTGCAGAGAGGTTGATGGGCAGGGTGGGCTCAGCATTGGGTGGTGTGGAACTGAGCAGGGTGCCCCGGGGTTCAGCCTTGTTAAGCCAGGACTCGGATGTCCACTCGATGTACACTTTGAGGCCCAGGAGGGTGAGCAGTGCTAACAGGCAGAGCTGGCACTTGCGGCAACGCATGACCCGGCCCAGGGAAAGGGCCACCAGTGGGGCTGCAAGAGTCACAGGGAGCCACAGAGGTCTTTAGGGTGCAGGGCGGATCTCCAAAGAGGGCCCAGCTAAACCCAGACGAGCAGCCTGGAGCTTACCTAGTCCAGCCAGCCGGTCGGTCACGGCTTTTGAGACCCCGACCCTAGACATCCTGGCCTGCGGTACCCAGCTGTCACGTTTTCCTCGACCGAGTCCCCCACCCGCATCCTATTCTTTTCTTTCGTGCAGTATCGCTTCAACGCCATTCCTACCCCTTTCCCCAGCTCTTCTGTCTCCTCAGAAGTTCCAGCTCCCCGGGGGAACCCCTTTTACCTTCTTGGAAACCTACCTACCTCCTCCAGTAACCCCACCCCAGGGCCCGGGGTCCCGGGTACCTCTGGGTTCGCCTTCCGCCAGCTCTGGGGGTGGGGGGGTCCTCGGGTCAAGCCCTGCCCGGACTCCCTGCTCGCAGCTGCGTGTCCTCAGGCTGCCCGCCCAGCCCGCGCTGGAGTCTGGAGGGGCGGGCGGGAGGGAGGAGGCGGGAGGGCCCCTGGGGCCGGGAGGAGCCGGGGCGGGGCCGGGAAGGGAAGGGGAGGCAGACGGGGAGACGCGCCCTGGCGAGTTAGGGCTGGTTTTCTGGTGAGACGTCGGGAAAGGTGCAGGGATAGCCAAAGCCGCGGACCCGGACTCTGCGAGAGCCTGGGGGAGAATTCTAGGGAAGGGGATGCCAAGGCCCGCTGTTATGACATGAATGATCCAAAGACGGTCTGAGTTCCAAAGGCGAAAGAGAGGGAGGCCAAAGGGACTGGTTCGAGGCTACCGCCAGGAGGCGTCGTGACTGCTGCGAGCGGGAGGTTGGGTGGGGTGGGATGGTGGGGCAGGGGTGGTGGAGGGCGTGTTTGCAGGGGCCGCGAGGGGTAGAGAAACCCGAGGAGACCTTAGCGGGCAACTAGAAGAGAAAGGGTGAGGCAGGAGAAAGACACACAGGTGGCGGTTTCGGTCGGAGGAGCCTGGGAGGACGCAGAGAAGAAAGGAAGGAACAGGGAGAGGGGGTAGGCCAGGAGAACGATAAGAGGTGACAAAGTAGGGTGCACCGAGAGCCCTGAAGCTGGGCTTCTGCACCTCCTCCAACTTGTGCACGAGCCACCACCAGCCTAGCACCTCCATCCAGATGGGAGACGCCCGCCCTGTGATGCTCTGGGCTTTCCGCCGCACCCCTGGGGCAGGAGGGTTTCTGACTGTTTACTCCCCTGCTCTAGGGCCTCTGCAGTTGAGGCTGTGCCAGCAGTCTGGGGAGGCCAGCAGGTGGGGCCTTCTCAGATCTCTAGGGACCTAGGTTGGGAGGAAGCGGGCTCCCCACCCACCAAACCCGGGCTGACCCCTTGGAACTACCTGGTTTGGAGGACTGTCCAGATAGAACAGGAACCCAGTGTGCCAGCGCCGAGCCTGTTATCTGTCCAGGCCTGATTTCCTCCCTCCAAGTTTGAATAATGGAGCCCGTGGGAAGAGATGGAGGGAGAGAGCGGGGAGGAAATGGGGAATACTAACAGAGTAAGAGCTAGAGTGGGGAGATAGCCAAGGGTCAGGCCAGGGCCAAGCCCACCCCACACCAGGGCTGTGGGGGATGGGAGAGGCCCGTTAAGGCCTGAGCGCTCCCTCAAGGGCACTGAGGCGCTGTGACTGCCATCCTCCTCCTGGGGCCTGCAATCTCCTGGGAGGCTGGTTGCTGAGTGCAGCCGTGGTCCAACCCAGAGAAGCCACACAGCTGCTCGAACCAGGAGGGCTCAATAGAGAGCCGTGATTAACAAGAACGTGGGGCCGAGAAAGGAAGGGTCTGAGGCAGGAGATTACATTTGGGGGCCACAGTTTGGGGCATTTTCACTATGGGCTCTCACGTCAAGCCAGGCCGTTTCCAGTTTCTCGCACTGTAGGCTGCGGTTGGGTTCATGTTCCAGCCAGCCAGCCAGTCAGTCAGACCACCCGTGAGGCACAGGGTAACTAACAGAGCTAAAGAGCACCCCTGCTCAGTAGATTTGGCCCAAGTACCCTCACCACACTCTACACGCTTCCAGAGTTCTACCTGCACATTTCAAACTCTTTTTCTTCCGTATATGGGGATTTTGCCTGCATGTATGCCTGTGCATCCGTTTCATGCCTGGTGCCTGTGGAGGTGGGGCGAGGCCATTGCCTCCCCCTGAACTGGCGTTAGATAGCTGTGAACTACCATGGGGCTGCTAGGAGTTAAACACTGGCCCCCTGCAAGAGCAGCCAGTCTTAACCACGCAGCCACCTGCCAGCCCTTCCTTTTCTCCTGTCTTATTTTGTGTTACTTGTGAGCCTCTGGCTTCAGCTTCCTTAGTGCAGGGATGTTGGTTTTGGGGGAGTAGTGAGTGTTGAACCTAGGGCCTTGTGTATGCCACCACTGAGCGATACTACATCAGCTGGTGCCCTGTTCTTACCAGTCGGGGCACAGGAGACGCCTCCTCCTTCTGGAACAAGTGGGTTTGATCCTAGGGTTTATGGCTTTGTTAGCAGTAGAGGACACTCTTGAGTCTGCCTTCATTAGTGGATGTTGAGATAGGGCCTCACATGCAGTTCAGGCCAGGAACTTACTTTGCACACAGATTTGCCTCTCTTCTGCTTCCTGGAGTTAAGAATAAAGGACACAGGGGATTGGGGGATGGCTAGGCAGGTAAGAGCACTGGCTGCCTTTTCAGAGGACCTGGGTTTGATTCCCAGCACCCACATGGGAGCTCACAACTTCCTGCAACTCCAGTTCCAGGGGACCCACGGCCACCTCTGGCTACTAAGGGCACTGCACACATGGTACACTTATTTCCATGCACATAAATAAATTAGAGTCCTGATGAGGTCGTCACCGGATGGTTCTGCTGGCTCCTGGGCATCAGCAAGAGACTTGAAGTGGTTGGGGGCAGGGGTCAACCCCATTCCAAGAGTGACTCCTGGGGCTGCCAGTGAGCTCTCAAGTTCTCAGCCTGCTGTCACGCGTACACCTCTGAGCACTTACGGGTGCTCCCCCAAATCCCAGCACCCATACCACCTTTGCAGCCATAGCTGTGGGCACAGCAGCTACGGCCACATGCTGCAGCTGGCAGCTTGTTGCCATCAAGCAGGTGGCCTGGGACACGCAGCAGGCCAGGCTCTCCAGCATGCCGTTGCTTATTCTCCAACAAGGCGCTCACTGCTATGCTCTTGCCCAAGTCCCAGCCCTCCCAAATCCATTTTAAACTTTATCCCCAGAACTACACACCTGCTGCTGTCTGGATCCAGTTGGGAGGAAAAGCCACAGGCTAACGTGAACAGGGAAAGTTTAATATAAGGGATCATACACTTGCATGGGGCCTTGGAGCCATAACGGTCACTGGTAACACAGGTACCAGGAGTCGATGGGATGGTAGTGAGCCGCCCACCAGCAGCACGGGACTGGGGAAGCCCTGGACACTTTTAACTGCAGGAACAGTCCCGGCCTTCCCATTGGGCTCTCTCCAGTGCCCTCTGCTGACCAAGTCTGTTGTGCCAGCTGAAGAGAACATTTTCCCAACCACCCATCATTTTCACAGAGCAGGGTGCTGCACTTGAAGGTAAGTCGGTACATCAATGGGCGGCGCCTTGGGGCCTGGGGTGCTGCTAGCCGTTAATGAATGTGGGCCAAGGATGCTGGCCACCTGTGGCTCTGAGCAGCCCTGCACAAGGAGGAACCGGCACTGTAAAGGGCCAGCACTCTCTCCTGTCAGGCCCAGTGGATGTTCTTTATGAACAGGGTTAACGGGAAACTGTGGAGCCTCGAGCAGCTGTGCTTGGAGGGCTGTCTGCCACAGCGATGGCTGTCTGCCAGCTGCAGGCAAACGCCAGTCAATCCCAGACTCGGCATTCCTATTTGACAGTGCTCCTCTGTGTTGAATGAACGCCAGAATGAGGAGACATCACTCTCTACAGAGCCCCACAAGATCCTGCAAGACTGGGGCCACAGGCTAGGGAGAGAGGGAGCTAGATGTGTCCCGAGGCTGCGGGTCTGGCTCCAGCTTCAGGCCCTGGGCCCAGTCAGTGCCAAGGACTTCACAATGGGGCAACATCTCTTCTACCAGGATCTGAGTTAGGGCTGGGTGGGACACGGCAGGGAGGCCTGAGATGTCCAGCCTGCGGAGGTTCCTGCAGGGGTGAGAAGGACAGATGTGAAAGTAGCATCTGCATCTGTGTTTGTGTGCATGCACATGCATGTGTGCGTGTAAGCACATGCAGGCTAAAGATGGAACCCAGGGCTTTACACATTCTGCGGCTGGCCTACACCTCTAGCCCCTTACTGGTACATTCTAAGCAGATACTCTAGCTCTGCCAAGTTCCCAACCCCTCACTGGGGGATTCTAGGCAGGGGCTCCACCACTGAGTTACACCCTTAGCCCTCCAGTAAAACTCTATAGCTATGTAAATATGTGAAATTCATTGCTGACTCTAAATACGTTTCTCTGCCTCTTCTCTCCTGGGACTGTGTGACTACCATGGAGTTTCCATCCATATACAGAGCAAGCAAAAAACCAGGAGTCACCTACCACAGGTATTAGATCACAACAGGGAAGGTAGAGCCTCGTTGCACCTAGAATCCCCTCCCAGCTCTGCTGGCACAGAGCCAGCCTGAGCAGAAATCTTACTGGAGGTGGTGGAGGCAGGCAAGGCCCCGTTCTGAGACTTGGGGACACCCGGCCAGCGAGAGCTCCTGCAGTGAGTCAGCCAGTAGGTAGAGGCGGCTGAGGCACCAGTCATCCACGTTGGGGCAGCGCTGCAGCGACAGGGACCGCAGCGTCCTCAGGGGCAGGAGGTTACTCATGCCCTGGTAGTTGATGGCACAAGCACTGGCATCCACAGCCTCTACAGGCACCTCCCGGAACTGCAGGAACTCGGTAGGGAAGTTGCCACGCTCATTTGGACGGATCCACTCTTTGTCCTGAAACCTGGAACGAAGAGCAGCTTGATGGCTCTGCCTGGCTTCCCAAGTGTGGCCACCCTGGCGGTGGTGGCAGGCTGACACCCTCCTCATCCCATCCGTCACACAGGACACCAGAAGCCCCAGGTGCTGCTCAGCATCAGAGCCAAGAACTGAGGTGGACATGGCTGAGTGCCTGGAAGCCCAGCGCTGGGGAGACTGAGACAGCAGCATTGGGAATTCAAGGCCAGCCTGGGCCAGAGTGAGACCCGGCCACCTCCCCCCTCCCCAACACACACTCAGGAGAGGAAGGAGCCACGTGCCCGAGTCCTTGCTGACAGCTGTTCTAAGACACGCATCTCATCCTAGAGAAACGGCGTATTTTCCCATAAAGGAAACATCAAGGGGCCGAAGAGAGATGGCCTGACAGCAAAGCTCACAGCCAGTTAGTTTCCCAGAGCCCCATGGAGGAAGAACTAACTCCGTCAAGTCATCCTCTGACCACCACACACACCTCCACACTAAATAAGTAAATGTCAAAAAATATGTCTTTAAAAAAAGAGGGGAGAAAGGAGCATAAGCAAAGACCTTCTTGTCTGCTTGAGGCAGGGTCTTGAGTCTCGGTCTGTAGCCCAGGCTGGCCTACAATTTCTCTCTCTCTCTCCTGTTTTAGCTTTCACAGCTGGGGACTCAAGCACGTGCCACCATGCCCGGCTAGGGGGTATACTCAATCCACCCTCCTCTTCCTCCCCAGAGCTGGGGTTAGTGGAGTGTGACACCACACCAGGCAGAAAAACACTTTTTTAAGGTGGGGTTTTGCCACATAGCCCAGGCTGGCCGTGAACTCATCCAGAGTAGCTGGGATCAAGACTTTGCATATCACCCAGCTGCCTGGCATGACTGGGCACTGACATGTTTCGCCTCATGACAGCTGTGTAGACTCAAACCCCAGTCTTCAAAGCAAACCCTGTATTAGCAATGCTGTATACAATTCTTTCGTTTACGGTGTGTTTTTGAGACTGGGTCACACTATGTAGCCCTGGCTGCCCTGGAACTCACTTTGTAGATCAGGCTGGCCTAGACCCCAGAGATCTGCCTGCCTCTGCCTCTGCCTCCAGAGTGTTGGGATTAGAGGTGTGCTCCACCATGCCTAGCTGTGCATGATTTTTGATGTTTTTTAAAGAGGGAGTCTTAAGATATAGCCATGGATGGCCTAGAACTCACAGAGATCCGCCTGCCTCTGCTCCCATGTGCTGGGATTAAAGGGCTGGCTGTTAATTTATTTGTGTGTGTTTGTATGTCTTTGTGTACATGTGTTTGTGCATGTGTACAAGTGTGCATGCATGTGAGCCAGTGGTTGATGTCCAGCTCACCACCAGTTGCTTTTCTACTATGTTCGGAGACAGAATCACTGGCTCAGAGCGTGTTAGTCAGGCTAGGCTGGACAGCCAGCCAGAGCACCCCTGGGATCGACCTGTCTTTACCCACTGGGTACTGGGGCAAGGTGTACTCCACCATGCCTGATGTTTACAGGGGCACTGGACTCATGTCAAGACAGCAGAGATGCTCTCCCTCCCACAGCCCGTCATGACAGCTGTCATACTTCACTGCACCTCCTTGCTTCAGGATGAAGAGGGCACCTGTGACATACGGGCCATATTTCTCCTGGATGTTAGCGAAGGACCTGTGGAGAAAAGGACAGCAAAGGTGAAGGCTGGGGCTCTCACTGCCTGCCAGTTCTATGAGGAGCGGACTGCAGGGCGGCAGACAAATATTGACTAGCCTGGTTGCAAACCCAGTGTCTATACCGTGCTATGTCCTGGGATCACAGTGGGCAGAGTACACAGCTGTCTCTGCCTCTGTTGACCCACCTGGTGGAGGAGACAGACAACAAAGCAAGAAGTAGCCAGGCATTGGTGCCACAAACTTTAATCCCAGCACTCGGGAGGCAGAGGCAGGCAGATCTCTGTGGGTTTGAGGCCAGCCTGGTCTACAGAGTGAGTTCCAGGACAGTCGGGGCTGCACAGAGAAACCCTGTTTTGAAAAACAAACAACAACAACAAAGAGACTGGAGACGGCCTAGTTCCGTTGAGAGCACTTTGCTGCTCTGCAACTGCAGAGCATTCAGCTGGGTTCCCAGTACCTAAATCCAGTGGCTCACAACCGCCTCGAATTCCAGCTGCAGAGAACATGGTGGAAAGCAAACAATATGAGAACGAATGTGGTAACTGCTGGTCTGAATGAGAATGACCCTCATAGGCGCACAGGGCTGAATGTTTGGTCCCCAGCTGCTGGAACCATTTGGGAAGTGTCACTAGGGGTGGGCTTTGAGGTTTCAAAAGTCCATGCCAGGCACAGTCTCATGCTCTCTTTCTCTGGACTTGCAATTTGTGGATCTTAGCTACTGCCCCAGAGCCATGCCAGCCTCCTGCCATGTTCCCATCAGGATGGTCATGGATGATGGGGGATATCTTCCTGCATATATGTTTCTCTCATTGGCTGATGAATAAGACACTGATTGGCCTATAGCTAGGCAGAAAGCATAGCTACCAGCCCAGGGGAAGGCTGGGAAGAGGAAGGCCGTGAGAGGGACGCCATACTGCCAAAGGAATGACATGCCGGATTATGGGTAAGCCACAGCTTCGTGGCAATACACAGATTAATAGAAATGGGTTAATGGAGGGAGGGGGAGGGAACTGGGATCGATATGCATGAGGCTAGCCTGAGAGTAAGATTTCTTTTAAAAGGGAGACATGAGAGGTTTGTGTTTTAGCCACGTAGGCCTGAGAAGCCCGCTTGACCCGCCAGGCAGGCTGGTGGTAGAGTGCCTATATGAGTGGGATCTCAGGGAAGAGATGGGCCACGGATGAAGCTTGCGTTGGCAGTGGGAGCCACAGCCTCGTCTGGGGCTGACTATGGAGCTGGGGCAGGGCCTCCCTGGGGTCTTGCCAGCCACAGGTTCTCACCGGTTCTTCCAGTTCACGCTAGAAATCTGCTTCTGGAGCAGGTACTCTCTCAGAGCCTGGACGTCTCGGAAGTGATCCGACAGGAACTGTAACAGCGTCCTTCTCTTCTGACTGCTGTCTGGGGCCACTGATCCACTTGCACTATGGATGCCCCTGGCTCTCCCATTCCATTCACGGGCACCCAGGCGCAGGAACTGGAGAAAGGGAGAGGGAAAGGGTTGGGGGTGAGCCTGGAGGTGAATTCTATCCCCAAATCTCATACCAGGACTTTTAATCTCACCCCTGTCCTTCCTGAGTCTCCTGAAACCTCCTGGCAAAACCACCCCCCCACCAGCTTTGGGCAGCTCAGCGGTGGAGCCCTATTTAATATTCACAAGGCGCTGTGGTCAATCCCAGCCGTGTCCCACTTCCTCTGAGATTCCAAACATTTCTCCAAATTCTCCCATTTAACCAAACATAAAATCTTTCCTTAATGCAGCCAGTCTTGTTTTTCAAAATCTTTGAATTTCCCACCAAATCCTTATTTTTCCCTCCAAGCTCCCATTATACCTTAATTTCTCATCAATTCATCTTTCTGGGGTGTGTGGCATATGCATTCATGTGCATGTTTATTCAAATGTGTGGGTGTACATGCACACATGTGCCTGTGCATGGAGGCTAGGGGTTCTTCCTTAATTGCCATCTACTATATATATATTGAGGGAGGGGTCTCTCACTTGTACCTGGAGCACCCCAACCCAGCTACTCTGGCCAGTGTGCCCGAGGAATCAACTGTCTCTACCACCCGAGTGCTGGGACTGATGACAAGTGGGCCACCATGCCTGGCTTTAACAACTCTGGTGCTCATTCGCTTTAACAATAAACCATTTCCCTGGTTCAAATTTTACTCAGCTCTCTCTAGGGTCTTGCTGGACACCTAATTTCTTGGCCGCCCCTCCATTTCCGTCCAAGTAGCCTTCGCTTTTAGAGGTAGCGATGGGGATGGAACCCAAAACAGTGTCAACAAAGCACTGCACCACTAACTACGCTCTCCAATTTAATGACTAATGGAAGCTGTATGAATTTCCCCCAGGTTCTTCCTCGGAACTCCATATTCACTCCTTGGTTCCCGCTTAGACATCGTGCGCTTTGGTTTTCCTGTTGAGGTTTACTTGTTTATTTACCGACAGGGTTTTATGTTGCCCTGCCTGGCCTCCAACTCGGTACACAAAGATAACTCCCGAACCCCTTAACTGTGCAATCCCAAATACTGGCAGGCATTACGAGATCCTTAAATTCCCCAAGAATTTCGCGCAACAGTATTCGTAGCTCTGCATCCCCCCAAATCCCTGACCCACGTCCAGTCAGTCCTTCCAGGCCAGATTCTGCCCGCTCTCCCGGGACGAGCGGTCCTAGTCCTCGGATTAGCCAGTCCGCCCTCACCCATTGGTTTCTGTACCAAGCTTAAGCCCAGCGCGCCCGAGGCCCTCAGTGGCCCCCGACAGCCCCACCGGCGTCCCCAGGGCGAGGCCCAGCAGGAGACACTCTGTCCCCGCAGGCTTTTGCTTCCCTGCAGGCTGACCGAGCTCGCGACGGCGGAGCCGCAAAGTGAACTACAGTCGGAGGGCTCCAGGAGCCGCGGTCACCTACCGCCCTGGGCGCCGCCATCTTGCCGGGTGACGTAAGCAGGAGGGCGGGGCTTTCGAGCACAAACGACGTTGTGACCACGCCCCTTCTTTTATTTATGTATTTAAGCCCGCCTTTTAAAGGCGCGCGCGCGCGCGCACACACACACACACACACACACACACACACACACACACACACACACACACACACACACACATACACGCACACACACGCACACACACACGCACACACACACGCACACACACTAACCCTGTTGATGTGTTCAGCACCCTCTCTTTAAGACGGACTCTTCACACCCTCTAGAGAGGGAGGGGCGGTCTTTTCTCTTAGGGAGCGTCTTTCCCTGACTGTGGTAGCAATTCTGTCCTCCCCTTTTGTACATTTGCCCTCTGGGCTGTTGCACCCGGTCCTCTCTCTCCGCGCCCTTCCCCTCCTCCTCCTCCTCCCCCCACATGGCCCAGCTCAGTCTGGCCATGTCCCTGCCTCTGGCTATGTTCTCCACATACCTACAATAAACTCTCCTTTGCCATACCTAGGAGCCGGCATGTCCTTTCCTTTTTATTTTTTCATTCCCTTATTTGAACTTTTATTATTGTGTGTGTATACATGCCCACATGTCACGGTGCACCTGCGGAGATAAACAAAACGAGGTCCCAGGAAGTGAGTTTAGGTCCTCTAGCTTGCACGACAAACACCCATGGAGTTGTCTGGCTGGCCCTATTATAATTAGATTTTAAAATTTTGACATGTGTGTGTTGTCTGCACCACGTGTGTGCAATACCTTGAAGACCAGACGTTGGATCCCTGGAATTGGAGTTGCCAGCCACCCTGTGTGTGCTGTGAATTCAACCCAGGTCTTCTGGAAGAGCACTCAGTGCTCCTAATTGCCACGAAGCCTTCACCCCAGCGGATGTTACATTTGTTTTTGTGTTTGTTCTTGTTTTCTATCAGGATCAGGCAATGGAAGGGTGAGGTGGGTAGCCAGGTTAGATTCAGTGTTAGAGACTGCGTTTAGTTTGGAATTGACATCTAGACTGTTGAAATTTTGTTGCTAAAAATTTTCTTCCTACAGGATCCCATGGAGCAATCATCCTCCCAGTTCAGCAGAAAGTAATCTTAAGATAACAACACCCCCTTTCCCTACTCTAGGCATTTGGGGATAATATTCATCTTCTTAGGGTTGGGTATGGAAGGTGATGCTAAGACTCAGGTATCTCTTTTAGACTAGGATAGGATATGGTTGGGAAAGGTATGGTTTAGATGGGATATGGGTAGATTAGCCTATCTTCTTGTGAATTATTTCAGTAATAGTGAGATATTAGTATCATACAGCTTACATGGTTATAAATTCTTATATGTGGTAACCTATGCAAAATTAAGTTTATTCTCTTCCCAGAATTGTATATAAACTGTATATTTTGTCATATTGTGAAAATCTTTCCAGTTATGATGTTTTTTTGCACAATATCCTTACCATATTCTATGTATGTATACTTTTACTTATGTTCAAGACAGTTTTGTATATTGATACAATTTAGGATATTTTTATCATGCTACACTTTATAGTTCTACCTCTGGTCTAGACATTTCTACTCTACCTCTGCTTTAGGGAATGATGTATCTATATGTACATAGTTACATTGCTTAGGTATTTGTCCTTGCTTTACTCAGGGAAGTTTCAATCAATGTTATAGCTAGGTTCCTGAGTATTACAGATTATCTTCACCCATGTTTCCTATACCTATGAGATTAGTCAGAAATAGATGCTTAATCATCAAAGACTTCATAGACCTGCAGAACTTGGCATCTACATGTTTTAATATTAGTACTCCACTGACATGAGACACTATTGCTCCTGACAGCACCATGCACCTTCCCGAAAAATGTTGGACACTGTTGTTGCTCCTTCTGGAGTTCATCCTCGGTTCAGCTATGGCCTTTTGGGCAAAGAACTGCCCCCACCTCGACCACTGATTTGGACATGCGGTCCTATGTGCTTACAGGAGACAAACATAGAAGACTGCTGAACCTTGCCAAGTCAGGGTAAAACAGCCTTTCTACCTCCCTGCTTTTGTTGTGGTCTGTCAAATACTCCTGGCCTTAGCCAAAACTGGCTGTACCAACATTGCTGTGAGACCTTGGGTGACTGTCCAGGTAGCTTGCTGTTTCTGTCCTTGCTGCACCTTTTGGAAGTTGCCCATCCGCACTTACTGTCTACCCTAGTATCATTATTTTCCTTCTCAGGTCTTTGATGAGGTTGAAGAGTAAATTATCATAACTATTATTCTCTCTTCCTAGTTGGATATATTAGGTACTAGACTTAAATTTTCCAGCTTAGGACAACTCTATTGTAAACCCTGTTTCAACTTCACCCTAGGACTAGATAGTTAGGTATTAAGTTTGCATGTTCTTGATTTTCCTTTAGAGCACACTTGTTATTCACTGTTTTGTATATAGTTTTTGTATCTAGCCCAAATCTTTTCTTTAGACTGAAAGGGGAATTGTAGTGAGATATTCACCTTGTCCACATCTGTGGCATAGACCACATCATTGGGGGGGGTGGAGACAGGGCGGGACATGACCTGGGGGAACTAAGGCTGAGGAGGGGGCTCAGAGAGCTCTCTTGTTTGCAGCACAGGGACAGGAGTACATCTGGAGGCATCCTTGGGATCAGAAATCTGCTGGTGTTCATCTGTCTATGTTGTGAGTTATTTCTCCCTGAATAAACATCTATTTGGCCTATTTGTTTCTCCTGATCCTTAAACATCAACACACACACACACACACACACACACACACACACACACACACACGGTTTCTTTGTAGCTGTGGAGGCTGTAGACCAGGCTGGGCTCGAACTTACAGAGGTCCACCAGCCTCTGCCTCCCAAGTGCTGGGCATAGAGCCACCAGCAAAGGCCTCTGCAGTAGGTGCATTTAATTGGAATGAGTGCCAGAAAAGCAAAAGGTGCTTAGAGGTTTGGAGTAACAGTGTTCGGGCTGTGATAACAGCCAGTGCAGAGGCCCTGAGTAGGCACAGCTGGCAGAGAGGTAGGAACAGGACCAGAGAGGTGGGCAGTGGACTGTCGGTGCAGGTCAAGTAGGGTTTTGTTCTACACACATCGAGAGAGAGGAGTCTCAACATCTGATTTACATGTTGCAAAGAGCTGGAGGATGACTCTTGGAGGGCAGGGCTGGACATGAGATCAGCAAGGGGGGGGGCAGTGTTGAAAACTGCCAGAGACAAAAGCCTGAGAAACCAAAAGGTGTCAGGGGCTGGAGACGTGGCTCAGAGGTTAAGAGCACTGGCTGCTCTTCCAGAGGTCCTGAGTTCAATTCCTAGCAACCACATCAGGGGCTGGAGACGTGGCTCAGAGGTTAAGAGCACTGGCTGCTCTTCCAGAGGTCCTGAGTTCAATCCCTAGCAACCACATGGTGGCCCACAGATCCCATCTGTAATGTCTGGTGCCCTCTTCTGGTCTGCAGGCACACATGCAGACAGAACACTGTATACATAATAAATCAAAGGTGTCACACAGTGGGAGTGGTGGGTGGGTTTGCCCAGCTGGAGGGTTGGTAGACTGAATAACCCCCAACTGCAAACGTCCTGGTCCTGCAACAACCCTCAGAGGCTGTATGTATCAGTGAGTGAAAGCAGGTTACAGAAGGAAGATTGTTTGGGGGGGAGGCATGGGAGCATGGGGCAGGCAGGCCTGGCATCAGGAGCAGGAAGCTGAGTGTTCATAGCTTCAGCTCAAGTACAAAGCAGAGAAAGCAACTGGAAATGGTGAGGCTTGAAACTCTCAAATCCCAGCTCCAGTGAGCAGGAAGGTGGTTCCTCCCAAAGCTCCCCAAACCACCACGGACCACCCAACTGCCTGAGCCCATACTGCATGTTACTTCATATGGTAAAAGACACCCCCTCCCACATCTGATTGCCAATCCCCTTCTTAGCAGTCTGGGCTGAAACTTGTAATCTCCTCCTGCCTCCCAAGTGCTGAGATCAAAGCCACCACTGCTCAAAGCCACCACTGCCCAGCCAGTTTAAGGACCTTGAGGTGAGGGTGGGGACTGGGTGGGATTGGTGGGGAAGGTCTTATCAGAAGGATGACCAGTACTGTCAACAGTTGAAAGATTGGAGTCATGCAAGGAAACAGGGAGGTGATGGGGAATGTCCTTCTGTGTGCTGTGAATATATATTCCTCTTATTGGTTGATGAATAAAGCTACTTCAGCAATTGACAGGCAGGATGTAGCCCCGAAGGAAGTCCAAACACGGATAGAGAAAGGTAGTAGACAGAGTCAGGGAGACACCATGTAGCTGCTGAGGAAGCCAGAGGTCTGGGCATCATCAGTAAGCCAAGTGGAGATACCCAGATTAATAGAAATGGGTCAATAATTAAGAGACAGCTAGCCAAGAAGAAGCCCGAGGCAATAGGACAAACAGTTTATAATTGATGTGTTTATTGGGGACTGCACATCTGCGGGACCAGGTGGGACAGAAACTTCCATCCACAGTAGCCTGGGAGCTCTGAGAGTAGGGTGTGGGTTCTGTCCTGGTTCTGTGCTGGAAGCAACCAAGTCTAGTGCATCTACTTTACCTTCAGAATGGCAGGAGCTTAACCTCCTGGGCTTCCCCTGTTCCGTGATAGGGACTGGTGTGTGTGTGAGTGTGTGTGTGTGAGAGAGTGCTGTCCCTGTGTGTGTGTGTGTGTGTGTGTGTGCGCGTGTGTGTGCTGTCCCTGTGTGTGTGTGTGTGTGTGTGTGTGCTGTCCCTGTGTGTGTGCGCGTGTGTGAGTGCTGTCCCGTTGTGTGTGTGTGTGTGTGAGTGCTGTCCCTGTGTGTGTGTGTGTGTGTGTGTGTGTGTGAGTGCTGTCCCTGTGTGTGTGTGTGTGTGTGCGCCGTGTGTGAGTGCTGTCCCTGTGTGTGTGTGTAAGCGCGCGCGTGTGTTGTGGACCGTGGAGTTGCATTCTTAGCCTGACCCTGGAGCTCTGCTCATCTTAGTTAGGCACTCACTCTGTCACTGAACTACACCCCCAGTCCCTTGTGGGCTTTGATTTTGTTTTGCTTTTAAGGCAGGGTCTCATGGAGCACAGGGCTAGTGGCTATGAATGACATTGAACTCAACTCTCCGGTTCCTGTTTCCAAGTGTTGGGGTCACAGGCATATGCCGCCGTACCCAGTCAGTGTGACATGACATTGACACAGAACCCAGGACTTCCTGCATGCTAGGCCAGCCCTTCACCAACTGAGGCACATCCGCTGATCCCCCTTCCCCCTTACATTTGGGTTTTGAGACAAGATTTCATTTTATTTCCTTGAAACTCAATATATAGAACCTGTTGCCCTCAAATAACTTACCCTGATGTCTCTACCTGTCAACTAGGGTACCCTGCTTTTCTGTGAAAAAACAAAACAAAAACAAAACCAAAAACAACCCTTTTTTTGATACATGTGGTGGTTTGAAAGAAAATGCCCCCACAAAGGAGTGGCACTATTAGGAGGCGTGGCCTTGCTGGAGGAAGTATGTCACTATGGGGATGGGCTTTGAGGTCTCATTTGCTCAATCTTTTCTCAGTGTGACTAGATCAACTTCCTGTTGATAGGCTGTTCCCCTATTCCTCCAACATCATGTCTGCCTACTGCCATGCTTCCCAACACGATAATGAACTGAATCTCTGAAACTGCAAGCTAGGCCCAGTGCAATTTTTTCCTTATAAGAGTTCCCAAGCGCTGGGCATTGGTGGTGCACGCCTTTAATCCCAGCACTCGGGAGGCAGAGGCAGGCGGATCTCTGTGAGTTTGAGGCCAGCCTTGTCTACAGACTGAGTTCCAGGACAAGCTCTACAACTATACAGAGAAGCCCTCAACTATACAGAGAAGCCCTGTCTCAACCCCCCCCCAGGAGGCAGAGGCAGGTGGATCTCTGAGTTTGAGGCTAGCCTGGTCTACAGAGTGAGTTCCAGGACAGCCAGGACTACATAGTAAAATCCTGTCTCCAAAAACTAAAAACTGTTACGGGAGGTTTTTCCTGCCGGCGCCATCCTGCCTGCAGCCAGTCTGGGCCCACAGCCGCACCAGCCCCAAATAACACTCAGAGACTCTGTATTTGATATAATCCTGTTGGCCAGTTACCATTATTGTTTATATTCTGTCTTAATTATTAACCCATTTCTACTTATCTAAGTATTTCCACGTGGTCGTCTTATCAGGGAGCCACAGCTGGCGTCCTCCTTCCTCCCTGGTCTCCATCTTGACCCTCCCTCCTACTTCCTCTTTCCTCCTTGTCTCCTAGCCCCGCCTATCTTGCTATCTCATTAGCCCAACGGTGCTTTATTAATTAACAAGTATGAGAAACATGTTTACAGGATAACATCTCCCATCAAAAAACAAATCAAAAAAGTGTTTCTTCATAGCAATAGAAACCCAAACTGAGACTCTATGTGTGTGTGTTTGTGTGTGTGTGTGTGTGTGTGTGTGTGTGTGTGTTGTGTGCACATGTAGGTCAGAGGACAACTTGCAAAAATCAGCTCTCTCCTTCCATTATGTAGGTCCTGGGGATTGACCTCAGATCATCAGGTTTTGTGATAAGCTCCTTTGCCCTCTGAACCATCTCTACGGGGTCCTTGCATTGTCTTAGCTACCAAGATTGTGGTGATTTATCACAACATCCACAGGAAATGGATCCAGTGGGTGGGTTAGATCCGAAGTGGGAGCTCTCTGTGCTGTACACACTGACCTTGAGATGTGAGACTTGCAGTTAGAGTCTGGGCTCATGGGGGCAGCTGAGGTCTAAGCCAGGGACCCAGGCATGCTCATGGGCTTGTAGGGGTCAAGGCAGAGCATGACCTGGAGCACTTCCCAGTCCTGAGCCCCTGGCAGTGACACAGTACAGCCATGTCCAAGGCTAGCAGAACCGGCTGCATACTGAGGCTCTCCAGGCACACCGGTGGGCAGACAAGGATCGACTTCAGGGGCCGGCCAAGGCCGTTCAGCTAAAGAGGCCGAGGAATCGGGGCTGGAGAGGCGTGAGGACTAGGAAGGAAGGCAGCCTCGCTCCTTCAGGTGCTGAGCATTAAGCACCGTGTCCCCTGACCGGTCAGCCTGAGAGGCAACAGTGTGCAGTTGGACCTCTGCTCCAGGCTATCTTTGGGCCCTGTGGGATCAGGGAGCTTGGACTCCAGAGAGGGAAAAAACGTGGCCAGCTGATTCCGAGTGAAGCGTGGACTTTGGGATGTCTCTGCCAGCCCCTCCCGACCTCTTCCCCACCGCCTCCCAGGGGACTGGGTCACTAGACTTTGCTCCTTCCTGCTTCCTGCTCTTCCTGTTCAGACTATGGAGCTGTGGGTGCAGCTGAGGCAGGCTGGACTGGAGGGCCTTGGATTGGGTCCACCCCCCCAGGCCCTAAGGATGCCCCCGCCGGAGGGGAACCCTGGCCACACCCTTATGTCCTCGGGGACAGAACTTGGGGGCGCCAGGGAGAGGCTGCTGTGGATCTGGGAGGAGTTGGTGAGTGAAAGGGGCCAGAGAGACAGGAGATAGATACGGTGGGCGAGACCATGAGTGAATGTCAATAAAAACAGACATAGCCAAGGATCAGCTAGGCCTGGTGGCGCAGCCTGAGGCAGGAGAATTTCAAGTTTAAGGTCGCAGACCGAGCTCATGTGCGAAAGTAAAATAAAACAAGAGCAGAGCCAGGTAGCGTGGGGACAGAGCCTGCGAGTCAGGAAGGGCGACAGTCCAGGGGAGAAATGAAGGAAGACATCCCGATGCGCTCAGGGACAGACAGGACCTCAGACGGATGGCACCTGGGAGGCGCGAGGGTTGAGAGAGCAGAGTGGGAGATGTGGAGTCAGACACTAAAAGAAGGGCCACAGACATGAAGGGGCAGAGGCCCGCAGAGAGATGGACCAAGCGGCAGCAGGATGGGCAGATGGCACAAAGAACCCCAAATCAGCGAGGTCCTGGCGAGGCAGGCTAGGGCTTGAGCTGGCACCTGCTGCCGTGGAGCTCCTAGCACGCGTCCTTGTTCCGTGTGGCATGCCTACGATGCTCCTCTATTCCTGTAGGGGAACCTGCGCAGAGTGGATGTCCAGCTGTTGGGACAGCTGTGTCACCTGGGACTGGAGATGGGGGCCCTCCGGGAGGAGCTGGCCACCATCCTGGAAGAGGAGGAGGAGGAGGAGGGCTGTGTCGGAGGAGAGGACGGCGGGCCTCAGGGGAAGCAGGAGGAGGGGCATCCAGGGGCCTCCTATCCAGCCCTGAGCCTCCCTGACTTTGAGATGACCATCTGAGGTAATAGAGTTCGACACACGCCTGAGATGCAAATGTTCGCAGAGGCGAGAGGAGATTCGGGTGCAATCACAGTGAGAATCAGTGGCGCTGCTTCAGAGGCCGCTCTCCCGCTGGAGTGATGGAGATCCCGCATGGCCCCGGGGATGTGGGCGGGTTCAGGGGGCACAGACGCCATGGGTCTGTCTGCAGAAGTGTTTGCAGTGTGAGCTGGAGACCTGGCGCTTGGCAAAGTGACGCAGGTGTTGGCAGACAGAATGGAAGACCAATTCAGCCTGGTGTGGCAGCTGTCAGACTGAGACGCGAATACGGGGAAGGTCAACGCCTCCCAGTAATTTAAAAAATTGAACACATGTTGAAATGATGTTTTGAATACACAGGATAAAATACTAATATCATAGGCTTTTATTGTGGCTATGTACAACATAAAACCATTTTAGCCATTTTTTACGTGTGGTGCGTGAAGTGCGCGCATACATATGTGTGCAGGTGTGTGCGGGCTGTCTCCCTCTGTGGGTCTCTCACTGAATCATGCCGCTGAGGCTAGGCTGGCCCTCAAGCTCCCAGGACCTGCCTGGCTGCCCCGTCCCCAGTGTTGGGGGTACAGGCACGTGTAGTTGAGCCTGGCCTTTTCCAGACCATTATGTTTGCACAGCGAGTGCTCTGAGCCATCCCCTAGGATGTCCATGCCACACTCTACCCTGAGGTAGGGTCTCTCATATTCATGGCTGAATGCTATGGTACCTGGCTGGAGAGTTTCTGGTGGTTCTCCTATCTCCTCCTCCCATCTCTCTCTTTCTGTGTGGGCGCTGGGATGAAGATTCTCACTAATTGGTCCAGGTTTACATTGGTTCTGGGGATTTGAACCAGGTTCTGATACTGGCAAACACTTTACCCACGGAGTCATCCTCAGTCCCTCTTTCTTTTTAGTGAATTTTTGTTTTTGGACAGGATTTCTTTATATACCCCAGTATGGACTGAAATTCTCACTTTTTTTCCTTCAGCCATCTGAGTGCTGGGGTGACAGACGTGAGTTACATACCTGGTGTCCTGACTTTTACTTTCCATTTTGGTTTTTCCAGGCAGGGTTTCTCTGTGTAACAGTCCTGGCTGTCCTGGAACTCACTCTGTAGGGCACTCAGAGACCTGCCTGCCTCTGCCTCCCGAGTGCTGGGACTAAAACCACCACCGCCACCACCTTCTCTCCTGACTTCTTAAAGCTGAATATTCCATTGCATGTATTTACCGTATTTTCTTTATTGTCCTTTCCTTCTTATCATATTTCTTTTTAAAATGATTTATTTATTTTTACGTGCATTGGAGTTTTTGCATGCTTGTATGTTTGTGTGAGGGAGTCAGGTGTCTTGGAAGTGGAGTTACAGTTGTGAGCTGCCGTGTGAGTGCTGGGAATTGAACCCATGTCCTTTGGAAGAGCAGTCAGTGGTCTTAACCACTGAGCCACACCCCCAGTCCCAGGATGGCTGAAGCAGGAATAGAGCACCATGATTGTGGGGACTGATAGGGACAGATGCTCCCAGTTGCTGGAGGAAATGTGACTCTTTGTGGTGTGTACAGAGCTGGCCAACAGAAATGGACAGAGCAACTGATCTTCAGGAGCTGTGGAAACTTCCACCCTCAGGAGACTCAGACTCACACTGTGTGGACAGCTCCTTCCATCGCCTTAAGACTTATAACCTGTCACTTGTAGCATGAAGGTCTGAACGGGCTATGGATTGGGTAAAGCAGAAAACAGTAAGCAAGAAATAAAATGCGCGTGCGTGCTGAATTTAATTTTTTTGTTTTGGTTTTTCAAGACAGGGTTTCTCTGTATTGTGTTGGAGCCTGTCCTGCCACTTGCTATGTAGACTAGGTTGGCCTCGAACTCAGAGATCCTCCCGCCTCTGCCTCCCGAGTGCTGGGATTAAAGGCATGCATCACAAACACCAGGCTCAGACTTTGATTGGCCAATTTCTAGAGAATGGGAAGAGACTGGAGGTTTGGGGGCCGCAGAGACATGAGCTGCTGCTTGGTGATGGTAGCTTTAGAGCAGGCGATGAGCTCTGGTAGAGCCGCGCTAGTGGCTCAGCCTGCTATGACTAATGTCACTCGTTTGTACCTGAAGCTGGTTCAGATAGCACTTCCTTATTTCCTTTTTTTGATTCTGGGCCTCTCCATATAGCCCTGGCTGGCCTTGAACCCATAGATCTCTGCCTGCCTCTGCCTCCTGAGTGCTAGGATTAAAGGCGTGTAACCACACCTGGCAAAATACAACTTCTGTTATAAGTATCTTACAGTTTAAAACAGCCTTTAGGGAAGTGTATAAAACACATGTATTTGGGTCAGACAATGTTCTCTAAACTGGTATACAGAGCCTTGGGGTGAAGAGCCAAGGAGTTAGAGCCAGGTCATAGTTCTGCTACAGCCCAGACGAGAGCGGCAGTTCTCCCAGTGAACACCAGGGGGTGACGTTGCAACACAGAACCGATACTCAGAAACCTTCCCCCTAAAAGCCTTAAGCTGCTTTGAGGCCTGGCTTCCACCCTGGTACCAGCAGATCTGGAGCTCCCTCCCAGGAGCCTGCTCTGACTCCCTGGCTCCTTCTCATGTCCTTGAGGAACCCACTCTGCTAGGAGACCCTTCTTGTCATTACCCACAGAGAGGAGGTGACCACTGGAAACATCAAGAAAGAGAACAGAGATAGCACACACACACACACACACACACACACACACACACACACACACACACACCGGCCTAGGGAACTCAGGCTCCCATCTTTGGTGCTGACAGACAAGGTCAGGACATAGCAGAGGGCAGCCCTGGTGAGAGCTGCTGTTCTCTCAGGACACAGGGCACTTCTCAGCGTTGCAGCCCAAAGCATGTTCTAGAACACTGAACCAGAAAGGGAGAATGGGGAGAAGGAACAGCACTGAGGCGGAAACAGCTGCTCTCTGACCCAGACCTCGTGGATCTGGGAGGGGCCCCTGGGAGGAGGAGGGGGGTCAATGAACAACAGCGGAGTTGACACCTGGCGCACCGGGGCCGAGTGGAGCTCTGAAGCCAAAGCTCTTCCCACCGCGGGAGGACAGAGCAGACCGCAGAGACCATGGGCCACCTGTGCCTGCCTCCAGAGCCCAGACCTGGGAATGTGTGAGGGCTGGCTTGTATTTCCTGGGGTCTACTGGGCAGGAGGAGAGACCCCCAACCAGGGGTCTGTGCTTGGATGGCAGAGAGGGGCAGAGGCTCAGCAGGGGAAGAGAAGGGGGTGTGGAGGAAGGCTCCACATCCTCCTACCCGGCTGGTCTCCAGGTTCAGAAGACTGATGCTCACAGTGTGTCAGGGTGACTCCAAATGAAGGGCATCGGACATTGTCCTCAGCTCCCAGCCCGGCATTTCATAAATAGAGCCCCGAACCTGAAAGAAGTGGACACTCACTCACTCACTCACTCACTCACTCACTCACCACCACCCACTCACTCACTCACCCGCCCACTCACCCACCCACTCACCTACCCACTCACTCACTCACCCACCCACCCACCACCCACTCACCTGCTCCTATTCACTCACCCACCCACTCACTCACTCACTCACCCACCCACTCACTCACTCACTCACCCGCCCACTCACCCACCCACTCACTCACTCACCACCCACCCGCCCACTCACCCACCCACTCACTCATCCTCACCACTCAACACTCGCACTCACCCACCCACTCACTCTCACTCACCACTCTCACCCACCCACTCACCCACCCACTCACTCACCCAGCCCACTCACCCACCCACTCACTCACCACCACCACCACAGCACTCGCCCACTCACCCACCCACTCACCATCCTCACTCACTCACTCACTCACCCGCCCACTCACCCACCCACTCACCCACCCACTCACTCCTCACCCGCCACCACACCCACCCACCCACTCACCCACTCACTCACTCGCTCCTCACTCACTCACTCACTCGCTCGCTCGTTCACTCTCTCACTCACCCACAGGGGTCTTCTCACAAAGCCAGAGTTCTAGGACACAGGAAGATGGCACAGGAGGGACATCTAGAGGGTGAAGTCAGAGGCTGAGAAAAACCACGGTGGGAACAGTACAGAAGGTCAGGATAAAAGCCCCAGGGTTTCTAGAGGTCAGGAAGGCAGCCCCCAGCCTCACACACACCACAGACAACTGAGGGTGAGCATGGATCTAAGTGCAGTGAGCGGTGAGCTGTTCAGACATCCAAGACACCCAGACAGAAGGAAAGCAAGTTCAGGGGTGCTGAGAGAATGAAGGTGCCGCTGGTGATCTCCATAACTCATGCTGAAAGTATTGCTCAGTGGTAGAGCCCCTGCCTAGCATCCCCCAGTGAGGGGCTGGGGCGTGGCTCAGTGGTGGAGCCTCTGCCTAGAATCCCCCAGTGAGGGGCTGGGGGCATGGCTAGGGCACAGTTGCCTACTAACATGCAGAAAGTCCTCGATTCTCTAGCAACAACACACACACACACACACACACACACACACACACACACACACGCCTCCCCTGACACATACTCCAAGGCTGAGAGATGAACATCCTGCTTGGGACATAATAATTCATCTTTCCACCAAATAGTGATTTACAATATTGATAGATCTCTCTTTTGTCCCAACCCCAGACTCCTCTTTAACCTGCTAGGACCTTCTCATGACTACCCAACTCAGTGCCATCTGTGTTGTTGAAGGGATGAATGTTCTTTCAGTTGTCCACATCTAACAATTTCCCTACCCATTTTTTTTTTCAGTTAAAGGGAAAAGAGCTGACAGACACTGGATTTTGAGGACGTTCCGGGCCCGGCTGAGAAGAATTGTGTCCCTCAGTGTGCGAGTAGGAAGTTTAGAGACGTGTGTGAGATTCACTGACTGGTGGTGTTTTGTCCCAGACTCTCCCTGGCTAGTGCCTGGAGGACCTGCCTGTTGGTGACAGTGGGGTGTGGGAGACACCCATTATCACTGTGTCGGGGCAGCCTGTGGCTTCAGAGTTAATGGTGCGCCTGTGTTTGGTGCACTGCTGTATGGAACTGTGATGTCCTCTTGGTGGATTTTCCCTTTACTGAGCATGAAGCATCCTCCTCATGCAAATAACAGCTATGCCTGCTTCTCTGTCACCAAAACACTAAACAACCCTAACCCTAACCCTAACCCTAACCCTAACCCTAACCCTAACCCTAACCCTAACCCTAACCCTAACCTGCCGTGACCGCGGCAGCTGTGATAAGGGAAACACGCAATGGAGTAGCCTGCAGTTTCAGAGGTCAGTGCACCGTCCTCATGGTGGGGCATGGCAGCGTGCAGACAGACATGCTGCCCGAGGAGGAGCTGAGAGTCCTACATCTCATAGGCAACAGGAAGTCGACACTGGGTGGAACGTAAGCAAGAGACCCAAAGCCTGTCCCATGGCGACACACTTCCTCCAACAAGGCCACACCTACCTCACTAGAGCCACACCTCCTAATAGTGCCACTTTATGGGGGCACCGTTTCCTTTCAAGGCACAACACCAGCTCAGCCCAAACTACTGAAAGTAAGCAAGAAGAGGATCCTCCCAGGAGGACTCACCTGGGAGAAGCTAGAAGAGCAGGGCAATCAGGGGAGGGCAGGGGAGGGCAGGGGAGGGCAGAGGAGGGCAGGGGAGGGCAGGGGAGGGCAGAGGAGGGCAGGGGAGGGCAGGGGAGGGCAGGGGAGGGCAAGGGAGGGCAGGGGAGAGCAGGGGAGGGAAGGAGAGGCAGGGAGGGGAGGGGAGGGCAGGGGAGGGCAGGGGAGGGCAATATTCTTACTCATGTATAGGAATGCAATCATAAGGACTACAGACTGATGGGAGACGCCATTCTGTAAATATGTTTCTCTTATTGGTTAATGAATAAAGCACTGTTGGCCAATAGGAAGGAAAGATAGGTGGGACTAGGACACAAGGAGGATTCTGGGAGATGTAGAAAGAGGAGTCAAGATGTAGGCTATGAGAGGAATAAGAGGTTTAGACTCTCTCTCTTTCTCTGGTAAGACCACGTGGAAATACTTAGATTAATAGAAATGAGGTAATACTTAAGATGCAGCTAGCCAATAAGAAACGCTAGTAACAGGCCAACAACTTTATATCTAATACAGCGTCTCTGTGTGCTATTTGGGGCTGGCACCGCTGTGGGACCAGGCTGGCGGGAAACTCCTCCTAACAACTAACAGTGAAAGCTCTTTATTAATGTAAGTACTGATCTCCAGTCCTTACTAGGACTTCAGCAGACACTGGCCCAGTGCTCCGAGAGAGGTGGGTCCTCCATGCCTGTCTTCCAGGGCCCACATCAGGACCCAGCACCAACACTCCTCAGGTTCAATCTTGGAGACACGAACATGATGCTGGATAATGAGGGAAAGACACAGCCTGTTTGCCAGCCTGTGTGTCCACAGATCCCAGCAGCTCCCCCAGGTGCCCGTTGTACCCTGACTGCGAAGTCCTGGGCCTGCTCTGTCAGGGGTCCCTGTACACTCCCTTTGCTTCAAGCATCTCCCACAGATAAATGCAGCAGACGGCGAGAAGTTACCTGGGGGGGAGAGGACAGGAACTTCCCATAGGGGTTAGCTGGGACAGGAGCAGAGCTGAGCTATAGATCTGCCCACAGGCAGACAGAGTGTCTTCCTGAACCTTCTCCTGAAGACGGAAGCTCATGGCTGCCCAGCCTCTCACCTGACCTGACCCTGTGGTTCCCAGGACGCACATGGCAATCCTCTTCCATGCTCAGGGCACGATGCTCCTTCTGAGACAAATGATCCCACATGTCTGTCCTTGGACAGAGGCCATGATAGGGACTCGCATATAGGACAGTCCTTGAATCAGTTGTGACTCAAATGGTCCTTTAGCATCCTGCAGAGCCACCTCTGTGGCTTCCTGTTGGAGTAAATCCTACTTGAGAGACTGAGTGTCAGACACTGGGAAAACCAGGAAGCCAGCTGTGTCACAAAGGGAAGCTAGCCCTTGCTGGGGACTCCAGAGCCTCTCTGTGATGACAGTTCCGAGGACAGAACACAGCAGAGGGTATTGCTAGGTGTCTGATTGTCCTAGGAGACAGGGTCCCCATCATCTTGTTCAAAGTAGAACATGGGGAGGGCTGAAAACTAACACGAGGACGGCAGAGGACAAGGGGGAGCCCTGGCCGCAGGCCTGTCCCCACAGCTCATGTGACCCTGAGAGGGGCTCTTACCTGGAAGGAGACCGAGCTCACACCACAGCTGTGGGCCTGAGGGCGGTGCTGGGGCGGAAGTTCTTCTCCTCAGGGAGGGACAGACAGCAGCAGAGACCATGCAGCTCCTCTCAGCCTCTCCCCGCACAGGGAGCATCCTCTGGCAGGGATCCTGCTCACAGGTGAGGGGGCCGACCCTGGGGCTGGGAGCCAGTGAGGGTCCGGGGAGAACAGAGCTGAGAGCACTCCAGGGCTTCTGCTTGTGTCTAGGAGGGGACAGAAGGTGGACAGACGCTCAAAATAGGAAGCCTCCAGTGAGCTAGAGTTAAGAATCAGAGAACTCAGTGCTCCCCGTTCCAACAACTCTCACTCCCACCATGGTCTAGACTGGTGCTGTGACTATGTCGGGGTGACTGCACACACAAGGGAAACCGGGGCGATCAAACTCTTGACGTAAGGATGTTGGGGCACGCACACTCATACCTGCTCAGACACCAGGGCTGCAACAAGATAGTGTCTGTCCTCACGGGCCCTCATCTCACCGAGCGCAGAGAGACCAACACGCACATCTAGTAGATGAGGTCAGAGGTTGACAGGAAGCATGGAGGAAACAGTGCAGGGAAAGGTCAGAAAGAGAAAGCCAGGGTCAAGTGGGCAGAAAGCCACAGACTTCACACACACACACACACACACACACACACACACACACACACACACATCTCATGACTTAGAGCCCACAATCTAACATCTCATAATAAAGTCTCAGATTGATGGATTTCTCTTTTCTCTTCCCTAGCCTCGTTTTTAACCTTCAGGAGCCCATCCCCAACTATGGGACTGTATGTTGACCAAATGCCACCTGCTATTTTTGAACAAGGGACTGTTTTCCTACACTTCCGTGATAAACCACAGGATATTGTCACTTATAACTGGTATAGATCAGAAAATTTTAGCGATCATGGCCTAGTGTGTATGTATGTACACAGAACTCGTCAACATCTATCAGGACGGGGACACACTAGAAGAGAGACCATTTATAGCAATGGAACTTTGAGGATGCAAAAAATCGGCAAAAACTACTCAGGACCATACTACGCAGAGTTAGTTGACCTCCATAACAAACCATTTTCCACAAGAACATATCTTACTGTATACCGTAAGTAATTCCCTGTGGTCTCTAGCAGCTGAGTGGGGCTCATTCCATTTATCACACACACAGGCATTCAGTCTGGACTGTGCCTCATCTTCTCTGCATCACGGTCCCCTTACCAGGCTTTGAACACTCAGTGGAGGACACACGGTGGACACAGACTCTTTCCCCTGCATCCACACTGCAGAGAACAGGCTACTGTGAAGGGGAAGTCTGCCCCACACCTGTCCCTGTCCCCGTCCATGGTTCTGAGGAAGATCCTGAGGGCTCAGTGGAGGGCTGGCTAAGGGTCTTGGGTCCGCACAAAGGGGGTCTTTTTTTTTTTACCAAGATCAGGTGACTGTGAGCACCGTGAGGGTCACCTATAGACAAGATAGCAACCCCCACAACAGCTACCCTGCAGAAAGGAACCCAAGCATGGGGAAATGCCGCTGGAATCTGGGCCACCTGGGGCATGAGTGCTGGACAGAGGGCGCCATGTCTGCCTACAGGACAGTCCTCGTCTATGACCAGGATTCTTCTGAGGCAGCCATGTTGCTGCTGGGTCAGGACCTTCCCTCACAGACAGGAAGCTGGGGAGACAGACTGCGTGAGGGTTAGAGCACATACACAACCCTTTTCATACTGCAACAGAATCACAGGAATCGGGAGAGTGAGCAGTGAGTGCCTGGATGTGTGGACGCAGGAATGGACAAGAGTATGTCCCGGGACATTCAGAAACTGCAAGTCAAACAGAACCTGGACGTTCTGACAACACCTACTCTTGGCCCTCCTGGAGGCTGAGACTTTCTTCCAACCTCTGACCCCCTGCTCCCAGGGTCCTCTCACCCAGAAACAGAGCACGGGGTGCCTCCAAGGCTGCAGGGATGTAGGGAGGTTCTCAGGATTATTCTGGTTTGGCTCTACATTTTTAATTAAGTTACCTCTATTAACGTGGAGGGCAGGAATGGGACACAGGAGCAGCAGTGCCTGTGTGGGACCCACCCACCGGACAGCTGCTGAGAACCCGTCCTCTGCAGGCCATGTGGTTCCAGCAGCCGAACTCAGGTTTAACCTTGTGCCAGCGCCTTTACCACTCAAGCCCTCTTGCTGGTCTGCTGGCTTTGAAGAATCCGTGGAGCTCATGGTCTATGTGGATTGGAAGCCATGTGAGACCCCTACCTCTCTGCTATGTCGCATCCCTCCCCTCATTCC
>JANBXA010000304.1:0-115892 GCA_030556225.1 Cricetiscus sungorus
AGGCGGAGGTATCCCTGCCTACCTTGCCTTTCCCTACGGTTTATGGCAGAGCATCCATTCTTTATTCTCTGACCCCTGAGCCAGGTCCTCCCTCCAGAGCAACAGCAGATGGCACAGACATCAGCGGAAGCAGCGGCTCCTGTGAGGTTCCATCATGAGCCAATGGTCCAGCAGTCGCCATGTCTGACCTAGGGCTCGTGTGTGGCTGACGTGTGAAACAGGCCACGAGACAGGACAGAGCAGTTCCTTCCTCTGTCTACATTGAGAGGCATGGGGTGTGAGGCAGGAGGCCAGGCCTGCAGACCACAAAGCCCCAGGCTCCTTCCCGACTTAGCTACTGTCTGGGACAGCATCCTTTTCCAGTAGAGGTGGCCCAGCTCCTCCCCTGGGTCCTAGGACTTTCAATAGGGAGCTGGTCCAACCACGGCTGAGGTGGGCTCATCCTCCCCACAGCCACCTGGTTTTCAGGATGTCACTGGTGTCACAAGGTGGGTCCCCTCAGATGGTCACACACTGAGGAAGATGCCGAGCCTAACTTTGCCCCATTTGGGGGATTTGATACAGCGCCTCTTGTGATTTCTGGGTCCTAGTGTAAAGGAGAAAGCATTTCCCGTGCATTGATTGGCTCCCGTGTAGTCTGCTCGACTCCCCAGAGCAGCGTGGAATCCACTCCGTGAAGTGTACTGACAAGACACTACATCTCCCTACACTTGCAGTGGTGCATCCTTTACTATGACAGCACCTCAAACTTGCCTCTGACCGTTCTGTCCCCACAACAGCCCTCTCCACTGAAGAGCCATGTAATTCAAGCCACACCCACACCTGCCGTTCATCATATGTAACCCTGCGGGACTTAGACTTGGCCTAACAGTTCCTGCACTCTGTCCTGAGCCCTTCCTCTCTGGAATTCACTTTGGGACCCGTGTGTCACTCAGTTGTCACTGACACATTTGTCTTCTTCATTTCTCTCCCAGATCTGTCAGCACACATGACATAGGGGCTCCTGAGTTCACAAGTCCCTGTTCTGTGTGTTGTCAGTCACTTCTGCATGTGAAAACATATGCCTGCAGTATGGGAAAGAGCCATCTGTTCCCCTGGCCCAAGAACAGGATCAGGACACACACCAAAGCCTGTCTGTTCTTCCCACTCTGCCAATAATCTCTTGGGATCATGGCTCCTCTTCAGGGGTCACTGACTGAATAACTACAATAGACATGAATGCTATAGCCTGGGGTCTACGATGACTATTGCAGCCAAATGCCAGGCCTGCTTCAGGTCTTCTGTGTGTGACATCTGGTCTCATGCCCCAGACCTTGGGACAGGCTGTGATCATCTCAGGGTAAAAGGGCAATGGGAAATATCACCTGTTGTGCCCAAATTCTGAACCCCCAATTCACCAAGAGACCCATTCCAATGCAAAAGCAAAGGGTTTTTATTAATTAATGAGTTAACTGTCTTATCTTGGTTCCCTTGTCTGTCCAACACAGTGATTGGCATGAGAAGGACCCAGAGGTTCAGGGAGTTTATTGGGTAGAACAAGGGGAGTATCTAGTGGTATGCAATGATCTCGGGATTGGTGCACTTGTGGGCTTGGGTGACCTGTCCTGTGTGATCGGTCAACTGGTTGCTATGGCCTATAGGCCCTTCCCAGGAAGTTACTGTACGCGCCTGCCCTCGCCAGCAAGGAAGACGCGACTCCGGGTAGATCTTCTTCATGCAGTTTTATTCAAGATCCTTTAAACATGTTTCTTCTGGTCCGCAAAGAGAGAGAGAGAGAGAGAGAGAGAGAGAGAGAGAGAGAGAGAGAGAGAGAGAGACAGAGACAGACAGAGAGAGACAGAGAGAGGGAGAGAGAGAGCTGGGGGACCCCTGCACAGGCTTAAATACCCTTGAGCTAACCAACCCCAGTGAACCCCGTGGACCCTGCAGATAGGCTACTCTAATGCGGAAGCAGACAGGCTGAACAGACTTAACCAATTAAGGGCTTGTTTACGACAGAGAGCTTTCACCAGTGGGAAGGTGTAAGGTGGAAGCCAGCTCTATTTTAAGGCGTGGCACTACGCGGCTCTCTACAGTTACTATGCCCTGCGAGTCACTGTTATACTACTTTTACCATAAAGCACATCCAGAGCCTGTAAAGCATGACCAGAGCCTGCCAGCTAACTTGTGATTGGTTCCTCGCCATGTGAGGGTATCTGACCTCCTAGCAACTAGGGCAGGTGTCTGGCAATGTCAGACATGTGCTGATTCAGAGCCCTACATCTTGCTGGGTCTTTTCTGCAGCCTGTCATGGATGCTAAAGCAGGGGCCTGGGTGAGGGTCTGGTCCCTTCATCACCATGGACCACCAGAAGGACAGCCTTGAGAAGCAAAGCCTCCGAGGACTCACACTCAGGCTGAGCGCTGGAGAGCAGCATGGCTGGAGGGAGCCTAGCAGCCCATGGCCTGGGGTCAGGCAGTGAGGACCGGGAGAGCCAGGCAGGGCCGCTGCTGCAGCTCCTGGGTCAGTCCACAGGCAAACACTGCATCCCGGTTCACTTGTGTGAAAGCCGGTGCTTCTCCCAATCCGAGGGTGACCCCAGGGGCCGAGTCCCAGAGCCCCGGGCATCTGCCTGTGGTGAGAGAGGAGCCACCCTTGTAGAAAGAGCGCTTCCGGGTGTCCAGAACCCCAGGGATCACACTTTTCTGTTTCTACACAGCTCGGATCACGAACATCTCTTTCACAAGCAATGGCACCACAGCTGTGGAGCATCAGAGCACCATTGAATTCAGATGTGAGCCCTCATATCCACTTACATCACAGATATGGAGGCTGAATGGTAGGAATATTGAATCTGATAACGATGCCGTCCTGTCTGCAAATTCCACAGTTCCCACTTTACCAAAGGTCAAAAGGAAATTCAGTGGAACCTATTTTTGTGAAATCAAGAACCCAGCAAACAGCCGTAAGAGCCAATCACTGAACTTGGACATTCTTTGTAAGTAACTTCCATTTCCCCATGGTCCCAGCTGTGCAAACACACATGCGCTGTGACCATTCTACACAGTGTGCAGGCCCATGCCACCAGCTCTCGACCCTGAACTCCCAGTTGGCGATGTCGTCTGTTCACACAATCCTAATAGGCCAAGCCCTTAGCCAGAGATGGGAGGGGGCGCTTTTGTGTGAGAGGCTTGGGATTCCAAGTGACGGGAAGCAGGAGGTTACATATCATGGTTCGGTACACAGGGTGAGGAGGGATCCTTTGTGTGAGGATGTGGGACAGGAGCCCATGAGCCCTTGCGTGGCAGCTGCTCTACAACTGCTCTAATTGCCAGCTCTGCTTTGGACATTTAATAAAACACACTTGTCACCTGACTCAGGGATGCGGTGATCCTTCTAGAGAACAAGATCCTTCTTTACTCTGTCATGTCATCTCTCTTTCCTCCAGATGGCCCAGATGCCCCCATATTGTTTCCACAAGACAGTATATTCCAGGAGGGATCAAATATAAGGATATCCTGTGAGTCAGATTCTCACCCAAAAGCAACCTATACCTGGACTTTCAATGGGGAGCCCTGGAGTTCTTCAAAAGAGATAAACATCAACAAGGCCGCACGAAACCACAGAGGAGTTTATGTCTGCACTGCTTTTAATGCTGCAAGTAACATGACCCATTCCACAGCTAAGAATCTTACAGTCTATGGTGAGTGAATGCCTGCAACATCAGGGCAGATCTCTCTGGTGGTGGCTGGCTTTCTGTAAAGAATATGGAGGAAAGAATTCCATAGCTGTGTCCACAGTCACAAGCAAACCCCAATCCTCCTGTGTGACCCCGGATTCAGGAGACACTCTCTTCCCCAGATCCCCTGACTTCTCCCTCAGCTGAGTGAAAGGCTGTCTAAAGACATAGGGTGGAGAGCAGCTCAGAAAGACATTGATATGGAAGCCCCCTCAGTCTCCATGCTCACACCCGCATATGACATGGATGCACACCCATGTGCACACATATAACATATACAACACACACACACACACACACACACACACACAAACTTACAAATTATACATAAGAACTTTGATTGTAGCTGTGATGGGCAATGTTGTTGATGTGATCAGACCTGACATTACTGAAGAGAAACACCTGGCCTTATCTGTGGCCATTGTCAAGATGGGGGTAATTGTGAGGAAGACCCATGCTAAATGTGGACTGGATTCCAGGACTGAGTCAACAGAGGAAAGCCACCTGTCTGCTTCCTAACCGTGGACACATGTGGCCAGCCAAAAATTACTTTAATGTAATACAGGATTGCAGAAAAGTAACAAATGACCACGAAAGAGAAAATGGCATGGCGGCATTAAATCAAGACATCAATTAATGGAATTGAGACCAAAGCAACCCTACAAAGAAATCATGTAAATGAAGGCTTCAGTTTCTTGAAAAGACACATGAAATCAGCATGTCCTTGGAGGAACCAAGTCAAAGAAAGAGATGACATAAATAATCACAACCAGTGTGGAAAAAGGCATTACAAGAGACACCAAGGAGGTTGAGAGGACTGTTAAGAAATGTGCTGAATACAGCTCTTGGGTATATACCTAAAAGATGTTCAATCAGACCACAAGGACATCTGCTCAACTAAATTCATAGCAGCATTATTTGTAATAGCCAGAACCTGGAATCAACCTAGATGTCCCTCAACTGAAGAATGGATAAAGAAAATGTGGTACATTTACACAATGGAATATTACTCAGCCATAAAACAATGACATCATGAACTTCATAGGCAAATGATGGAACTAGAAAAATTCATCCTGAGTGAGGTAACCCAGGCCCAGAAAGACAAACATGGCATATGCTCACTCATAAGTGGATATTACATGCAAAGCAAAGGGTAACCAGTCTACAGTTGATTGATAAGTTGGGGGAGAGAGGGAGAGCTATGAAAGAGATATCTTGATAAAGGGGGCCATCATAGGATTAGGGAGAAACCTGGTACCAGGGAAACTCACAGGAATCCACAAGGATCACCCCAGCTAAGACTCCTAGCAATGGTGCAGAGGATGCCTGAACTGGCCTACCCCTGTAATCAGACCGGTGACTACCATGATTGTCATCGTAGAACCTAATCCAGTAAGTAATGGAAACAGATGCAGAGACCACAGACAAGTGCTGGGCTGAGCTCCTGGAGGTCAGCTGAAGAGAGGGAGCAGGGATTATATGAGCAAGGAGGGTGTCAACATCATGACGGAGAAAACCACAGAGACAGCTGACCCTAGCTAGTAGGAGCTCACTGACTGTGGACTGAAAGCTGGAGAATCTACATGGGACTGAACTATGTCCTCTGAATGTGGGTGACAGTTGTGTAGATTGGTCTGTTTGTGGGGCCCCTGGCAGTGGGACCAGTACTTATCCCTGGTGCATGAACTGTCTTTTTGGAGCCCATTCCCTATGGTGGGATGCCTTGGTCAACCTTGATGCAGGGAAGAGAAGCTTGGTCCTGCCCCAACTTGGTAGGTCAGACGTTGTTGACTACTCATGGGAGGATTTACCCTCTCTGAGGAGTGGATGGGGGTGAGGTGGGGGGAGATGGGGAGAAGTGGGAGAAGGGGAGGGAGGGGAACTGTGGTTGCTATGTAAAATGAAAAAATTTAAATAAAAAATCATAAAAATATGTTATAAAAATGTACTGAAAAAGTACATACTAAGAAGCTGGGAAAGGAAGAAGGCATGAATTCCTTCACACATTTCCAGTCAAGATGAACTCAAGAAGTAAAAGTAAATCATGCAGACCCATAACATATAATCAGAGTGAAACTATAATTGAAATCTCCCCACAGAGAAGCCCAAGTCTGGAGTTCTTCCAGACAGGACACAGAAATCTAAGGCCTGGAGACACAGGGCTCAGAGGCTAAGAGATAGGTATTGGGGCTCTTGGAGAGAACCCAAGTTCAGATCCCACACCTATTGGTCAGCTCACAGCCAACTGTAACTGCAGCAGAGCGCATCTGACACCCTCTCCTGTTCTCCATACACACCTCTGCTCATGTACACAGCATGTACACATGGTGTCCTCATGGCACACACATGGAACACACACACACACACACTACAAACAGATGTTTAAAATAAAATAGAGAAGCAGACATCAATGTTCCTCACACTGTTCCATGAAACAGGGATGGGTGCTGGTTCATCCTCGGAACCATTTTACCTGGATTTTCAGTCACCAGGAAGGAAGAGACGTCAGAGTATGGGAGGCACAGCCCACATGTCATAGCTCCTCCTCACGGGCCAGGGTCCTGGACTGAACATAAGGGAAAGAGCATGGACACTGCCATCCCTCTGTCTGCTTCCCCTGCACCCACACCAGCCCCGAGTGACGACTGCGCCCCTTGGCCAGCCAGCCAAAGTGAGCCATCCCTTCCATTGGCCTCGTCAGGAATTTGCTTAGAGCAGCAAGAGCAGTAAGATACAGGTTTCTTACCTGCCACATCTGACAGCGGTGCCTGACATAAGAACCCTGATACAATAGATGTCCATGTGGTCTGTCCTTGAGTCTATATTTGTGGTGAATTACATCCGTTGAGTGACAGATGCTGAACCATCCTTGCATCCCTAGAAGGGAACCAAATTTGCTCATGATGTGTGATCTTTTGGTTGCATTGTTCAGTTTGGCTAAAAGTCTATTATTTTCCCATCTGCCTTTATCAGGGAACTGTTCTGTAGCTTCCTGTGTTTGTGTGTTCTTATGTCAGGCACCGCTGTCAGATTTGGCATTGCAAGCATGAGCCACCATTATTGGCTTCTTGTTTTTATTAAAAAAGAAAACATTCTATGATTGTTTCAGTATATGGATAAATTATATTTTCATTGTTCATTGAACCATCAATGGGCTTTTGGGCTGTTTCTGACTTTGGCTATTGTGAACCTGACTGCTCTGTACATAGGGAATCAATATTTTCTGAGCTCACTGCACTATTTCTTCTGGCCATATATCCACATGTACAATTACTGTACCTAATAGTAGTTTTGTTGGCTGGCTTTTAATGATGTGGTCTCATTCTGTATCTTAGAATATTGTGGAACTATATAGCCCAGGCTAGCCTTGAACCCACAGTAATCTTCCTGTTTCAGCCTTCTGAGTATTAGGATTATAGGCCTGAGATCTGACCCCACAGATGTTTTAAAACAAAAAGAACCTACAATAGGTTTAGAGAAATGGCTCAGTGAGTTAAGAGCAGTGACTGCTCTTTCAGAGGACCCCAAACAACTTAGCAGTTAGGGTTTATTTGGCATAAATGTCCTGATCAGAGTGTGTCACTGAGAGGCGTACAGGCAGGAGCCATGGGGAAAGCTTCCTGGCTTGCTCCCCCAACTTGCTCAGCTGCCTTTCTTATAGAGCTCGTAAGAAATGGTCCATCTGCAAGGGTCCGCACTGGGTCCTCCTCCACCAAACAATGAATAAGAAATAATGGCCATTGTGATGGAGGTGACACCTCCACTGAAGTTTTCTCTTTCCATGTGAAGTTTGTCTGTCAAACAGACAAAAACTAAGCAGCATGTCTGTATTAGTCTTCTGTTTCTCTTTATTTAAAAAGAAAACTCAGATCCTTCCCTTTTTTATTGGGCTACTTGTGGTTTTATTGTTACTATCATTGAACTGTGAATTTATATGTTTTGGCACACATTCAGATGTACAATATGTAAAATTTTTTTAGCACTTGAAATTGGTCTTTCCACTTTCCTGATACTTGGTTTATTACTGGTTAATAGTGCTTTAATTGGCATCCCAACTGTACAGTTTGGAGAAGGAGAATGTGATCTTTGATGTCTGTGTACAACACAGAATGGTTAAGTCATGCTGTTTGACACCCACCACTCAGTCATCTCCCATTTGTAATGGTGAGACATTTGAAATTCATCTTGGCTGCTCTGAGAGATACACTACCATTGACTACAGTTCTCTATGGCTACATTTAACCTGCTCCTCTTTCCAGTGTGAAATCTGTATCCTGCTACCAACAGCTCCCTGGTGTTTCCTGACCACACCCAGTCCCTGGCGAGCACTTGTCAGTCTTCTGTCTATGTAGAAGTTCAGCTCTTTAGCTGAGCACCTGCTTCCTCTGAGATAAACACTCGGTTGAGGTCAGAAGGAAAGCAAACTCACAGGCTCAGGAAGCTCCTGAATCTAACAATACCTCACCTCTCCCTGAGTAACCATGTCTGGGACAGCAGGCTTTCCCATCTGCCAAGCTGCTGTGTGTGGCACAGGGGGCTCTGGGCATGCAGCTTCATGAGCTGTTAACCATGCTGAGGTGAGCTTGTCCGGGATGTGGCTGTCTTCCATGTTCCTAAAAGTAACCCTTAAAAATCCCTGTCTCGATAAGCCAGAGTTGAGGAAATAGTTTGGTCTGGCATTTGTTGACATCTCTGGAGAAGTCACTTAACACAGCTGGCATCTGAACAGGGCCTGACAGAACCGAAGATGAGTTGAGGAGAGATGATTGCCCGCCCTCTCCAAAGGGCCTCAGAAAGGGCTATCAAGATGGGCAACCAAGGCTGACCACTGTAAGGGTGGAATGTCCGTGAAGCATCAACACGATGGCTAGCTTTCCTCATGGGGCATGGAATGGCACACCTGTTTGGTATGACAATGATATTCCATGAAATAGGTAGTAAGACATGAAACCGAAACCAAGCACACTGAGGACAGCATGCCCATTCGGCAGATCCCAGAGTAGCCATCTTTTTCTTCTAGGTATGGGGCGGTGTTGTAGTTACTTTTCTATTGCTGTGAAGACACAGTGACCAAGGCAACTACAGAAGAAAGTTTAGTTTATTTGGAGCTTACAGCTTCACTTAGGACCCGTGGGAGCAACTTGCAGTGAGGAGGAAGAGAGCATGGGGGAAGCATGTTTCGGCACACAGAAGGAGACGTAATGGAGGTCCAGTACAAGACTCTGTGAGATCACTGGACACTCTGCCCCTGAACTGCTTGAATTGGGAAAGGCTTCTAAACAAACAGTGAACGCTCCAACCGGAGCCTGGATCTCAAGGATTCTGCTCTGAGTGTGGAAGGATCAGGCTGAGGACCAGGCAAGGAGAAACTGAGCAGTTGTAGGAGCATTGTCCATACACCAAACCACCGGGCCAATAAAGCAACCTTGAATCCAGGAGGGAGTCAGTGATTGATGACTGACTGGGATTAGCCACAGAGTTCTTGGAGGACCTTGCAGGGCAGCTAGAGAGGACTGGAAGAGATGGCAGAGAAGGTCAGGGGGCGGTTTCCAGTGCTAGAGGTTTGGGAGGACATGGAGAGAGGGTCAGTCAATTGCTCCTGTTTCAACCAATTGCTCCGCTTTCCGTAGATTTTTTTCCAGGTCTGTTCTCAATTTCTGACTCCTAGGTTTTTGTTACACTAGAACGAATTAGGTAATCATGTCATCTGGCAGCTACACCTCATGTTCAGTGCATGGCATTATTAAACCATGCCAAGGCAGTGCACCTGCCATACTGCTGTCACTGCTGCGTCAGCGGCTGTTTCTTCCCTCCCTTCCCACTGGGCCTCCATGCCTGTTTTTTCCACCTCAGGATCTTTTCTGTTGCAGCTTTTCTACAGAAGCCTCCAGCTGCTGCCTGCCCCTGGCACAAAACTCTGCTGGGGTTGGTTGTCCCACCACTGGCCTATGCTCTCATTCCCCGCCACCTGTGCCTGCCTCCCTCAGCCACCCACTGCCACTAAAGGCAGACAGGATGGTGCTACCCCATGCTGCTTTCCAGCTGTGCGGATTTCTCTCCCACTGCGCCGCGCCCTCTGCCGCTAATGCCTTTCTCTACCTGTTCTCCTATATCAGATCTTCAGACAGCCCACGCCCCTCTCACGTGGCACATCAGCAGCACGTTGGCCTCCAGTTCACGTGTGCAATTAGCACAGCTTGGGGCACTCTGCACTCCCATTCCTCACAATGCTGCCACTGCAGCTGGCCACCCACCCACCCACATTTTTCCACCTGTGCTGTCAGCATCTTCAGATGTGGTAAGACACGGGAATTTGTAAGTGGAGAATTAGGACAGATATAAAACCCAGGGGAGGCAAAGCTTCCCCATGGTAAGAGTCAGGAATATCATAATGCAGGCAGTTAGGACCTTGTTACTGCTACCATGGATAACTCTCAATGGAAAACGGTAAGTGAAGGGATAAACAATTTAGCTGTACAGATGTGTACAGATCTGAAGTGGCCGAGCCCAGACAGAAATACTGGGCTCTGGGTGTCTAGCCATTGTGCCTAGAACGTTGCCCCCACAAGTGACCTGGGCCCTGCCTTGGTTCCCATCACCAGACTATGTGGCCCATGTTGCCCATGAGGGCCAGCGACTGCACCAGGAGTGCACTCTGCGCCTGCAGAACTGAGATTGGGGCTGTAAAAGCAGCCACACTTGTCTCAGGGATGACAGGCTCACATGATCTCGAAAAGGAGCACGTTTGCCCTCTGGATCGGAGGTTCGCAACCTTCCCAATGCCGTGACCCTCCAATACAGTTCCTCATGCTGAAAATCATTTTTGTCACTATAATTTTGTTACTGGAATGAATCATAACGTAAATAACTGATATGCAGGATATCTGACCTGGGACCCCTGTGAAAGGGTCATTCATAACCTCTTTCAAGAGGGGTGAGACCCACAGCTTGAGAACCTGCTGCTCCAGTGGATGCTGTATGAGCAAAGCAGTCAGGACGGTGGACATCGGAGGGCAAACATCAGAGGACCCAATAGAAGGTTCCGCAGGCAGGGGCTAAGGTGTGTGTGTTGGGAGGTGGTAATGGGAGGGAATGGGGAGAAACAGAGATGGGAAGGGAAGACCCACAGGAGACTGGGAGGGGCACAGGGGGTTCAAATGCTTCAGAGGAGAGAACGGACTTCTGAAGTTATCATCTGACCTCTGCACTCTCTCTCTCTCTCTCTCTCTCTCTCTCTCTCTCTCTCTCTCTTCTCTCTCACACACACACACACACACACACATATACATACAACAATAATACTTACATATGCATACAAGGAACATAGTAGGGGAGCATTTTAGGAAGAAGGGTTGAACAGGAGTGGGAGGTGATGAGAGTAATAGGTTTGTATATGACCAAAGTACATTTATATGTGTGTGCATCTGTATGTGTATGGAAGTGTCAAATAACGAATAGTAAATATTTTGTAAAGCAAGTGGCTCCAATTCTCTTCACAATTGCAAGGAAAGGAAAAATAGAACACAAAATTGCCTCCCCTGGCCTTTCCTTTAAAACTATGAAATGGAAAGGAAACAGAATAGAGAACTGGTCTACCTCCCAAAGGCTTTCTGAGAAGCTAAGGGACACAGGATGTTTTAAAAGATTTAAAGGAAATAAAATATTTTTATAGATTTTTAAATGTGAGAAATAAGTTAATTTGCTTTTAAATTCTAGAAGAATTTACTATAAAACACTAAAGTTGATTTTGTGAATGCATATTGACATTCATGCTTTAGTCAGATTTACTCAGGAAGTGTACTGGATAATTTTACATCAACTTGACACAGGGTAGAGTTATGTGAGGACATGGATTGAGAAAAGCCTCCATAAAATGGGGCCATAGGCAAGCCTGACATGCATATTCTTAATAATTGTTAAATGGGGAAGACCCAGGCCATTGTGGGTGGAGCCACCACTGGGCTAATAGTATTGGGTTCTATAAGAAAGCAGGTGGATCAAGCCAGTAAGCAGCTCCCCTCTATGGCCTCTGCATCAGCTCCTGTCTTGAGCTTCCTGCCCTGTATCAGTTCCTGTCCTGACTTCATTCAATGATGAACAGTGATATGGAAGTGTAAGCAAAATAAACCCTTTCCTCTCCTAAGTGCCTTTGGATCAGGATGTTTCATCACAGCAACTATTAACCTAACACAGTAAGTTGAATTAATACTGCATACTGAAATGACAATCTACAGAACAGAAAAAGGTATTTGTAAGTCATATATATGATGGATTTTGTGATAAGAATAAATAACGGGTACATCTCAGGAAAAAGTGATCCCTAGTCATCAAGGAAATGCAAATTAAAACCCCAGTTACAATGTCAACAACATCAACAACAACAACAATAAAAACTGACAAGACATGTTGCAGAGGATGTGGAGAAGAGTAACACTCACTGATGCTGGGCAGGAAAATTATACAGTCACCACATAAAGCTTGTGGAAGTCCCTCAAAACACTAGAAATGTCACATGACTCAGCTATTTCACTGGGCATATACCTAAAGGTCCTCTACCCTACCACAGAGATATTTGCACCCCTATGATTACTGCTCCTCTACTCAATATAGTAAGGAGATGGAATCAGTCTAGATGTTCATCAACAGATGAATGCATAATGCAAGTCTAGTGTATATACCAAATGAAATATTATTCATCTCTAGAGAAAAGTGAAATCACAAAATTTGCAGGAAAATGGTTAAACAGACTGTACAATGTCAAGATCACTCAATGGCAGGACAGGTAAATACATGTTCTTTCCTGTATGTGGATCCTAGCCTGTAATGTATGCATGCACAAATGTAATAACAGTGTGGAGGTATGGTACAACATTTAGTAACGAGAACATGAAAGGGTAAATTTAAAGAGACAAAAAGTTCCCTGATGAGTTCACATACATGCTGTACTCTGTGTGGGTCCTCTGTATGCTCACTTAGCATGTAACATGATTTTGATGCAAAAAGGGTCCTTAGCAATTCCCACATGTGACTCTATCCTGCCACCTCTCTGGGAGACCCAAGGTGAAGGCATGGTTTTCATAGTTTAAAGGTCCCTGTGCATTGCACTTCTTGTGACTATTACCAACTTGGGGTGCATTCTTACTTAAACAAGAATTCCATGTATAAAAATTATAGCGTGAAGGCTGTGAATACTATGATTAAATCATCATAGTGGGGAAGTTTGAGAACTCCTGGGAATGCTGACTTGCTGTCCCTGAATCTCAAAGATGAACACACCAAGACTTCAACTGTTGGAACCATCACAAATCCTCACAACATTCTCTGAGATAGAAAATGACTGCCTCTTAAAGAAATAAACAATGATCAGCAGAACATTCCAAGGTACAGGCTCGGGGTTTCACTGCCAGCTAAAGAATAGCTCAGGGCTATCTCTCCTGCTGCAGTTGAACAGCCAGCTAAAGAATAGCTACCATCTCAGGGCTATCTCTCCTGATGCAATTTACAGCCAATTATAGGTTAGCCAAACAACTTTGGGCATTCCTTCTACTGACCTTCTCACTCTCCCTGTGTGCCAGTGCCCATGCCCTGGCTACGTGCAAACCCTGCTCACACCCTGCCCACGGTCCTATACAAGCCTCCCCTGAGAAAATGAAACTTGTCAGCTTGATGAGAACACAGTCTTTCTGTCCTCCTTGGTATCCCCTTGCTCTCCTTCCCTCCTAGGCGTTCACCGGTTCGTGGTGACTACCCGGGGGTGGGGGCATTCACCACTGAGAAGCTGGTAGGGTTTGATTTGGTTTTCATTTTATAATTCTCAAAGGTGTTGTTGTTAGTGAATGCATTTAAAATTTGAACATCGGAATACAATTATTTTCGTGTGAGCAGTGGACTTGGAAGTTCCTGCCCTTGAACAACACGCACTGAAAGCTAATAGAACATGGGAAACGGGGTTCAACATCACCAGTCTTCGTGGAACTGAAGAGCAAATGGCAGTTGTTATAAAACCTGAGCTAAAACACTGAGCTGAACTGGAATCCAGGTGCAGAGAGGGAGGAGTGATAAGAAAATGGGGTCAATACCAGGCTTCAGAAACCCACAGGGACAGCCGACCTGAACTAGGGGGCGCTCATGGACCCCCAGACTGATAGCTGGGAATCCAGCATTGAACCCACTCAGACCCCCCTGAACGTGGGTCTCAGAAGGCCTGGGCAGTCTAAGGGACCTCTCACAGTGAAACCAGGATGTATTCTTTGTGCAGGAAAGGACTTTGGGAGTATCCCATGCAGGGATACTCCCTTATCCTAGAGGCAGAAGGGAGGGCATAGTCCATACTCCAAATAACTTGAAAGATTTTGATGATCCCTCCTGGAAGGCATCACCCTCCCTGTGGAGTGGGGCATGTGTAATGTGAGGGGAGTTAGGGGACATGGGAGGGATCAATATGTAAAATAAAAATAAATAAATATACATAAAGATAAAACCTTAGCTATTATAGTCTCACCTCAGCAAAAATCTAGATCCTCAAAGCAGCTGCACACTGGAACCTTTCCTGGGAAACTTATTGATCAGCTCCTGAAGGTATTTGGAGCTTGGCTCCCATCATGTGGCAGCCCTGACATGAGCTGCAGGTCTCATGAACACCAGGGGGCGACAATAAACCACATATCAACAGGGAAACCTCTCTTGGAGGTGTGAGGTCATCTTGCTGCCTTGTTGGCATCCCAGTTCCAACAGAGCTGGAGCTCCCTCAATAATCATTTCCTGTGTCTCTGAGAAGCCCACTCTGCAGGGAGACCCTACGTAGTCCCCTCCCTCTTCTCGTCATCCATGAAGAAACACAGAGAGATCACGGGCAATTACCAAGGAGAGGAATGGCATTGCAGAAAGATCAGGGAGGGCATGGGCAGACCTGAATCACATTTAGCCAACACAGGAGGCTGTGTGTGTGTGTGTGTGTGTGTGTGTGTGTGTGTGTGTGTGTGTGTGTGTGTGTGTGTGTGTGTGTCTGTGTGAGGGTGGGAGGTGCCTCACTGGTGCCCTTCGTAGGAAGTCAAAGACCACAGTCCTCTTTCTAGGACACACATGTCACTCCATGTCACTCCCTGCACACCAGGCAGGATATACAGCCCCTGAGCTAACTTGTATTCCTGGTCAGACACATGTCTGGTGACACCAGTGACGATGGATCTGGGTTCTTCACAGTCACCTCTCAGCTATAACTTTTCTAACATCTGGAGTTGAGTGCTACTCCCTGGCCAGTGTAATTCCCACCTTCCCAGAGCTTTGGGAACACAGCGCAGACTGGGCTCTGATGGGTTTCTATGTCACAAGGAAATACACTCTTGCCTACAGAAGCCCAGGGACTCCCTCTGGTGCTAACAGACAAGGCCAGGACACAGCAGAGGGCAGCCCTGGGGTGAGTGCTGTTCTCTCTGGACACAGGACACTTATCAGTCTTGTGGCTCAAAGTGTGTTCTAGAACAATGAACCTTAAAGGAATAGAAGGAAGGAAGGCAGGACTGGCACACAGACTCCACCCCAGCCCATGTGACCCCAGGAGGTGCCCTCCTCTGGGAGGAGGCTCAGTCCTGGGAAGAAAAGCAGAGCAGACACAGAGCAGCCAGGCTTGACAGCAGCCTGAGAGGCAAACCTCCTCTCAGAGGAAGAGCCTAGCAGGCAGCAGAGACCATGGCGCTCACCTCAGCCCCTCTCCACAAAGGGCAGGTTCCCTGGAGGGGACTCCTGCTTGCAGGTGAGGAGAGCAGGGGAGCTCAGAGACTGGGTGGGTCTTGGGGAGAGGGAAAGAGCCTGAGAAGGACCATCTGGCTTCTGCTTGAAGTGAATTCTCCCAGTGAGTGTGAACTGGTTAGTGGGGATGGAAAACACAGTTGTTCCCCCTTGTAAGTTTATCAGCATTGGCCATTCTGGGGACGGAAATTTTTAAATCTGTTGGGTGATTCTCTGAGTAAAACTCAAACTGGGGTCAGTAAGCAGAAATGACATAGGACCCTGAGAAATCTGCAAACAAACCCTAGGCTCTGGGACACTGATTTGCTCACAGGTATCTGAGCCTGTTCCAGGCAGTGGGGCTTAAAACAAAATCAAACTGGTCCTTCTCATAAAGTCCTAGTGCTGCTGGGCAGAAAGACAGAGCAGCAAGGACTTCTAGAAGGTGGCCTCTGGGGTTGACAAGCATTTCAGAAGAAACAGCAGGGAAAGGGCAGAAAATGGGGGCACAGAGTCTGTAGAGGAGGAGGTCAGAGAAGGCATGCCCTCACTCCCCAGAGATTCTGAGTGTGAGCAGGGATCTCAGGGGTGAGCTGTGTAGATACCTGAGAAGACACTGTCACCTGGGGGACAGATTCAGGGTACTGAGGAATGCAGGTGATGCTGCTGACCTCCCCCAACAGGACACACACACACACACACACACACACACACACACACACACACACACACACACACACACACACCCATGGCTGAGAGTTAACCACATTCAGGTTTCAAATTTCTACCAATTGCAAAGTTTCTAACATGAATCAACTTTCTCTCTTCCCTCTTAGCCTCACTTGTAACCTACTTGAACTCTCCTGCCACTGCCCAAGTCACTGTTGAAGCCATTCCACCCCATGTTGCTGAAGGAGAAAATGTTCTTCTCCAGGTCAACAATCTACCAGAAAGAGTCCAAGTCTTGTTCTGGTACAAGGGAGAAACTATGGATGAAGATAATAAAATTGTAAAAATTTTAATACCCCAAAAAACATATAAACCAGGCATTGCATACAGTAGTAAAATAAAAATAAACCTCAATGGATCCCTGCTCTTCCAATACGTCAAACAGAAAGACACAGGAATGTACACCTTGATCACAATAATGGAAGACGGTCATAAATGGAGCTCATCTGTACAGTTCCACGTACACCGTAAGTATTCTCTAAAACTTATGGGTGGTGGGTGGAGCTAATCCTATTCCACACATAGCATTGTGAGTCCTGGATGACTCTGTGTCATGGTCCCCACATTGCGGTTCAAGCATTTAGTAAAGAACAGAGTGGAGACAACAGCAATAAATCAGGATGTCTCCCTGGAATCCACACTCAGAGAAGCAGGACTAAGGATCCTGAGCCCAGGCATGACAGACTCTGCCCAGGGTCTTAATGCTCCTCATGACCATGGCCTTGAGAAAGACCCTTCAGGAATAAGGAAGGCAGGGCCTGGCTGAGGAAACCATCAGATTCTCACAGAGCGCCCGAAGCCTTGCCCCAGACCTCTGTCCCAGACTGGACCAGGAATCCGGGGAAGCTGTAGACTGGGTTGGAATTTACCCTCCCTTTGGAGCTGACAGGGGACAGTGATTGACTGTAGGCTGGTGGCCTGCTGACTGTCAGCCTATGAGAGCCATGTATGAGGTGGATCACCCGGGCATCTCCTCCTGAGACTCAGTGTGCTCAGCATAGGTGGGGAGGTGGGACAGGCAGTCAGCGGCTGCTCTGATGGTCTTCTGAGACCTCACAGGAAGGGCAGGAGCCCTAAAGAGATAGGAGGGAAAGTGTATAAATGGCAGCTCCTTGGCCTCCCGGGGTCTAATCCAGGGATTATTTCCTGCATACATATGGGAATAGATGCCTCTTGATGGGAGGTAGGCCACTGTTCACATTTAAGGTTAACTTGCAATCATGGCAATGGTCCTTTACCATGTGTGTCCTATTATAGGGAAACTGAGACAGGAACCACAGACACTGAGCCAGGGCCACAAAGTCTATGGGTGGCACAACCTCTGTCTACAGCAGCATCTCCAGCCTCCTCACCATGGAGACCTTAGTAGGAGCCCTCCAGTCTTTTAGATCATTTCATAGACTCAGGCTTCTTTCATGTCAATCAACATCAAACAGCTGACAAAGGACGACCCACCTGTGGCCCCTCCCCTCCTGAATGCCAGCCAGATCCTGACTGTGTGAGGTCACTGACAGGCTGTCAGGTTTCTCAGGGAGGCTCAATGGGAAGACTAATCATGACCTATGTGTAGGACAGCCCTGAACAGCAGAGGCTTGGAGGGCGCTGGTCTACACTGAGCAGTGGAGGTCAGTGCAGCTGGAGGGACTCACACATTGTGTCTCAAGGAATGCAATGGGTCAGTGAGGACCAGGAGATAAAATGAGGTCTCTGATTCCAAGGCTTGAGTCTGTCCATCCCCAAACACTGCAGCTCAATTCACTCATGAAAAAGCCCTGGCTTCTCCCACAGACAGCTCAGGAGGCCCCATGAGCTCTGAGCACTTAGCGACTCCAGCTGCCTGAAATTTGCTTCCTGCCTTATGCTTAAGGATTGGGTAGGTGGGGAGAAAAGAGGCTATCTCTGTTTGGTTGAGGCCCTTGTAGGAATCAGAGGAACCAGACAGGGCAATTTTCTCTCTCTCTTGTTTGCACAGCTCATCTATCAACCGTCAAAGTCACAAGTCTGCTTGACACTGTTTGGGAAGGTCTGTCATCTCATAAATTAACGTGTGAGCCTAAGATGCAGAATACAACCTACATGTGGAGGATAAATGGCCAAACTGTCACAGAAGATGGCAAGATGGTGCTGTCTGATGGCAACAGAACTCTCACTGTACATAATATTGTGAGGACTGACACAGGACCCTATGAGTGTGAAGCCCGGAACCCAGTGATCATCTCCCGAAGTTTTCCATTCTATCTGGAAATTTCCTGTGAGTATTTTCTGTTTCATCCTGGCTCCAACAGCTTAAATACACATGGCTAGAGAAAGACGCTCAGTCACCATGGTTTCATGACACAGAGCACTACACAGGTACCTAGCCTAGCCATGGCATCCTGGTCTAGCCCAAGCACATGCAGCCAGGCCCAGCATTGAGCTAGAATGGGATGGAGGAACTTCTGCCTATACAGGCTTGGAGTGATGGAGACAGGGGTCATCTCAGACTCAGGCTCATTGCACACGTGAGTGTACAGTGGAGCTGTTTGTTCTGTGCTCGGACGTGTGCATGCTGCACGAATAATCTTCTACTAATCTGCACACAGCTCTGGGTGGGACCTGCTCAACTGAGTTATAGCACAGCTCAGAGAGATACCGTGGCCATCTGCAGACCAGGATTCCCCCTTCCCTTCTGACATCACATGTGGCTTTCTTCTGTTTGCTCCAGATGGTCCAGATGACCCCATCATATCCCCCTCAAATGCTCATTTCCATTCAAGGACAAACCTCAGCCTCTCCTGTGAAGCAGACTCCATCCCACCTGCACAGTACTCTTGGTCTGTCAATGGAGAGCTCCAGGCATCCTCCCAAGAGCTCTTTATCCCCGACATCACTACTAAGAATAGCGGACCCTACACTTGCTTTGCCCATAACTCTGTCACTGGCCTCAATAGGACCACAGTCAAGAACATTACAGTCCTTGGTAAGTGGATCTCTGAAACATCAGCACCAGGTTTAGAGTGGAGACTTGTGTTTCTGGGACGATGCAGAAGGATTTAGTTTCCATCCCCTGTCTATGGGAAGAAGCAAATCTCAATCTTCCCCCGAGCTTCCTGCTCCATCCCTATGTCTAATGGTCTCCTGCTTATCTGACCTCTCCTAGCTGATGGGGTAGAACTTGGAATGTGAGGAGAGGGTTCTCCCAGCCCTAGAAAGAGTCAGCTAATGTGAGGGAACTCCCAGGGGAGGGACAGTCCTAAGGTCCATATTTCTTTCTGTCACTAACACAAGCCTTCCTGTCCCCTCTATTTTTTCATATGGTCTCCTTGACCTAGAAGGAACACCCAGGGCTTTCAACCGTGCTTACATTCTTTTTCTCCAAATAAGAGAAAACTCCGCACAGATGGGGACCAGCTCTGCTCCTGTCTCAAGGGTGACTGGCTAGGCTCTGACTCGGTGAGATGGGAAGAATGGGTGTAGAAGGTTCCCGTGAGCCCTGCTCTGAGTCAGGATGAACCACGTCACTGACTGTTTGATGAAGCCCTTTCCCTTACTCTTCTCAAGTTTAAAAAGCAAATGTCACTGTTTGTGGTGGCACAAGTCATAGGATTTGCTGAAAGATGTGGAGGCAGGGGGACCAGGAGTTTGAGGCCAGCCTGATCTACATAGAAAATTCCAGGCTATCCAGGAATGTACAATGAGTCCCTGTGTCAAAAAAAGTCAGTATGGATGATTAGAGTTGCAGACTGTCATCAACACTGTAGCCTTTCAGCTCTTCTCTATGGTATTAATCCATATTCTTGGGGCAGGAAACAAAATTTTTCATACCAAATTTCTTCAGTTTATCATTTCTCCCCGTACTGAGATCTAGGCTATAACACTCTAAGATTAGTTGGGTGATCTTAACCCCATGACAAAATGTTTAAAGAAAAAGAAACAGAAGGCTGATTTATAATGGAGAGACCTGACTGTTCACATTTGCAGAAAGTGTGAGACAAGAACTTTCAGAAAAATCAATAGGAAAAATATCCTTCCCCTCCACCATAGATTTGTAGGCACATGGGCTGAAGACTCTGAGTGCAAAATGTATACACACACCCTGATTCAGGGGTCACTGTGTGTGATCTGGGTAGGAGGAAGATTCAGCTCTCTCCTTACAGACCTCATCTTGAACACAGCATGCGATCTTGCAGAGGGCCACGTCATTCTGTGGGCCCTGGGAGCTGGCTGAGGTCTCTGAGGGTGAAGGACTTTCAGCTGGTCCCCTCCACTCTTTATCCACAGAGGCAGTGACTCTGCCCATCATACACGTCACCAACACCATGCTCAAAGAAAACGACCCTGTGATGCTGACCTGTGACTCAAATGACACTGAAATCTCCATCCGTTGGCTCTTCAATGGTCAGAGTCTGGGGCTCACGGACAGGATGAAGCTGTCCCAGAACAACAGCACCCTCAGCATAGACTCTTTTAAGAAGGAGGATTCTGGGGAATATGAGTGTGTGGTCTCCAATCCAGTCAGTTCTAAGATGAGTGACCCCATCCAGCTGGACATATTGCGTGAGTGACCTTCCTCCTTTATTACTCCATAGTGTTGAAGTGGGGGAAATTTATCAACTGTGCAAAATGGGTAAAAGTCACAAGGACAAAAACATGACTCAATATAGAAATACAGCCTGCTTGGCGATGGATGCATGTTCATCTCATGATGAAACACCAAGCCAGCTGAGCATGGTGCACATGCCTTTAACCCCAGCACAGCAGGGACCGGATCTCTATGAGTTCACAGCCACCCTGGTTTTTGTTTATCAGCACTGGCCACTGTGTCCTGAAGACTGACATTCACAGCTCTGTCAGGGTGACTCTCCAGGTAAAACTCAAACTGGGGTCAGTAAGCAGCAATGACACAGGACCCTGAGAAATCTGCAAACAAACCCCAGGCTCTGGGACACTGATTTGCTCACAGGTATCTGAGCCTGTTCCAGGCAGTGGGGTTTAAACCAAAATCACACTAGTCCTCCTCACAAAGTCCTAGTGCTGCTGGGCAGGAAGACAGAGCAGCAAGGACATCTAGAAGGCGGCCTCGGGGTTGACAAGCATTTCAGAAGAAACAGCAGGGAAAGGGCAGAAAATGGGGGCACAGAGTCTGTAGAGGAGGAGGTCAGAGAAGACATGCCCTCACTCCCCAGAGATTCTGAGTGTGAGCAGGGACCTGAGGGGGGAGAGGGGTGAGCTGTGTAGATACCTGAGAAGACACTGACAGCTGGGGGACAGATTCAGGGTACTGAGGAATGCAGGTGATGCTGCTGACCTCCCCCAACAGGACACACACACCCCAAGGCTGAGAGTTGAGTTCACTCTGGTTGCAAATTTCTGCCAAATGCAAAGATCCTGATGTTGATAGATTTTTCTCTCTTCCCTCTTAGCCAAATATTCAACTAACTGGCACTCTCCTACCACCGCCAAAGTCACTGTTGAAGCAGTCCCGCCCCAAGTTGTTGAAGGCAATAGCGTATTTCTACTTGTGCACAATCTGCCAGCAACAGTCCACACCGTTTACTGGTACAAGGGAAGCAAAGTGAATCAGAAGAGTAAAATTGCAGGATTACTAATATCCAAAGGAAGAAAAGTAACAGGGCCTGCACACAGCGGCAGAGAGACAGTGTTTCAGAGTGGGTCTCTGCTTCTCCGGAATGTCACTAAGAAAGATGCTGGAACCTATGTGCTAAGTATGCTAATCGCAAACTTTGATGCAAGGCTAACAGTGGATTTCCAAGTAAAACCCTAGGTAATTCTGTTTACCTCTGCTGGGGAAGCCATGCTGTCTCCCCTGGGAAAGGCACATACATGTTTTGCCTATGGAGTCCCTTTGGAGAACCCATCATTTGACAAGGACCAGGGAAACAATACTGCACGCGTCTGTGCTAATCCTAGGGAGCTCATGGGCTTCAGGCCTCTCACTTTCGCTGTGCTTATTCTTGTGACGACTCTTAGTTTTGCTTTCTTAGTGGTGATTATGCTTGGATTTACTGGGAATAAAAGCCTCTACAGAAAAATTAAATTGCTCTGATGTGTTGCAGAGAGTGGTTTCTCTGGTCCCCCTGGCTGCCTTTGCAGTCACCCCGAGTTAGCAGGAGGAATTCAGTTAATTGTTACTGCTTATCAATTCCAAAGAGAGATGAATATACTCCAAAGAACTTAAGAACTTGGAAAATGGTTTCTGAAAAGATGACACGAAAACATATAGGAACATTTGAGGAGAAGATAGAGTACATGAAAGGTCAGACAGTTCTCTGGCACCAAGAAGTGGACATTCAGATAATTTTCCAATGTCAAAATATCAATAAAGGAATCTATAACTCCTCGTCTCTTAAAATAATAGTACATACAGAAACTGCCAGGAAGAATAGAAATGTAGTCCCAGCAGTTAAAGTGTTAGGTGATAATCATTACTGTATTGAGAACTTATAAAAATAGGATTATGAATGCAATCCAAATAAAAGTGATATATAAATTACTTACAAATTGGCACACACCTGAAAATTATCCTAAGCTTAACAGTAGATTCTGCTGATTACAAAAATATAAAAACATCCTAAGGTTAAAAACTTGTGTAGGGCTTAAATATCTCACTTTTTAACTGCATGTTTGCAGACAGCTTGGGCACAATATGAATAAGATGTGCCTGGCTAGATTAAACGTTTGGCTTGCTATATAATGTTATGGGGTAAAGGTCAATGCAATAAAGGGAGGGAAGAAGAGAAACTAAAATTAATAATGTTAATGATTTTTGGAAAAGGATTAGAGACAAGTGATATGAAACTATGCATGCACATTTGGACTTCCATAAATAAAGATGTCCTGAGCTAGTTGGCGCCATCAGATTAAAAGAAAACCAGTGGAAAGTCTCATTCTTCACCAATTTCACACATCCATCGTGAGACAGAGAACCCCACTGAAGGTGGATTCCAGCACTCAGGGGGTGGAGCTAATCCTACTTCACACATAGGATTGTTCATTCCCACATTGTGGTTCAAGCATTTAGTAAAGGACACAGAGTGGAGAAAACAGCAATAAATCAAGATGTCTCCCTGGATTCTGCACTCAGAGAAGAGGGGGTGAGGTGCCTGAGCCCAGGCATGACAGACTCTGCCCAGGGTCTTAATGCTCATCATGACCATAGCCTTGAGAAAGACCCTTCAGGACTCAGGCAGGGCCTGGCTGAGGAAACCATCAGATTCTCACAGAGAGATGAGTGCCCGAAGCTTTGCTCCAGACCTCTGTCCCAGACTGGACCAGGAATCCGGGGAAGCTTGTAGACTGGGTTGGAATTTACCCTCCCTTTGGAGCTGACAGGGGACAGTGATTGATTGTAGGCTGGTGGCCTGCTGACTGTCAGCCTATGAGAGCCATGTCTGAGGTGGGTCACCCGGGCATCTCCTCCTGAGACTCATTGTGCTCAGCATAGGTGGGGAGGTGGGACAGTCAGTCAGCAGCTGCTCTGATGGTCTTCTGAGACCTCACAGGAAGGTCAGGAGCCCTAAAGAGACAGGAGGGAAAGTGTATAAATGGCAGCTCCTTGGCACCCTTTGGTCCATTCTAGGTATTATTTTCTACAGGCAAATGGTAACAGATACTGCTGGTTGAAGGTCAGGTCATTGTTTATGTGTAAGGTAACTTGCAGGCATGACAATAATCATTTACCATGTGTCCCATTATAGAGAAAATGGGACAGGAAACACAGTCACTGAGCCAGGGCTACATAGATCTTGAGTGGCTCAGGCTGTCTGTCCACAGCCACATCCCTAGCCTTCCTACCATGGAGATCTTATGAGGTGCTCTTCAGTCTTCTAGATAATTTTGTAGATTCAGGATTCTCTTAAGGTTCCCTGATTCATGTCAATCAACATCAAACAGCTGACAAGAATGACCCACCTGTGGCCCCTCCCCTCCTGAATGCCAGCCAGATCCTGACTGTGTGAGATCTCTGACAGGCTCTCAGGTTTCTCAGGGAAGCTCAATGGGAAGACTAATCATGACCTATGTGTAGGACAGTCCTGAACAGCAAAGGCTTGGAGGGCGCTGGTCTACACTGAGCTGTGGAGGTCAGTACAGCTAGAGGGACTCAAACATTGTCTCAAGGAATGCAATAGGTCAGTGAGGACCAGGAGATAAAATGAGGTCTCTGATTCCAAGGCTTGAGTCTGTCCATCCCCAAACACTGCAGCTCAATTCACTCTTGAGAAAGCCCTGGCTTCTCCCATACACAGCTCAGGAGGCCCCCATGAGCTCTGAGCACTCAGCGACTCCAGCTATCTGTAATTTGCTTCCTGCCTGATTCCTTAAGGATCTGGGTAGGCAGTGAGATAAGAGACTATCTGTGGTTGAGAAAGAATCAGAGATACCAGGCAGGGCAATTTTCTTTCTATTGTTTGCACAAGCACTGCTATCCAAGCCCAACATAACAAGCAACAATTCCAATCCCAATGGAGGGTGAGGACTCAGTATCTTTAATGTGTGAGCCTAAGACTCGGTTCATGGCACTCTAAATAGATAACTGGTACAACCATTCTCCTGAAGTCAAACACACACTTTTACAACCCAGGAACCAAAGCAAAACAAAACATGTAAATATACACACAGAGAATTGTACATGAATGTTCATAGCATCATAATTCATAAGAATCAATAATTTAAAAAATCAATTAGCAGAGAAACAGAACAGATCGGCATGTGTTCACAGGATAAAATACTCAGCTACTATTAAAGAGATAACTATGTAAAACAAAATGTGTGAATCCTGCTGGGTACTGCGGCACACACCAGAGCACTTGAGCCCAGAGGTCTAAGCCATCCTAAAGAGAGCAAAATCCCATCTCAAGAAACAGAAAATGAGGCAATGGTCATAGCTCCAGAATTGAGAATCCTTGCTGCTCTAGCAAAGGATCGAGTTTAGTTCCCAGCACACATGTCGGGTGGCTCACAACCACCTGAGACTCCAGTACCAGAGGATGAAACACCCTCTTTTGGCCTCTGTGTACATGGGGACACATGTATTTTACACACACACACACACACACACACACACACACACACACACACACACACACACACACACCACAGCAGAAATAAAGAGAGGAAGGAAGGCAAGAAGGACTCCTTTCCTGTCACCCTGTAGGTGACAAATGAACCCTCAGGAAGGATGGAGACACCATGAGCAGCAAGCATCCTGGGGCGGAGTGCTCACTTAGCAAGTCCAAGGCTTAGGTTTGACCCCATCACACAACAAACACAGAAAGAGGAGCTCAGTGATAGCCCAGTGAGTGAGTACCACTTGCCAGTCAAGCATGCGGACCTGAGTTTGTTCTCATGTAAGAAGATGGACATCTGTACCTTAAAGACACTACTGGGAGAGAAGAGATAGGCAAATTTCAGTCTCTCACTGACCAGTCTAGGGAAATGGCAAGTTCCAAGTTCAAGGACAGACCCTGTCTAATAAAAAAGAGAAATAGAAGAAGGGATGGAGGGAAGAAGAGAGGAACAGAAGGTAGGAGGTCTCTGTGTTCAAGTCCAACCTGGTCTATGGAGTAGTTGAAGGCTAGCTAGTGAGATCCTGTCTCTAAAAGAAAAGGTGAGAGAGTAAGAAAGTGATGGTTCAGAGGTTAAGAGCACTGGCTGCTCTTGCAGAGGACATGGGTTCAGTCCCCAGCACCACAGGGAGGCTCAAAATCATCTGTAACTCCAGTTCTAAGGGATCCAACACCCTCTCCTGAACTCTACAGGCACAGAGTACACACAGGGCACACAGATGTACATGTAAGCAAAGCACCCATATGCATATTAATAGATAAAATCTGTGCTTAAAAATCCATATTTGGAGGGGGAACACAAAGAGAAAGTCCAAATGAGGAAACAATGGCCTGAAACAATGTTTGAAGCAACAGATGAGTATCGCCACTCAGAACTACTTGAAGTTTCCCAGACAGTTGCCAAGTCCCTACTCTCCAGAAGCTAACATAATAGTCAGATGAGAGAAAAAAAAATACTAAACTATGCAAGTCTCTAGGATAGTGAGTAATCTGTGACAGATGGAGTAGAAGAGATCACTGAAGACCCCTTTGACCAGGGCCTTTACACAGAGCATCCCAGGCCAAAGTGCAGACAGGCAGGGACAGAAATGGCACCACTTCCCCCCCTCTTTGCATGACTTACTAGCTGACACACTGGTGACATGCACAGGTCACAGAGCCTGACCACCTTTGCTGGATTCCTGCCCCTGAGTCCCAGCGGCAGGGTAGACCTCAAGCAAGTTCTGTACATCTCAGCTCCTCAGTTTCTTTATAGGAAACAGCAACAACAGCAGTTTATACCTCATATGGATGGTGTCAAAAGTCAAGAAGTTAATCATTGTGCAAACACTAAGAAGATAGTTGGTGGATAATAAATGTTACCTATCACTGGTGTTACTGGCATTACTACCCAGCACAGTGCCAATATTTTGAATACCTCAACTCATTTATATGTTACACATTTCCTTTATTAGATGAAAAACTTGTAGAAATTACATTTTAAGGAAGACTCTGTCTAAGGGGGATGAGTACATGCCACAGACCACATGTGAAGGTCAGAGGACAACTTTACTTTTCTCCTTTCACCTTTACATAGATCCTGCACATTAAAATCAGACTGCCAGACTTGCATAATGAGCATTTACACACTCAGCCATCTGGTCAACCCTGTAGAAACTATATTTGATTTGTCTCCATATTCCCAGAACCTAGTCTAAGTGCATACTCATAACAGGACCTGATGGCAATTCTCTTTTCAGGTGGCAAGGGAGGGACCACCAACAGCTGTCTCACAACCTTTTCAAGAAATCCTAATTAGCCAAAGCAATCCTAAACCTGTAGGCATCATATTATTTGATCTCAAACTATGCAACAGGGCCAAAGTTACAAAAAGAACATGGTGGGCTGGAAAAATGGCTTAGTGGTCTGCTCCTCTAGAGGACTTCATCAGGTTCAATTTCCAGCAACTACATTGTGGCTCAAAATCATCTATAATGAGATCTGGTGCCCTCTTATGACATACAGGCATACATACAGCCAGAATACTGTAAGCAAATACAGGCAAAATATTTCAAGATAAGGTGTCTGGGGATGGTGACTCTCAGTAGGTAGAGAGCTTGCACTTGTGAAATGCTAGATCCAGTAATCAAAACTGTACATAAATTAACACTATTGACTCATCTCACATTGTAAACAAACCACATTGTTCAGAACTGGAACTTTCAGAATTATATAAGTACTGCTAACCAATAAACCTACAAAGGAGATGTTTAAGTAGTGGTTTCTGTCTCCCTTCTTTCACTTGTGTGGTTTTAATAAGGAGGGGATACTTTTGTTCTCTGTTTTTGGCTTCACTTGGTTGGTTTAGTTTTGGTTTTGAAATAGCATCTCATATACATAGCACAGGATAACTTGGAACTATAGATCCTGCTGCCTCCGCCTCCTGAGTGCTGGGATTGCAGACCTGCAGCCTCTCTTCTCTTCTAGGCCTTGGTCTCTCTGGGGCTGCTGCTGTGCAGTGTTCCTCTGTACTGTGTAGGGGAGGCTGTGGCTTCACAGGTGGGAGCAGGAATGATGTGTCACAGCAGTAAGCACACAGGGTGTTGACCCTGAGGCTCCTGGTACAATTCCTCAAACATAGTCCCCATCCGGCCTGAAATTATCCATTCCTTAGCAAGTGATCCTGAGAGTAGACTGCATTGCAAGACCACATGAATCGCCCAGACAGTGTAATTACTGCCCCATAGTCACCAAGCTGGCCAGTCTGCCTCACTAAGTTAGGCTTCAGATGAGGTAAAGCAGGGAAAAGTACTCAGAGGTGAGGAGCACAGGCCTTCAGTGAGGAGTATGGCAGGCCTCCAGCAGATATTACAGTGGTGGGCTGAGGTTACCACCTAAGTCTTCTGTTCCTGAAATCATGGGAAGAGAGAAAATGTCAGCTCATGAGGATTTCAGCAACTGAATACATCAGATATTAGAATCATCTTCAAAGCTGCCTTCTACCAATGCAGGCCCAGGAATGGTACATCAAATTCTTTCTTTTTCCATGAATTATTTCTAACATTCAAAGGCTAAATATTATCATTTAGGCTGTCTGTAGAAACCAGACAATAATGATCAGGGATCAAAGTGAGTCAGCAAGCTGAACATAGGAGAGAGCCCAATGGTTCCTGCCCAGAGGGGAGCAGGATCAAGATCCCGGGAGAGATGACATTTCAGACTGAGTCTGGAATCAGGAAAAAGTCCATTATCATCACAGTTTAGAGGCAGACAGACTGGAGCAGCGCTCTCAGCCAGGGATCTTCAACTGATCACATGAGGCCCACCCATATGAGGAAAAGCAAGTGACTTTACTCAGCAGATCCATTTAAATGTTAACTTCATCCAAAACAACCCTCACCTAAACACCCAGAATAAATATGACATCAAATATCTGGACACTCTACTCCATACCCAGTCACACAGGTACTTAAAACAATCATTACACTAAGTTAGTAGTTCAGCAAAGCAATTCTTGCAACACTTGCATGACCCTGATCTAGAAGGCCATGATGCTCATAGCTAAACCACAAACAATTCCCTCTTTCTAGTGCATATAAGAACACTGCCCATATATAACACACAGAGCTAGCATTAACTGCCATCAGGGGGTCTAGAGCTTGGTCTGTTTGCAGCAGGAAGAGAGTCTTGTTCCAAAGGACCTCATGAAAAGGGCAGTGTTGGGGCTGCAGAGGTGGCATGGTGGGTACGAGAACTGGCTGTTCCTGCAGAAGAGCTGGGTTCAGTTCCCAGCCCCACATGAAGACTCACAACCACCCACAACTGATCTGACACCCTCAGCAGACCTCTGTGGGTACCAAGCTCTGTACATGGAGGACATACCTGCCTGCACTCAGACAGAACACTCATACAAATCAACTCAAATAAATAAATCTCAAAAAAAAATAACAGTATTGCAGGGGGGCTGGAAGGATAACAATGGCAACATCATAGGAGATGTATGTTTTCTACTCTTTACTGAAGATAGATTTTTGCCTCACATAATATATTGATTGAGGTTTTCCCCTCTGTCTACATCTCCCAGGTCCTCCCTATCCCCTCCCATCCAGATTCACTCTCTCATTAGAAAACAAATAGACATCTAAGGAATATTAATAAAATAATATATAAGATAAAGCAAAACTAACACAGCAGAATATGACAAAACGAACTATCAGGAGGTGTAGGATATTTGTACACTGTGTGAAAATGCATTGCTGTGATTGGTGTAATAAAGAGTTGAACAGCCAGTAACTATGCAGGAGGTATAGGCAGGACTTCCGGGCTCAGAGAGAACTCTGGGAAGAAGAAGGCAGAGTCGCCAGCCAGACAGAGGAAGCAGCATGGGTGGTACTGAGTGATGAGGTAATGAGCCACGCGGCAGGATGTAGACTAAAATAAATGGGTTAATTTAAGCTATAAGAGCTAGCTAGTGGGACAAGCCTAAGTTAAGGCCGAGCTTTCATAATTAATAAATGTCTGTCATTATTTCTGAGATGGTGGCCCATGAAAAATCCAACTGCAAGAAGGAAAGGAGCCTAAGAAAGGACACAAGAAACAGATTTAGGAACAGAGCCCCACTGGTTCTCACACTCGGGATCCCACGGAAACACGACATTGGAAGCCATAATAAATACCCAAAGGACCTGCTTCCCTGGCCAGAGCCGAAGATGCCATCTCTAATGAAGACAGCGATATTCCTTACAGTGCGGAAAACATTGAATTGTCTATTTGAAGTGTAGTTTGGAGTGCGGGCGGAGGAATGAGAGCCATTCCTACAGTGGTAGGTTACAAGGGGAATCCTGATCGCTTCTGCAACCTGTGGCCAAAGCCTCTGTGGTGCTGGTTAGTAATGACAAGTGTTCTGAGAAGTTCCCACTCTGTGAGCTGCTCCCTCCTCCAGGTGCTTGTGAGGTTGCCCTTAGCTTTGCCTGGCACCTGGTCGGGATGCAGATGAGGAGGCCTCTGAGGGGATGCAAACACCCAATCAACCCCCACGGAGCATTCCATGAGACACACGACAGGCTAATCCTAATCGGCTCCCAACAGGCTTGGCCCAGCTGACTTTTCACAGCAGCTCCCTTGCTCCCAGGCAATGTTGTGTGTTTGTTTAACTTTTTAGATTTGTCCTACATGTATGTATATATTGCCTGCATGTATGTATTTGCACCACATGTGACTGATGCCCTCAAGGCAGAAGAGGGCTTTGGAACCCCTGGAACTGGAGTTATAGGTGCTGGGATTCAAACCCTGGTCCTCTGCAAGAGCAGCCAGTGCTCTTTACCACGCAGCGTGGTTTGTGAGTGAAATACTTTTTCTCCCCGTTATTGAGGGGGAGAGGGGCTGGGGAATTGAGCCCAGGGCCTTTCTCAACAGTCAGGTCACACTCAGTGGTCGCTGCTCATGGGGAGGGGAGCCCTTCCCTCTGTGCTGCTGGTTCTCCATGCCTCAGCCTGAACTGAACTGCGGCCCGAGCCACAGCAGCGCCACCCAGAAACGGTTCTAATTTTAACTCTGGAATTTCTCTCCTGTCCTGAAGCTCACCTGTTCTGTTTTCGGGGGGGGGGGCTGCTTTTTATTTTGTTTTGACAACAGCTTCTCACCTTTCTAGAGCATAAATACCTTAGCTTCAGCTCTGTCAGAAAGTTCTATCTTTAGGGAACCTCTTCTCTTCTCCCTCTCCTCCTTTTTCTTCATTTTTAGGTGTTAATGATGAAGCCAGGGCCTTTCACATGCTAGGCAATTGCTTCATCACTGAGCTACATTCCCCTCAAGGTATCTTTTTTTTTTCTTGCTTTTTTATTAATTTTTAATTTCAATCCCAGTTCCTCTTCCCTCCTTTTTCCCCACACCCCCAGTGCCCCACCCCCACCTCCCATCTGCTCCTTGAAGGGGGTAAGGCCTCCCCTAGGATGTCTACTAAGTCTGTAGCATCATCTTGTTGAGCCTGGACCGAGGCACCTCTCCACCCCTACACCCCTGTGTGTAGGCTGACAAGCTATCTCTCCATATAGAATGGGCTCCACTAAGTCAGTCTGTGCATTAGACTTAGATCTTGAACCCAATGCCAAGGGCCTCATATATTGTCTCCATTGCACCATTGCCACCTATATTCAGGGAGTCTAGTTCGGTTTTATGCAGGTTCCCCATTGTCAGACCTGAGTCAGTGATCTCTCACTAGCTTGGGTCGGCTGATACTGTGGGTTTCCCCATCAAGGTCTTGATTCCTTTGTTCATATTATCACTCTTCCCTCATGCTTTCCATTGAAGACAACATCTGGGCCAGGCTCCAGAACAAGCTCTATCTTTCCAAGGTTTGTTCTCGTGATGGGTTGCAATGCAGCTCTGTTGGAAAGCTTGCCTGCTAAGAAATGCTCCATGTATTCCCAGCACCGAGTGCCTGCATGTACCTACATATGCATACTCTCTCCCCCCCACCCCCACATACACACACACTTAAGGACACAACACAGACACACACAGGCACAAATCCTAGGAATTCCCGCCTACCCTAGCTGAAATAATAGCCACCTCACTACCCATTTCAAAATTCTTTTTCTCTCTCTCTGTCAGTGGAAATTTAAGTCATTTTAACATTTAATGGTTTGATATTATCCAAGAGACCACAGATTTCCAACCAAACTCCGAAATCTGAAACTGTTTTTGACACAGAGGCTCATGTGGTCCCAGTGTCCTGGAAGCTACAGATGACCTTGAACTCCTGGTCTTTCTGCTTCCACTTCCCAAGTGCTGAGGTGACAGATATGTGCCACCACTCCTGGTTCATTTTCTTAGTTTTGATTTTGAGATTGAGCCTCACTTTGCAGCCCAAGCTGACCTGAAACTCAAGGCATCCCTCCTGCTTCATCTTCCAAAGCACTTAGGATGACATCATGAAGAAACAGAAACCTTACTTAATTGACCCATTTAAGTGTTAGTTTCATCTATAACAACCTTCACAGAAACACCCAGAATAAATATGTCATCAAATATCTGGACACTCCACTCCATACCCAGTCACACTGGTACTTAAAACAATCATTACACTAAGTTAGTAGTTCAACAAAGCAATTCTTTCAACACTTGCATGACCCTGATTATGCAAAAATAAACAGCAAATATGGGGAATGTAGGCAATTCTCGTTGAGAGCTGTATTGTTCTAGGTAAAGGCTATCAGAGGCTCAAGAAATATCGTGAACTAAAATGATAAAGGTTAAAAGAAAAATTATACAGGGAAGGAGATGAGAAGCTAAAGAGGACCACAGCTAGAATACCAAGAACTGAGATATCCCTATCTCACCACTCAGAGAGATAAAGGCCTACGCAGTTTGGCATGGAGCCTATGGGTTGTCTCTCCTTACCCAAGTCCAATCAGACCCACAGAGAGAGACTGACTTGAAAATGTCTGGCCTCTTTGTCTTTGCTGACTTTGTTAAGCTGTACTATTTGGATAAACTGAGACATACAAGAAACTGTGATATTCTGTACTGGTGCACTATGAAAGGATAAAATATGAGGTTCCCAATCTCTCTGTGGACTAAGTGTGGTTTGGTAAAATACCCAGTCTAATTATGAGCTGTATTCACGATGTAAAGCTTAACTTTGGTCCTAAAATTGCTTCAATTCAAGAATTGTATTTTTTAGGATATAATTAGGGCATTCAGGCTAATAGTCACCCACATCATTCACGATCCAATGCCTTAAAGTGCTCAGAACTAAGCTTGTAGTCATGCTAGAAACAAATGTAATTTGCTGGCAGGGATAAGCTTTATTTGACCTTCTGTGTATGTTTTCAGGATTAAGCCTAAACAAGTAATAAGAACAAATAAAGTTTATTTAAGTCAGATAAATGTTTACGAGATGGTCCTCAAAAACTCTTCAGAGATCTGCTGAGTATGGCATTTAAAGTGTTAAATGAAAAGGGCTTCCTATGGTAGACAAAGTGCCAGCTCCTAGTGGCAGCCCTAAGGTCTCCTCCAAAGAAGAGGACTCTGCCTGGATTGTGATCATGTCAACCAGTGGGCAAAACTGCCATATGCTCAGGGCCATGAAAACGAGGCAGGGACGTCTGAATAAGACCTGTGATTGCCAAGGAACCACTGAAGGTTTGGAGTAAAGGAGCCGTCAGATGACACCTGAGCAAAGATCAGAAGTGAAAAGAGGAGCTCTGAGTTCTAAACCAGAGACGCTCTGAGCCTAACGGAGGAGGCCACGGACAGACAGAGTGGGAAGTGCACTTAGAAGCAGACCCTGGATTTAAAAGCAACAGTCACGCTAGGCAGAGCATGCAGGTGCACACCTTCAACCCCAGCTCTCAGGAGGCAGAGGCAGGTCATCCCTGCCTTCTACATAGAGAGTCCCAAGGCTACGCACTGAGGCCCTGCCTTGTAAAAAGAAAAAGTCGTATGTTAAAGTCACAAGGACAGCAGACAAGTTAGATTCTTGCTCCAGACTTCATTCTCCCTTCATCCATAAATCAAAGCAGGTGAAAGGAAAATTCATCTCCAAAGTGATCTCCAGACCCTTGTTTCTTAAAGAGTGATCCGCCAACCAGCAGGATGCATTTCCAAATCTTAGCAGCATTAGGGGTCAGGAAATCCAGGGTCTGTCTAGGCAAAACAGCAAGAACAGAGCAGCAGAGAGACCAGGCGTGTTGGGAGGAAGGAGGGATTCAGGAGGGAGGCTATCAGGACCCATTAGAAATATCAGAATCTGTATTTTAACCGTAACCTTGTATGGCGGTTGTGTGGTTTGTAAGCACATTAAAGATTTAAAGCTCTTCTCTAAAGTGTCTTCCGATTCTAAATGCAAAAGTGACAAAAAAAATGTCACTCTATAGGGACTCAGTGGGGAGCAGTTGACCAGGTCACATAGTCTATCCTTTCCTTTTTTTAAATATTTATTAAACATCCCCACCAAAGCCTCCCCTCCCTCCTCTCCTCACTTCCCCTCCCCTCCTCTCCCCTCCCCCCACAAACCACCCCTCCTCCATATTCGCTCTGAATGGGATAGGCCTCCCAAGCCCATCAACAAAGCATGGCATATCAAGGGACACCACCCCCTGTATTCAGGCTGGGCAAGGCAATCCAGCATGAGAAATAGGTTCCCAAGAGTCGGCCAAAGCATCAGGGACAGCCCTGCTCCCATGGCCAGGCATAGACCAAGCTACACAACTGTCACCGGTATGCAGAGGGCCTAGGTCAGTCCAGTGCTGGCTCCCTGGTTGTTGGTTCAGACTCTGTGAATACCTGTGAGTTTCTGTGGGTTTTCCTGCGATGCCCCTGGCCCCCGGCTCATAAAATCCCACCTCCCTCTCTACAACAGGACCCCCTGAGCTAGGCCCAGTGTTTGGCCTTGGGTCTCTGCTTCTGCCTCCATCAATCAGGGGACGAAGGCTCACATGTATCTGATTTGCTCACTAGGAAACACCAGTGAGGCAGTGCTGCCACTTTGTGACCGTGACTGGTAAAACATTTTTAACCATGCTCATTTGGAGAGCAGGGCGCAGATGAATTCCAAGTCACAGATACGGTGAAAGAATCACAACCAGGCATATTAACCTCACCTGAGTGTCAAAAGCAGCTCAGCCCTCATCACAGAGCATCGTCACACCTGAGAGTGAAGGGTTTGCCTTCATCACTTTCGTTCGTCTCAGGTGGGGCGCACCTGTGCACCCGTGGCGGTCAGAGCACAGCTAGCAGGGCGGCTCCCACAAACTCCGGTCGGTAGACTTGGTGATGGGCGCCCTCACTGAAAGGCCGTTTTGTTGGCCCTGAAAGTGAAGCTTTCATTAATTCCCAGCTATCTGGAGTCAGTGGAACACCTAGGTTCCAAGCCACATTCTAACAATGTCGCCCTTAAAAATCATAATCACAGGCTGTTTTCAGACGTCTAGCGCTGCCCAAACTGCCAGGAAATAAACGTATGGGTCCCGGCGCTGCTCTCTGTCTCATCCTGTGCTCTCTCCTCAGTCCTGTTCCTGCTCTGGCCAGCACTGAAGCCAGGGTCACAGAGAACACCCTCCAAGTGCCCTCCATGCCCCACCTGCCACTTTCCAGGTGACATAATCTGAAGCCCCTGTGCTCTCCTGCCACTTCCCCACGGTCAGGTGAAGCGAAGAAATCACAGCAGAAACTGAATTCTAGGTTAAGTCCAGCCAGAGCCGCAGTGCCACAGGGATGCCTGCTTCCCCGTTCTGGACCATGTTCATAGTTAGAGCCGAATCCCGCATCTGCTGCCTCTTCCCACCTGTGCTGTGGGCAGCCCCGAGCCTCTTCTCATGTATCTCTTTATTTTGAGACAGATCTCACATCATAGCTAAAGCTGAGATGAGACCACGGGTTTGGCATAGGACAAGGACTGAATAAAGGGACCATTCCCATCACTTTCCCTGTCTGTCCTGACAAGGACACTCTCCCCTGTCACACAGGGAAACACTGTCTACCTGGCATCCCAGCATAGTCCCCTCCTCCCAAAAGGCAAGAGCTCCAGCCAGGGTGGAGGGCAGGGACTTGCACAGGGTGGAGTGTGATTCTCAAGAGCCTGGCTGCCAGGGCAGCACCCCGGGGTCCTCACTCTCTCACCCTCCAGGACGGCCGGCTCTGGACACTGGCTTTCTCTTCTGCCCACAAGCCAGCGCACAGGACACCTGCGCCTATGTGACCACACAGAGCAGGCCCGTCATATTAACCAAGTGGGGACCTAGAGTCAAGGCCCCAGAAATGTCCTGTGAGAGCTGCCCCTTGGTCTCTATACCACCAGCCCTGTCATTGTCCACGTGGCCCCTGACTGGGCCTCTATCAAGCCTCCTCCACACACGGTGTCCACACAGAACCTCCTGGCTCTCAACAGGAGCCTCTCCTCTCCATGCTTCTTGCAGATGGGACCTGTTGTCTTTGTCCCAACATGGCCCACAGGGTGGCCACCTGCAGCCTCCTCACCCACTTGGGCCACTGCTGTCTGTCCTTGGCTGAGGGTGCCTACTCTCCTGGGCTGTGGCTTCTTCCTTTACCCAGAAGCCAACAGTGTGTGCGCTGAAGTTCCTCAGCCCTTCATCCATCCTCAGCCCTCCCTATCTCCAAGTCTTCCACACCCTCTTCTCACTCATAAACAACAGACCTAGTGATGTGGATAAATCCCAAACTCTACAGCGTCTCTCCCCTGCCACCCATCTCACATCCATAGGCTGAGGATTCTGGGACTCGTTCAGGGTTGAAAGTGCTTATTTAGGCTTAGCACACACTCTACCACTGAGTTACAAGACCCACCTTCATACTGGCACCACTGAGTGACCTCACTGTGCCCACAACTCTCAAGACCATCTTACCAGTGAGTGTGTGTGTGTGTGTGTGTGTGTGCTTGCTTTTGTGTGTATACACCTGTAGGTTTGCATGTGTGTACACGTGTGTGTGTGTGTGTGTGTGTGTGTGTGTGTGTGTGTGTGTGTGAACCAGTTCTGTTCCTTCCAGAACCTTGGTGAATACAGACTGGTGCCAGGAGTGGGATCCTGTAACTTGGTATGGGGATATGTAGAAAGATGCTACTGAGGTGGAAGACATTGAAAACTCAGATTCTCAAGGGTTTATTTCACTTGAGGAAGTAGTCTCTCATCCTTTGGAGACAATGCAGCCCCACACTCACTCACTACAATATTACCCTCTCTGCTTTTGCTTCATTGTCTGCTAAGTCCATGACCAGCAGTGGCTTTCCCTGAAGGAAATGCCAGGGATGACGATATTGATATCGCTCGGGTCCCACCTATAGCTGCCTCTAGACCTATAACACGACTCAAGGTTAAGTACGCTGTTAGAAAGTGTAGTCCATGAAGAGATGAGCTTAATGAGTTTGCTAATTCCTTCAAGGAAAAGTCTGGGGAATATGTATATGGAATGGATGGCAAGAGTGGGGGATGATTGTGGAAGGAACTCGATCAAGATGAGTTTATCAATACGGGCCTCAGAAATGCTAGCTTTGTGCTAACCAAGAGGCCTTGGTACACAACCCACACACACAGAGATGGCTGAGAAACAGCCGTTAGTCATGCAAATGTCTGTGCAAGATATGATGTTCCACCCGGGTTCCTGGAACTGTTTTCGACAAAGCCCTTTCCGGGAACATGATGACGGGGCCGTGAACCCAGGCATGTGACACGAGGAACTGCCTCGCTTTCTCCCCCTCCCTTCTTGAGTCCAGGGTATATAAGCCTCCAAGCCGCTTTAATAAAGAACCTTCTGATGCTGACTGCTGTGTGTATGTGTCGTCAGTCCTGACGTCCTCCGCGTGACTCAAACCCAGGCTGTGCAGGTGTGGCAATTGGAGGTCCCACCGAGATCTTGAAAGAGAGGTAAGCCGACAGGGTCGTCCCGAAGCCGGCAGGGGCATATTGAGGTTAGCAACATATTGAGGTTATTTCCCGGGACAAATGGAACTTCAACATCAATTAAGAAAATTATTGCAAGAACAGGGAACCGCAGTCAAGAGAAAGACGTTGGAGGCTTTCGTCAGAGCCATAGAAAAGGCGAGTCCCTGGTTCATTACTGGAGGAGCTTTAAATATCCCTGATTGGAAAGAGGTCGGTCCCGACCTCCAGAAATTGTTGAGAGAAGAGAGTCCCGATCCGCTCCCACTGTCAACCTTCTCCTTATGGAGATTGTTTAAGGATGCTTTACTGACCGACAGGGTCTGGGTCAGGACAGGAGGTAGCTGCCACCAAGGAGATCCTGCAAGAGATTCAGGAGGCAGAAACCAGGAAATCAATGTGCTCTAAGGATAGCAGTGATGAGGAAGATCAGAAGGGGCAACAGGAATTAATCCCGAGTCCAAGAGACAATCCGACGAGAGGCCTAAGGACCAGTGTGAATCTCGGGCCTAAGGCAAAAGCCAGGCTCTATTCCTCTCTCTCTGAGTTAGAAAATGAAACTGACTCCGACTCTGAAAGGTCGGAGGAAGAACGTCTGCTTGAGGAAAATGATGTTCTAAAGGGAAAATTTAAAAGGAGCCGTCTTAGGGAAAAATTGAGTGACATCTCTCCCACACTCCCACCATATTTAGACAGGGATAAGGAACTAGCAATTACTCCACAACATAATATTGTCCCACAAAATCGCGATGCCGCACCTGCTGGGGGAATTCAGTTTTGCCCCGTGGTGGCTCCCGTGTTAGAAATCCCTGACCCCAATAACCTGGGACAGGTCATTTGACTGCACAATCCCCTGAACTTTAAAGATATTAAACAATGGAAGGAAGCCGCTATGAGTTATGGGACTTGGGCCCCTTATACTGTCTCCCTCATTGAGTCCTTAACGGCTGTGAATCTTACACCTAGTGATTGGCAGCAGCTCTGCCGAGCTACCCTGTCTGGGAGATTACTTGCTCTGGAGGGGAGAATTTCAGGAGAGATGTTCACAAACGGCCTAAATGAATGCTCAGACCGGGCAGCCTCTGAGAAATCTTGACATGTTAACTGAACAGGTCAACACGCTACTCTCTAACAGCAAATGCAATATGAATTGTCGTTTATGCTCAAATAGCAGCCACAACAGGCACCTGGAAGGCTCTTCTGAGCAAGGTGGGAGGGGACCGGTTATTCAAGATCCTTCAAGGACCTTCTGAACCTTCCATGAGTATGTGGATCAGCTTATCCAGCTGCCCGAACGACTCTCTGGAGGAATGGGACAGCAATGCCTATAGATAAGTAGATGGCCTTTGAGAATGCAAATAAGTAATGGAAGGAGGCTCTTCCATCCACAGAAATAAAAGTCTCAATGATTACATTAGGATCTGCAGGGATATAGTGGTAATTTCATACAGGGACAGGTATTGCTGCCACCATTAAACTGCCCAGGCCCTTCAAGGGGCCCAACCTAAACAGGGAGAATAGACATTGTTTTGTATGTGGAAAGATGAGTCACTTCCGCAAGGAATGTCCAATGAATAGTCAGGGTGCCACTAGGAGACCAGGCTTATGCCCTCGCTGTCACCACGGGCATCATTGGGCAAATGATTGCAGATCTAAGACTGATGTCAAGGACAAACCCCTCCCTTCCAATTCTAATTCTGAAAACTTGACTCAGGCCCCACCCCAGGGCCCCAAACCAATGTGTATGGGGCAATGACTCCCTCCGTGTGCACTGGGCATCCATCCCCTTGTGTCTGAAGATACTGCTCCTTTGAGTAATCCATCACCCCTGTCTCTGGCATCTCTCCACCTCCTCTTCTCATAGATCCCTGAGCCCTGAAGGGAGGAGTTTGAAGAAGACATCCCATGAAGGACTGAGTGTTCCATAGTCTCTCACTCTGCACATTTCCCAGTTCTAAGTCTCTGTGTTAGTTCCCATCTACTGCAAGAAGCTTCTCTGATGGTGGATGAGGGAGAGCCTCCTCTACGGGTACAGCACTATGTCATTAGGAGTCACTGTATTGCTATTTTCCTGTAGCAGGATAGTAGTATTAGCTTTTCCCCTAGTCCCTTGGCCCACCTTGGGCAGTTTAGCAATGTCAGGTATAGGTATAGATTCCACCTAACGCAGTGGGCCTTACATTCACTTTTTAAAAAGCGGTTGGTTACTCCCATAACATTTATGCCACTATTGTGCCCATGTGTCTTGTAAGTAGGTTGCTGTTGTAGGTCCCGGGGTTTTCAGCTAGGTGATGCAGGTGATCGCCTTCCTCCTTCAGTAGTATGCAGAGTAACTTCTAGTACCAGGGTTCAGGGCAGCTCAGAGAATAGGTGCCTGGTTAGCATTCCTGCTGAAACCCTTGACACCGGAAGCGGGTCTTCTCATGACATCAAGGCCGTGATATCAGGACACCAACATTCAGCAAGACATGACCTTTGCTTTGTATCAAGAGGTGGATAGGCAGCCTGGTTCCCACACTGTGGCCTAACAAACCACGAGTCCCTCAAAGGTGCCCACTCCCCTCTTCCTCTTCTTCCCCTGCTCTGTAAGGGGAACCTGAGCAGTCCATTACTTTCAAGCGTCCCCACAGGGAGAGATGACAGGAAAGTCACCTGAGCAGAGGACAACGGTTGCCCATGAAAGTCAGAGAGGAGATGAGCAAACCTGAGACACAGCCTAGCCAGTACACACAGAGGCTCTCCCCACACCTCCTACTGAGGATAGCAGACCCCAGTTCTGCCAAACACCCCAACATCGTGCTCTCCCATTCCTCGTATATCCAGGTCACCTCCTCCTGCGGTTTCAGGGCATGAAGCTCTTTCTGTTCCTAAATTTCTGCCCAGAAACACAGACCAACATGATGACAGATAAAGGACTGGTCTCCCAAATGAGTCAAGATTTGGAATGCCCATTTGTCTGCCCTAGAACCATCCCCTATCGTCTTCCTGCTGAGAGTAAGTCCTACTGTCCCAGAGCACTAGAAAACACTGAGAAGACCAGGTGACCTGCTAGGATCCTGTGTCACAAAAGGAAACACACCCATAGTTTGGAGCTCCAAGGCCTCCCTCTGTGATGAAGACAGCCCCCAGGCCAAGGGCAGAGTAGAGGTTAGTGCTGGGGTGGACAGTTGACAAGGACTCCCATCAGTCTGTGGGGGGTGGGGAACTGAAAACTAACACAGGGGAGGGAGAGGAAAGGATGCAGGACTAAACCAGTAGGGAACAGGGAAGAGTCCTAACAACGGGCCCAGTCCCAGCCCCTGTGACCCTGCAAGGTCCAGCCCCACATGAGCTCAGTTCCGAGAGATAAAGGACGACAGTACTGACAGGGTTCGGGAGAATCCTGAAGCCTGAGCTCTTTTCCACAGAGGCAGGACGGAGCAGGCAGCGGACCATGGACCCTCCCTAGGCCCTTCTCCCAACATGCATCTCCTGGCAGGGGGTCCTAATTACAGGTGAGGAGAACAACCTCGGGAGTGAGCAGGAAGATGGCAAATGGACTGGCTGTACCACGTGCAGCAGAGCTCCGGGGAGGGGCCAGACTGGGGTGGAGAGGGTTGAAGAGAAGACAGATGGACACACAGACAGGTGGGAAAGCTGGGATCAGATGGACTGGGGTAAAATGACTCCTAATGACATAGTGCTGTGCCCGTAGATGAGGATCCCCCTCAGCTCTCATCAGAGAAGCTTTCTGCATTGGGAGGAAGCAGAGTCCTCTCCTTTATCCTCCAGTAGGGCTGGCACCAGCACAGAAGAAACATGGGATTTCCAGTCCAGTGAAAGGGGGTCTGTGGGTTAGGGGATGATGCTGAGTCAGATGATTTGGTTCTAGATTCAAAATTGACTGCTCCCTTTCTGGACCAGACATCCCCTCAAGCTGCTGTTGTTCAAGATAAAAGTCTCCAAACTCATGCCTTCTCTCTGGTCCAGAGACACCTGATAAGGCTCAAAGTGTGGAGACGTTGGGGCTGCTAAGATGTGGGAGGGGCTGTCCTGGGTGCTTTGGCCACTCTTGGGAACCTATTTCCAATGCTGGACTACCTTGCCAGCCTGAATACAGGGGGAGGTGCTGCTTGATGTGACATGCTTTGTTGATGAGCATGGGAGGCCTACTCCTTTCTGAGTGAATATAGAGGAGTGGATTGCAGGGGGAGGGGAGAGGAGAGAAGGGAGTGTGGGAAGGGGGAGGGGAGGCTTTGGTCAGGGTGTATAATCAGTAAATATTAAAAAAAAAAAAAAAAGGATAGACTGAAAGACCCCCACCATGCATTTCTCCTGCTTGAGCTGCTTTTGCAAAGGGTCAAGGTGGGGACAAGTACAAGAGGGAACAGAGGGTCCTTGAAGCGTCTGCAAGCCAGCAGAGCGATGTCTGGGAACAGAGGGTCCTTGAAGTGTCTTATTGTAACACCAGAGTGCTGAAATAGTCATAACTGAATTCCTTGTACCCGATCCGAACAAACAACTCTGCCCCAGGCTGACCCCAACTGCTTTATTTGAGTGAACCAATGAAATCCCTGTAATCACGCATTGCATTTGCTTCTGTAAGCCCCCCTTTTGCTACCCAAACCATATATAATTTTCTGAAGTTTTGACCTGGGCGCGCTCAGTCTCCCGAAAGATTGAAATGCCCGCAGGTACCTGTGTGAGCAATAAATATCCTCTTGCACTTGCATCCAGTGGTCACTGTTTTGTCTCTTGGAGAAAGGGGTCCAAGGATACGGTGAGTCTTTCAAGACGATGTGACCAGGTCAACTGCCCCCCACACTGAGTCCCTGTAAAGTGAGACTTTGTCACTCTTGCATTTAGAATTGGAAGATACTATAGAGAAGAACTTTAATGTGCTTACAAACCACACAACAAACATACAAGGTTCCTGTTTAAGTACAGACTCTGATATTTCTAGAGGGAGATGACTCCCTCCCTCTGTCCCTTGCTCCCTCCCCACCCCCACCTCCCTCCCAGCACACCTGCTCTCTACTGTTCTGTTCTTGCTCTTTTGCCTAGGACGGCCCTGGACTCCTCCACCCCTTATGCTGCTAAGATCTGGAAATGCATCCTGCTGGTTGGTGGATCACTCTTAAGAAACAAGGGTCTGGAGATCACTTTGGAGATGAATTTTCCTTGCACCTGCTTTGATTTATGGATGAAGGGAGAATGAAGTCTGGAGCGAGAATCTAACTTGTCTGCTGTCGTTGTGACTTTAACATACGACTTTTTCTTTTTACAAGGCAGGGCCTCAGTGCGTAGCCTTGGGACTCTCTATGTAGAAGGCAGGGATGACCTGCCTCTGCCTCCTGAGAGCTGGGGTTGAAGGTGTGCACCCGCATGCTCTGCCTAGCGTGACTGTTGCTTTTAAATCCAGGGTCTGCTTCTAAGTGCACTTCCCACTCTGTCTGTCCGTGGCCTCCTCCGTTAGGCTCAGAGCGTCTCTGGTTTAGAACTCAGAGCTCCTCTTTTCACTTCTGATCTTTGCTCAGGTGTCATCTGACGGCTCCTTTACCCCAAACCTTCAGTGGTTCTTTGGCAATCACAGGTCTCATTCAGACGTCCCTGCCTCGTTTTCATGGCCCTGAGCATATGGCAGTTTTGCCCATTGGTTAGCTGTTAGCTGTAGCACCAGAGTTAAGATCTATTCCACCAATTGGGTGAAGGCCTAGAGACTGAATAAGACAAGATCATACATTTCAATATCCGAATGCTGACTGCAGTTTGTTGAGGGGAAGGAGTGGGCTTGTATACTGCCTCACAGCACGGTGGGAAACAATAGGGTCAGGAGTGCAAGTTTTCAGGCTTAGCTCCTCCCCAGCAGATGTGTGTTAGCAAAACAGGAAGAGTACCCGAAACTCCGGGAGGCAAGATGTTCCAGCCAACAGCTTCAGGCTTGCTCAAGATGCCTTGGGGGTCCATGCAGGGCCCTACAGTTAGCATGATCACAATCCAGACAGAGTCCTCTTCTTTGGGGGAGACCTTAGGGCTGCCACTAGGAGCTGGCACTTTGTCTACCATAGGAAACCCTTTTCATTTAACACTTTAAATGCCATACTCAGCAGATCTCTGAAGAGTTTTTGAGGACCATCTTGTAAACATTTATCTGACTTAAATAAACTTTATTTGTTCTTATTACTTGTTTAGGCTTAATCCTGAAAACATACACAGAAGGTCAAATAAAGCTTATCCCTGCCAGCAAATTACATTTGTTTCTAGCATGACTACAAGCTTAGTTCTGAGCACTTTAAGGCATTGGATCGTGAATGATGTGGGTGACTATTAGCCTGAATGCCCTAATTATATCCTAAAAAATACAATTCTTGAATTGAAGCAATTTTAGGACCAAAGTTAAGCTTTACATCGTGAATACAGCTCATAATTAGACTGGGAATTTTACCAAACCACACTTAGTCCACAGAGAGATTGGGAACCTCACATTTTTTCCTTTCATAGTGCACCAGTACAGAATATCACAGTTTCTTGTATGTCTCAGTTTATCCAAATAGTATAGCTTATCAAAGTCAGCAAAGACAAAGAGGCCAGACATTTTCAAGTCAGTCTCTCTCTGTGGGTCTGATTGGACTTGGGTAAGGAGAGACAACCCATAGGTTCCATGCCAAACTGCATAGGCCTTTATCTCTCTGAGTGGTGAGATAGGGATATCTCAGTTCTTGGTATTCTAGCTGTGGTCCTCTTTAGCTTCTCACCTCCTTCCCTGTATATTTAACTTTTCTTTTATCATATATCATCCTAGTTCACCCTATTTCTCAAGCTTCTGATATTCTTTATCTAGAACAATACTGTTCCCTGCTATCTAAGTTTATAAAAAAAAAAAAAACCCTGGGAAGTACCTATCTCATGACATTATACCTCTGTTGGTCTTTTTAAGTCATGTTTTCAATCAGAGGACCAAGTAGGGATGCCTGTCCCTGATAGTGATTGTGAAGTTGGCATCCGTTTAAACCTGGCCAGACAGAGGCAAGCTGGGCTAAGCCAGGAGGTGACCTGAGATGATTTTTTTTACAGTTTCTTTCCAGAGCTTTCCTGATTGGTTCTGTTTCTGGCAGCATGTTTGGTCTTGTCCGTTTTAAATGGATTTCTGAGGCTTAGTCCTTGGGGTCCTGAGCTGGTGTGCTAAATTAGCTCAGGTGTGTACCTGTTAAAAGTGAAAATTAGAGTTGGAAAAGTTACTAGAAGAACCTTTGCTTGCATTCAATCACTGACATTTGTAGACTCGGTCGATTTAGAGAACATCTAAGGGCAAGCCTTTGGTTTAACCAATGACATCATTCTGAAATGAAGCTGACATCATAAAAACTTTATTAGCGATATTTTAAAAGAGCAAAAATGTTACTGAACACAGAAAACAAAACCTCATTTGTGCTGCCTTGATTGAGGAATAAAAATGGGTTATGTTTTTAATCATCACAACCTTTTCAGGGCTGTTTCCCCAAATTTTTTGGTTGCTCAGGCCTTGTAACTAAGAACATTAACAAAGGTCAAGAGAAAAATCCAAACACTCCCCATTTGTAAAGTCTGATATTTGTATTTTTCTTTGCTTAGAAAGAACATTCATATATGTTCGGCTTTAATATTCTAGTTGTAAAACATATGTTATTTTTAACCCATTTTTTTTTAACTAAACCTATTTTTTTAAAAATGACTTTACCCTAATTTGTTATGGTTCTCCTCAGGCCAAGAATCACCATTCAAAAATTCATCCCCATCAGTTATATCTTGGGGACCCACTGTTATGTAAAACAGTCATTTCTTTCACACAAGAGTTCAATCTAAGTTACACCTACAATATTCTGTAGTGCAATTAGGTCACCTACATATGGATTTTCAACCATCAATCCTCATACTATAAGCTTTATGTAAAGTTTTTGTTTCAGATTTGTTTGTTGGTGTTGTTGTTGTTGTTGTTGTTCTTGTTTTTCCATACAGGGTTCCTCTGTGTATCTTTGGAACCTGTCCTGGAACACATTTTGTAGATCAGGCTGGCCTCAGAATCACAGAGATGGCCTGCCTCTGCCTCCTGAGAGCTGGGGTTGAAGGTGTGCACCCGCATGCTCTGCCTAGTGTGACTGTTGCTTTTAAATCCAGGGTCTGCTTCTAAGTGCACTTCCCACTCTGTCTGTCCGTGGCCTCCTCCGTTAGGCTCAGAGCGTCTCTGGTTTAGAACTCAGAGCTCCTCTTTTCACTTCTGATCTTTGCTCAGGTGTCATCTGACGGCTCCTTTACCCCAAACCTTCAGTGGTTCCTTGGCAATCACAGGTCTCATTCAGACGTCCCTGCCTCGTTTTCATGGCCCTGAGCATATGGCAGTTTTGCCCACTGGTTGGCATGATCACAATCCAGACAGAGTCTTCTTCTTTGGAGGAGACCTTAGAGCTGCCCCTAGGAGCTGGCACTTTGTCTACCATAGGAAACCCTTTTCTTTTAACACTTTAAATGCCATACTCAGCAGGTATCTGAAGAGTTTTTGAGGATTATCTCTTAAACATTTATCTGACTTAAACTTTATTTGTTCTTATTACTTGTTTAGGATTAACCTTGAAAGCATACACAGAGGATGAAATAAAGCTTATCTCTGTCAGTGAATTACATTTGTTTTTATCATGACTACAAGTTTAGTTCTGAGAACTTTAAGGAACTTGATCATGAATGAGGTGGGTGACTATTAGCCTGAATGTTCTAATTATATCCTAAAAAATACAATTCTTGAATTGTAGCTCTTTTGGTACTAAAACAAAACTTTCAGCTGATAGAGAGACTGGGAATTTTACCAAACTGTACATGTAGTCCACAGAGAATTTGGGACCTCATTTTTTATCCTTTCATAGTGCACCAGTATATCACAGTTTCTTGTATGTCTCAGTTTACCCAAATAGCTAAAGCTGAAAAAGTCAACAAAGACAAAGAGGCCAGACAATTTCAAGTCAGTCTCTCTGACTGGGTCTGAGAGGACTTTGGTAAGGAGAGACAACCCGCAGGCTCCAGGCCAAACTCCTCAGGCCATTGTCTTGCTGCATCAAAAGGCAGGGATAGTTCAGTTCTTGATGTTCCAGCTGTGGTCCCAACTCGTTAGCTTCTCATCTCCTCCCCCACAGATTTCATTTTTCTTTCATCCTTTATCACCACAGTTCTCCCTATTCCTCAAGCTTCTGATATTCTTTATCTAGGACAATACAACTCTCTGCTAACTCAGTTTATCCCAAACCATATCCTATCTCATGACATTAAACCTCTGTTGGTCTTTTAAAGTCATATTTTCAGTCAGAGGACCAGCTAGGGATGCCTGTCCCTGATAGTGATTGTGAAGTTGGCATCTGTTGAAACCTGGCCAGACAGAGACAAGCTGGGCTAAGCCAGGAGATGACCTGAGATAATTTTTTTTTCATTTTTCTTTCTTTTTCTTTTCTTTCTTTCTTTCTTTCTTTTTTTTCTTTTTTTTTTTTTACACAGCTTCCTTTCCATCGCTTTCCTATGTGGTTCTGTTTCTGGCAGCACGTTTGGTCTTGGCCATTTTAAATGGATTTCTGAGGCCTAGTCCTTGGGGTTTTGAGCTGGTGTATTCTATTAGCTCAGGTATGTGAAAACTAGAGTTGGAAAAATTACTAGAATAAGCTTTGCATATATCTAACCACTGAGGTGAATTTTGAGAGCATTCAAGGACAAGCATTTTGGTTTAACCAATGACACATTTCTGAGATGAAGCTGACATCCAGAAAAGATGTATTAGCAATATTTTAAAAAGAGCAAAAAGTTACTGAACACAGTAAACAAAACCTCATCCATGTTGTCTTAATTCAAGAATAAAAATTGTTCTATTTAATCATCATAGCCTTTTTTTGTTTTGTTTTGTTTGTTTGTTTCCCTTAACTTTTTTTCTGGTTATTCAGGCCTTATATCAAAGAACATTAGAAAGGTCAAAGAGATAAAAGCTTTGTAAACTCCCCGGAGCCCGAGGATTGTGAAGAACAGGGAGAACGACCCTGACGGGATGAAACCTGTGCACCTTCAGCACCGAAATCCCCTGCCGCTGTCAAGCCCAAAACAAAGCCTGAGGCCCTGTAGACTGCCCAGTCCTTCTAACTAACACCCACGTTCAGGGCGTCTGGGTCGGTCCTAGCTGGTTTCCCAGCACCCCCCCCCCTTGTTCAGGTCAGCTGATTCTGTGGGTTTCTCCAGCCTCGTCTTGAACCCTTTGCTCATCACTCCTCCCTCTCTGCAACTGGAGTTCGGCTCAGTGTTTAGCTGTAGGTGTCTGCTTCTGCTCCCATCAGCTACTAGATGAAGGCTCTAGGACAACATATAAGGTAGTGGTCAATCTCATTATCAGGGAAGGGCATTTAAGGTAGTCTCCCCATTGTTGGTTAGATTGTTACTTGGGGTCATCCTTGTAGATCTCTGGGCGTGTATGGAGCCTCTGGTAGTGGATCAGTATTTATCCCTAGTATACGAATGGACTTTGGGAGCCCATTCTACATAGAGGGATGCTCTCTCAGCCTAGACACATGATGGAGGGCCTGGGCCATGCTCCAAATGATATGACAAACTTTAAAAACTCCCCATGGAAGACCTCGCCCCCCCTGGGGAACAGAAAGGGGATAGGATGCAGTTTGGTGGGGGTGAGAGGGGAGGATGGGAAGGTAAGGGAACTGGGATTGGAAGACCCACAAGGTTGTCTGGTAAACCTGTTCCTCCAAAGCCAGAGCCCAAGCCTAAAAAGGCCCATGCAAAGAAGGGAGAGAAGGTACCCAGGGGAAGAGGGGGAAACTGGATGCTGACAAGGATGTAAACAATCCTACAGAGAATGGAGACAAAAAAACAGGCCAGGCACAGAAAGCTGTTGGTGCTGTCGATGCCAAGTGAGATGTGTGCATTTTGATAACTGTGTACTTCTGGTGACTGCACAGTTTGAAATACTATTGTTTTATCAAGTTTTATAAAAATGCAGAATCTTGTTTGATTTTTTTTTTAAGCTATGATGTTAGCACACAGAACACTTCATTGTTTTGGGGGAAGGGGAGGAACCTGTGTCACTAGCAAAATGTCTCCTAAGCTGGATTGATGATGGTTGATGGAAAACGTCTCTCCTTGACAATTTAGAAAGTCTCCTCTTGGCTCAGGAGAGATGTCCTGGTGTTGGCACATGTCACCACCATGGCACAGAATGCCTTATGTGGGAAAATTCTAAATTAATTTTTTATATCCTCTTCCCCCTGTACCATCAACATAGACTTAACTCCCTTAAAACCAGAAACCTGTTGGAACCTGACCCCCTAAAATTGGTTTTGCTGGTCTATTGGGCAATCTAGACTCTGCAGTGATAATTATCCCAAAAAAGCATCAGTGCCTTTTATAGACAAGATTGTGGGTCTTAAGAATGATAATTCTGCCATTTTCATTTCATTTTCTGAAACTCAGGGTCAGCTTCTACATTAAACAACATCCTTAATGTAGAATGTCAACCCTCACTCTAAGCTCTTCCCCCTTTCAAAGCATTGAATGAAGATTTCACCGGGTTTTATAATGGCTTTCTGATTTTAGTAGTCTATAAAAGAAGAGAGTTTGGAAGTTCTTGTAAACTGTTAATGATTGTCTGGCCAGGTACTGCCTGAAATACCATGATTACTTAAAGAAAGTATCTTTAATAAAGCAGGATAAGGTTTGGCTTGGGAAAAAAAGAAAAGAAAGAAAGGTCAAAGAGAGAATTGCCTACATTCCCCAACTACAAAGCTTTCTGTCCGTATTTTTGCATGATCAGGGTCACACAAGTGTTGTATGAATTGCTTGACTGAACTACTAATTGGTGTAATGATTGTTTTAAGTACCTGTGTGAGTAGGTATGGAGTAGAGTGTCCAGATATTTGATGTCATATTTATTCTGGGTGTTTAGGTGAGGGTTGTTTTAGATGAAATTAACATTTAAATGGATCTGCTGAGTAAAGTCACTCGGTTTTCCTCATATGGGTGGGCCTCATGTGATAAGTTGAAGACCCCAGCTGACCCTTCCCTGACTGAGAGCACTGCTCTAGTCTGTCTGCCTCTGAACTGTGATGATAATGGACTTTTTCCTGATTCCAGACTCAGTCTGAAATGTCATCTCTCCCGGGATCTTGATCCTGTTTCCCTCTGAGCAGGAACCATTGGGCTCTCTCCTATGTTCAGCTTGCTGACTCACTTTGATCCCTGATCATTATTGTCCAGTTTCTATGAACAGCCCAAATGATAACACTTAGCCTTTGAATGTTAGAAATAATTCAGGGAAAAAGAAAGAATTTGATGTACCGTTCATGGGCCTCCCTTGGTAGAAGGCAGCTTTGAAGATGATGGTAATCCTTGATGTGTTCATCTGCTGAAATCCTCATGAGCTGACATTTTCTCTCTTCCCATGGTTTCAGGCACCGAGGACCTAGGTGATAACCTCAGCCCACCACTGTAATATCTGCTGGAGGCCTGCCATGCTCCTCACTGAAGGCCTGTGCTCCTCACCTCTGAGTACTTTTCCCTGCTCTACCTCATCTGAAGCCTAACTTAGTGAGGCAGACTGGCCAGCTTGGTGACTATGGGACATTAATTAGATTGTCTGGGCGATTCAAGTGGTCTTGCAATGCAGTCTACTCTCAGGATCACTTGCTACGGAATGGATAATTTCAGGCCGGATGGGGACTATGTTTGAGGAATTGTACCAGGAGCCTCAGGGTCAACACCCTGTGTGCTTACTGCTGTGACACATCATTCCTGCTCCCACCTGTGAAGCCACAGCCTCCCCTACGCAGTACAGAGGAACACTGCACAGCTGCAGCCCCGGAGAGCCCAGGGCCTAGGAGAGAAGAGAAGCTGCAGGTCTGCAATCCCAGCACTCAGGAGGCGGAGGCAGCAGGATCTATAGTTCCAAGTTATCCTGTGCTATGTAGCTGAGATGCTCTTTCAAAACCCAAAAATAATAACCAAGTGAAACAAAAAAGAGAACAAAAATGTCCCTCCCTATTAAAACCACACAAGTGAAAAGAAAGGAGACATAGACAAATATTTAAACATCTCCTTTGCAGGTTTATTGGTTAGCCATACTTACATGATTCTAAAAGATTGAGTTCTGAAAAATGTGAGATGACTCGGTGGTATTAATATATATACAGTTTTGAAGGCTGAACCTAGGGTTTCACAAATGCAGGCTCTCTACCTACTGAGAGTCACCAGCCCAGACCCCTCATCTTGAATTGTTTCCCTGTATTTTCTTAGTTTCATAGTTTCAGCACATCAAAGTCTGTGCTTCACTTTGAATTGGTTCTTGTGCAGGGTGAGAGGTGTGGATCTATTTTCCTCTCACCCATGTGACCATGCAGAGCACCATCTGTGGGAGGGGTTTTCTACCAATGAATGTTTGTTGTTATCGTTATGTGTTCGAGACAGGGTCTCTTTGTAGTGTAGCTCTGGCTGACCACGATCTTCCTGACCTTGAATTCACAGAGAATTCGTCTGCCTCTGTTTCCTGAGTGCTAAAGTGTGTGTTAATTTGCTCTGCCTAGATCCTTCCCTGGGAACTCCCCGGGTTAACTCCACATCTCTCTCCCCCCTATATCCTGGCTTTCACTGATAGTACTACCCAGAGCTTGCTTCCCCCTCCCCTTTTGTTCTGCTGGGCCCCTGCTCCAGGTGAGCATTGGGACAGAATTCTAGTCCAACAACCCCTCCACTTCCATGGAACTTCCTGGGTCTGCTCTGAGCACACTGGACCCACCTATCCACTCGAGACCACCTTGAGGCCACACTTGTCTGATCTTTGGACCACATCACCTGCCCCCCGATGGAGGAGAGACCTCCAAGAGAGCTTAGATCATCCAGAGTTACAGACATTGAACTCATGACCCACCTATAATCACTGGGAGAGCAGGACAGAGAGAGAGAGAGAGAGAGAGAGAGAGAGAGAGAGAGAGAGAGAGAGAGAGAGAGAGAGAGAGAGAGAGAGAGAGAGAGACTCCACCTTCACCCACTGGAAAAAGCGATAGGAAGATGGCAATACAAGAAAACATCCAACAATAGAAAGACCAGTATGACACCACCAGAATCTAGGGACTCTACACCAATAGACCTGAACACACCAAAACAGATGAAGCAGAAAAGAATGATTTAAAAAATAACTTCATAAAATTGATAGAGGCCCTAAAAGATGATATGAGAAAATCCCTTAAAGAAATGGGAAAAAACTAACAAAAAATTGGAAGGAATAGAGGAAAAGACCAAGCAAAAAATGGAAGAAATTAACAAATCTCTTAAAGAAAGTAAGGAAATCCATGAAAAAAACCATCAAGCAGATGAAGGAAACAATTCAAACAGTTCATGACCTGAAAACTGAAATAGAGACAATAAAGAAAACACAAATTGAGGGAATGCTGAAAATAGAAAAACTGGGTAAATGATCAGGAACTACAGATGCAAGCATAATCAACAGGATACAAGACATCAAAGCGAGAATCTCAGGCACTGAAGATAAACTAGAGAAAATAGATTCATCAACCAAAGAAAGTCATAAATCCAACACATCCTTAACACAAAACATCTAGGAAATGGGGGACACTGTGAAAAGGTCAAACCTAAGGATAATAGGCATAGAAGAAGGCGAAGAAGCCCAGCTCAAAGGTGAAGAAAACATATTCAACAAAATCATTGAAGAAAACTTCCCAAATCTGAAGGACATGCCCATGAAAGTACAAGAAGCATACCGAACACCAAATAGACTGGACCAAAGAACAAAGACCCCTTGACACATAATAATCAAAACACCTAACATACAGAATAAAGAAATAATATTAAAAATAGCAAAGGAAAAAGGCCAGATAACATATAAAGGCAGACCTATAAAAATTACACAGGACTTCTTCATGGAAACTCTCAAGGCCAGAAGGTCCTAGATAGATGCTCTACAAGTACTAAGAGTCCATGGATGCCAGCCCAGGCTACTATACCAAGCAAAACTCTCAGTCACTATAGATGGAGAAAACAAGGTATTTAATGACAAAGCCAGATTTTCACAATACTTATCTACAAACCCAGCCCTACAGAAAGTTCTGAAATGAAAACCCCAACCCAAGGAAGTTAACCATGCTCACAAAGACATACACAATAGATAATCCCATTTCACCAGAACCCAAGGGTAAAGCAGGGCAAATATATTCACAATACCACTGCCAACAACAAATCTAAAACAAATAAGCATTAACAATCAATGGTTCTTACTTTCCCTCAACATTAATGGTCTTAACTCACCTATAAAAAGACACAGGCTAACAGAATGGATATGAAGAAAGAATCCATCCTTCTGCTGCATACAAGAAACACATCTAGGCTTCAAAGACAGACTTACCTCAGGGTAAAGGGTTGGGAAAAGGTCTTCCAATCAAATGGACCCAAGAAGGAAACAGGTGTTGCTATCCTAATAGCCAACAAGTTGGCTTCAAACCAAAATCAATCAAAGAGATGAAGATGGTCATTTCATATTCATCACAGGAGCAATCCATCAGCACAAAATCAATTCTGAACATCTATGCCCCAAATACAAAGGCACCCACATGCATACATGAAATGCTACTAAAACTCAAAGCTCACATAAAACCTCTCACACACTCATAGTGGGAGACTTCAACATCCCACTTTCACCGCTAGACAGGACCACCAGTCAGAAACTTGGGGTAACACTTACCAAACAAGTGAAAGACCTATATAGCAAGAATTTTGTGTATTTAAAGAAAGAAATTAAAGAACATACCAGAAAATTGAATCTTGCCAATAGCAATCTACAGATTCAATGCAATCTCCATTAAAATCCCAGCACAATTCTTCACTGACCTTGAAAGGATAATAATCAACTTTATATGGAAAAACAAAAGACCCAGCTAGCCAAAACAACCCTGTACAATAAAGAAACATCAGGAGGCATCACCTTATCTGACTTCAAGACCTACTACAGAGCTATAGTCCTAAACACAGCCTCATATTGGCACAAAAATAGACAGGTAAACCAATGGAATCAAATCGAAACTCCTGACATTAACCTATACACTTACAAACACCTGATTTTTGACAAAACAGCTAAAAGTATACAATGGAATGAGGAAAGCATCTCCAACAAATGGTAATGGCACAACTGGATGATGATGTGTAGAAGACTGCAGATAGACCCATGTCTATTGCCACGCAAAAAAACTCAAGTCCAAATGGATCAAAAACCTCAACATAAATCCAGCCACACAGAACCTCTTAGAAGAAAAAGTGGGAGGTACCCTTGAACAAATTGGTACAGGAGACTGCTTCCTGAACATAATTCCAGTAGCACAGACACTGAGAGCGACAATTAATAAATGGGACCTCCTGAAACTTAACAAGCTTTTGTAAGGCAAAGGACACAGATGACAAGACCAAACAGCAGCCCACAGACTGGGAAAAGATCTTTACCAATCCTACATCTGACAGAGGGCTGGCTGATCTCCAAAATATAAAAAAGAACTCAAGAAACTAGTCACCAAAACAACAAATACCCTATTTTAAAAATGGGGTACAGAACTGAAGAGAGAATTCTCAATAGAGGAAATAAAAAGGCTGAACGACACTTAAGAAAGTGTTCAACATCCTTAGCTATCAGGGAAATGCAAATCAAACAACTCTGAGATACCATCTTACCCATGCCAAAATGGCTAAAATTAGAAACACCCATGACAACTTATGCTGGAGAGGATGTAGAGAAAGGGGAACACTTCTCCACTGCTGGTGGCAGTGCAAATGTGTATAGCCATCTTGGAGATCAGTATCGTGGTTCCTCAGGAAAATGGGAATCAGTCTACCACAGGACCTGACAATCCCCCTCTTAGGCATATACCCAAATGATCCACATCCATGCAACAAAGACATGTATTCAACTATGTTCATAGCAGCATTATTTGTAAAAACAAGAACCTGGAAGCAACCTAGATGCCCCTCAACTGAAGAATGGATAAAGAAGATGTGGCACATTTACACAATGGAATACTACTCTGTGGGGGAAAAAATGGAATCTTGAAATTCACAGGCAAATGGATGGAACTTGAAGAAACCATCCTGAGTGAGGTAACCTAGTCACAAAAAGAGGAACATGGTATGTACTCACTCATGTATGGATTTTAGACCTAGAGCAAAGGATCACCAGCCTATAATTCACACTCCCAGAGAAAATAGGATACAAGGAGGATTCTAAGAGATTCATATAAGGTCCCTCACAGAAGGGGAAGGGACAAGATCTCCTGAGCATGGAGGGGGGGCAGTGAGTGGAGAGGGAACTAGGACAAAGAGAAGGGAGAAGAGGAAAGCACATGGGTCTAGGAAGATTGAGTCAGAGGAGAGGAGAGGAGAGGAGAGAGAGAGAGAGGAGAGAGAGAGAGAGAGAGAGAGAGAGAGAGAGAGAGAGAGCATAGAATATAAAAGAGGGAGCCATTATAGGTTTGAAGAGAAAACTGACTCTAGAGAAATGTTCAGAAACCTACAAGACTGACTCCAACTAACAATTTGAGCAACAGTGGAAAGGCTACAATAAATGTCCCTACCTGATAATGATATTGATGACTAACTTATCCACCATCATAGAGCCCTCATCTAGTAGCTGATGGAAACAGAAGCAGACACCCACAACTAAACACTGAGCCAAACTGGAATTCAGATGCAGAGAGGTAAGAAAATGAGGGCAAGACCAGGCTACAGAAACATAGAGAGACAGCTGACCTGAACAAGGAGGAGCTAATAGGCCCCCAGACTGATAGCTGAGAATCCAGCATGGGACTGACTCAGACCCCCTGAACATGGGTCTCAGTTAGAAGGCCTGGACAGTCTAAGGGACCTCTGACAGTGGAACCAGGATGTATTCTTGGTACACAAATGGACTCTGGGAGCACATTCTCCATGGAGGGATACTCCTTAACCTAGATGCAGGAGGGAGGGCCTAGTCCCTACTCCAAATGACTTGACAGATTTAGATGACCCCTCCTGGAAGGCATCACCCTACATGTGGAGTGGGGGGTAGGGGAGGGAGTGGGTGGGTTTGGAGAAAGGGAGATAAGGAGGGACAGAGGGAGGGAGAGGGAACTGGGATCAATATGTAAAATAAGAAAAATAAAAAAATAAATGCCTTGACTTCAAAATTTAAGTCCAAGAACAGATTACTGGGAAAAGGGGGTTCTGTTTTTGTTTCCACAGAAAATAAAAAGCTGCGGATTCCTTCCAGAATAACATGGTTTGATCAAACAAGACCCCCTGACACAGCATCACAGGTAATCCAACATTCAAAACAGCTGGGACAAGGCAGCCTTGCAGACCACTACAGCCAGGATTTCTACATCTTCTTAGGATTCCCATGACAGTGCTCCCTACCAGTAGAAAGCAGATTGGAAAGAACAACGCCCAAATTCCCAAATATTGTTTATAAATGTTTGTTTTCATTTAAGTGGAGTTGATTGTAAATGGTTAATGACCACAACCCATCTCTTTTTAAAGATAAAAAGGGGATTGTGGTATATTGTTTTTGAATGGATTTTCATTTATTGATACAAATTTAAGGTCAATTTTGTGATATGTATATTTCTCCTCTTATTTAGGTATTGTATTTATATAGCTAATTTAAAAATGTAGTGTATAATTTAGCATAGATTATAAAGAGTTACCTATAATAGTCAAAACGTAGAGTTAAGTTAGTTAGATTTTCTAGATATACAGAGATGTATTTGAGATGAATAGGCATTCTTCAAACCTTTCAAAGACCTACAGAATATGGTATTTGAAATTGTTTAGGGTTTTTCTTAACAGTGATACATAATTGCTCCTGAAAATACCACCTGCATCAGAAAGGAAGATGGACATCGAAGAAACTCATTATGGAGTTTGCTTTCAATATGACAAGACTAGCCATTTGAGCAAGATACTGCTCTTGTCTAGACTGTTTAACTATGTTCTTTATAAAGTAGATGTGCAGGACCCACAGACAAGTGACTGCTGATACAAGGTGGACATTGCTTCATAGAAGAGTCTGCCAGAGAGTCTACAGGACACAGAGAAAAGAGACTGACAAACTTCCAATACAGGTGGGACGGTCTAAAGTTTCCTGCTTTGCTGAGGATTCTGGTAGACACACTATGGTACAGGCTGAAGATGGAACATTACAGAAGAACTTCAGGTGACTGACCAGGCAGTGAGTTGTCTCTGTCATTTCTAGAGTTTATATATTATCCTTCTGTGGTCTTTGAAGGAGTTGAAGACAGATAATTATGGTTATAGCTTTCCTTAGTTAGGATTAAAGATAAGTTACATATAAGACTTTAGACTCACAAAGATAGGCTAGATGATAGAATATTTTCTTTAAATCTTGCTAAATGTTAATGGACTGAATATTGTTAACTGAGGTTCTTATTTGATAACTGTTTTGTTATAGTTTGTTATGCTAAGGTTAAAACTCTTCTTTTTATTTAGTCAGAAGAGAAGATGATGGTAGATGTCATCCTGTAAATATGTTTCTCTTATTGGTTAATGAATAAAGCATTGTTGGCCAATAGGAAAGCAAAATAGGTGGGACTAGAAGATAAGGAGGTTTCATGGAGAGAAAGGAGATTCAAAATGTAGGACTGAGAGAGAAGAATGCTAGGCCCTCTCTCCGGTAAGATAAGACCATGTGGAAATACTTACATTGATAGAAATGGGTCAATATTTAAGACAGAGCTAGCCAATAAAAAATGCTAGTAACAGGCCAACAGAATCTTATCTAATACAGCATCTCTGTGTGTTATTTGGGGTGGCGCAGCGGTGGGACCAGGCTGGTGGGAAAACATACTCATAACATCATACTGACTTAGGCATTTTTTTCATCTCACTGGTCCTTTGTATATTATAGCATCCAATTTTGTGTTTCTATAGGTTTTATTTGTGTGTGAGTTTCTTGTGTTTTATCTCTCTTTTTTGCCTGTTTGTTAGCTGTCTAAGGAGAAAGATAAAGAAAATTATTGGAGGTGAATGGGTATGGATTTGAGAAGTATCTGGGAGAGGGAAAACTGATGAGACTATATTGTGTGGAAAAAAAACTGCTTTCAATTTAGAAAAAGAAAGAAAAAATTGTGGGCTTTCTAGAAATGTCACACAATGCTCAGCCACACAATGTGCTCTTTAATCCACATTTCTCGAATTGAGCATTTCTATTTCCACAGTGTGGTGTGCTCCTTCTGTCTCTGAGTTAAAATTCCCAGTACCAACACAATAACACTGGAAAAGCTACAGCTCCAAAAGGGCCACTCTCTTAGAGGCAGAGACACACAGGACGAAACAGTTTGGATCAATTTCTCTGCAGAAATTCACTGAAGAGACTAATTCAAAGATTGCCTTTGCAGCATCTAGGCCATTGTCAGAAGTACAATGTCACGATCCTGTCCCTGACGCTCTCATTTTTGTACTTACCTTAAGTTAATCATCTTTTTTTCTGTTCTTTTAAACTCAGTCTGTTCTATGAATACTTTTAATTCACAGTCTGGTTAGAGCATTCCTGAGTCGATAAAGTAGTGTTTAGATGTCTTCTTTGACTAAACTCCCCTCAGCAAAACAACTCTCCCCAATATTTTATCTTATATCTCACTATGAGATTGCTGTCCATATTTCTATTTTCATGTTCAAAATACTTTGATAACTTAGGAGCTGGAGAGATCATCCAAGACCTAAGACCATCAGCTCCTCTTACAGAAGACTTGGGTTTTGTTCCCAGAATCTAGATCAGGCAACTCACAGCAGCCTGTGTCTTTGATTTCAATTGGATCCAATTCCCTCTTCCGGTCCTCTGGGGCACCTGCACACAGTAGGTGCACATATGCACACTAAGACAAACAAATTCATAAAAATAAATAAACGTATGAGTAAAAACATTTATGGGACCTCTGGTAATGGATCAGTATTTATCCCTAGTATACGAATGAACTTTGGGAGCCCATCCCACTTGGAGGGATACTCTCTCAGCCTAGACACATGAGGGAGGGCCTAGGCCCTGCTCCAAATGATATGACAGACTTTGAAGACGCCTCATGGAAGTCTGCTCTCTAGGGAGCTGAAAGGGAATGAAATGGGGGATGGGGGGAACAGGGGGAGGATGGGAGAGTATGAGAACTGGGATTGACATGTTAAACAAGCTTGTTTCAAATTTAAATAATAAAAACAATACTTTCTAGGAAAAACAGAGAAATATATGCTATAAAGAAAAGTGAGATAAAATGCAAACCTGTTGAAGTGTACCTGGGTCTCTGTGCTGTGACTTTGTCTCTGTGGTGCTGGCCTCACTCTCCAAGGCTTTGTCATGTCAATCCTGTATCCTCTCTCAGGGCTACTCCCTAGTCTGTGTGATTTGTTTTTTTCCTTTTGTGATAAGGGTCTTGCTGTGTAGATTAGGCTGGTCTCAAACTCTTGGACTCAGGTGATGCTCCTGCATCAGCCTCCTCACTAACTGGCAGACACACACCACCACGTCAACTTACAACCTGAGTTTTGGTAAATGTGTAATTGCCACTTGAATTATGATGTGTGATTTGACTCCCAACTCTCTTTGAATACCTTTGCAGTCCATTCCACCTTCAACTGTCAAGCCTTTTAAAAACATAACAAAAAGTTTTATGTGTGTGCTGCTTTGTCTGCATGTTCTTCTGTGTACTACTTGTGTGCCTTGATGCCCAAGGCAGCTAGGAGGGCTTTGAATCCCACGGAACTGCAATTGCAGGTGGCTGTGAGTCGCCATATGGGTGCTGCGAAAGGAACATGGGTTCTCTGGAAGAGCAGCCAATGGCATTAACCCGAGTTATCTCTCCAGCCCCCCAAGTGTGAATTGTTAGCACTATAAATTAGAATTGTCTACTCTTGACAATTTAAATGGTTTCATATGCTCTTTGTATGTATGTATTGTTGTGCATGGGGCATTATTATAAAAATTTATCTTTTCTTAAAAGATTTATTTTAATGTGTGTGTGTGTGCGCGCACGTGTGTGCGTGTCTGTGCATGCATGCATGTGGTGTGTGTGTGTGTGTGTGTGTGTGTGTGTGTGTGTGTGTAATACATGTGTGTCCATGTACAAGGAGACCAGAAGAGGGTGTTTCATCCTCTGGTACTGGAGTCTCAGGTGGTTGTGAGCTGGGGAACTAAACTCGGTCCTTTGTTAGAGCAGCCAGTGTTCTTAATTCACAAGCAACCTTACCACAGCCTAGTCTTCTTTCCTCAAGATGAGATTTAGCTCTGTTTAGGATGGATTAGACCTCTGGGCTCAAGTGCTCAGGTGTGTGCCACAGTACCCAGCAGAATTCATATATTTTGTTTTACACGGTTATCTCTTTAACAGTAGGTAAGTATTTTATCCTGTGGACACATGATGATCTGTTCAGTTTCGCTACTCATAAATTTTTAAATTATAGCTTGTTATGAATTATGATGCCATGAACATTCATGTACAAACTATGTGTGTGTTTACATTTTGTATACATATATAGTGATCTAGTGGGATGTTGTATAAGTGAGATTTGACTTTATGAGAAAATGTCAAACTTTCATATAGAGTGGTTGCACCAGTTATCTATTGAGAGCACCATGAGCTGAGTCTTAGACTCACACATTAAAGCTAGAGAGTGCTCACCTCCCTGGGATTGGAATTGTTGCTTGTGATGTTGGGCTTGGGTAGTTGTGCTGTGCAAGCAACAGAGAGAAGACTGCCCTGTCTGGTACATCTGATTTCTGCAAGGGCCTCTCTCAACCAGAGATAGTCTCTTATCTCCCCACTTAGCCCAGATCCTTAAGAATCAGGCAGGAAGCAAATTACAGGCAGCTGGAGTCGCTGAGTGCTCAGAGCTCATGGGGCCTCCTGAGCTGGGTATGGGAGAAGCCAGGGCTTTCTCAAGAGTGAATTGAGCTGCAGTGTTTGGGGATGGACAGACTCAAGCCTTGCAATCAGAGACCTCATTTTATCTCCTGGTCCTCACTGACCCATTGCATTCCTTGAGACACAATGTGTGAGTCCCTCCAGCTGCACTGACCTCCACTGCTCAGTGTAGACCAGCGCCCTCCAAGCCTTTGCTGTTCAGGGCTGTCCTACACATAGGTCATGATTAGTCTTCCCATTGAGCTTCCCTGAGAAACCTGAGAGCCTGTCAGAGATCTCACACAGTCAGGATCTGGCTGGCATTCAGGTGGGGAGGGGCCACAGGTGGGTCGTCCTTGTCAGCTGTTTGATGTTGATTGACATGAAAGAAGCCTGAGTCTATGAAATGATCTAAAAGACTGGAGGGCTCCCACTAAGGTCTCCATGGTGGGGAGGCTGGAGATGCTGCTGTGGACAGAGATTGTGCCACCCATAGACTTTGTGACCCTGGCTCAGTGACTGTGGTTTCTGTCTCAGTTTCCCTATAATAGGACACACATGGTAAAGGACCATTGCCATGATTGCAAGTTAACCTTAAATGTGAACAGTGGCCTACCTCCTATCAAGAGGTATCTATGTATGCAGGAAATAATCCCTGGATTAGACCCCAGGAGGCCAAGGAGCTGCCATTTATACACTTTTCCCCCTGTCTCTTTCCGGCTCCTGCCCTTCCTCTGAGGACCATCCGCGCAGCTGCTGACTGCCTGTCACACCTCCCCACCTATGCTGAGCACACTGAGTCTCAGGAGGAGATGCCCGGGTGACCCACCTCAGACATGGCTCTCATAGGCTGACAGTCAGCAGGCCACCAGCCTACAATCAATCACTGTCCCCTGTCAGCTCCAAAGGGAGGGTAAATTCCAACCCAGTCTACAGCTTCCCTGGATTCCTGGTCAGGTCTGGGACAGAGGTCTGGGACAAGGCTTCGGGCGCTCATCTCTCTGTGAGAATCTGATGGTTTCCTCAGCCAGGCCCTGCCTTCCTTATTCCTGAAGGGTCTTTCTCAAGGCCATGTTCATGATGAGCATTAAGACTCTGGGCAGAGTCTGTCATGCCTGGGCTCAGGAACCTCACCCCCTCTTCTCCGAGTGTGCATCCAGGGAGACATCCTCACATATTGCTGTTGTCTCCACTCTGTGTCCTTTACTAAATGCTTGAACTGCAATGTGGGGACCATGACACAGAGTCATCCAGGACTCACAATGCTATGTGTGAAATAGGATTAGCTCCACCCACGACCCTGTTGCTGGAATCCCAGTTTAGTGGGGTTCTCTGCCTCGAGATGGATGTGTAAAGTTGACAAAGAATGAAAAGTCTGACCACTGGGTGCCTTTCAATCTGATGGCCCTGACTAGGCCAGGCCATCTTCACCTATGCAATTTCTAGTACAGTCAAGCAGGAGCATTTACAAATCGTTTCTCTTTCATCATTTTCCAAGAACCACTAACATTATTCATTTTAGTTTCTCCTCTTCCCACTCCCTTGATTCTGTTTACCTTCATCCCATATCATTATAGTGCAAGCAAAATATTCATACTGTGCCCTAACCAGGAGCAAACATGGCTTACAAAGTAAGAGATTTAAACCCCATACTAGTCCTTAATCATATGATACCTTTGCATTTTGTAACCAGAGGAGTGTATTGACATGCCTAGGATATCATTTTCAGGTGTATGCCAGTGTCTACATAATCCGTAGATCCCTTTTGTGTGGCTTGTAGTTATAATCCTATTCTTTATAAGTTCTCAACACAGCCGTGAAACTTTAACTGCTGGGACTAAATTTCTATTCTTCCTTGCAGGTTCTGCATATACTTTTCTTTTAAGGGACTTGGAGTGTTAGATTCCTTTACTGCTATTTTGACATTGGGAAAATATCATGGTGGTCCTGGTACCACAGAACTGTCTGACCTTTCATGTACTCTATCTTCTCCTCAAATGTTCCTATATGTTTTCGTGTCATCTTTTCAGAAACCATTTTCCAAGTTCTTAAGTTCTTTGGAGTATATTCATCTCTCTTTGGAATTGATAAGCAGTAACAATTAACTGAGTTCCTCCTGCTAACTCGGGGTGACTGCAAAGGCAGCCAGGGGGACCAGAGAAACCACTCTCTGCAACACATCAGAGCAATTTAATTTTTCTGTAGAGGCTTTTATTCCCAGTAAATCCAAGCATAATCACCACTAAGAAAGCAAAACTAAGAGTCGTCACAAGAATAAGCACAGCGAAAGTGAGAGGCCTGAAGCCCATGAGCTCCCTAGGATTAGCACAGACGTGTGCAGTATTGTTTCCCTGGTCCTTGTCAAATGGATGGGATTCTCCAAAGGGACTCCATAGGCAAAACATGTATGTGCCTTTCCCAGGGGAGACAGCATGGCTTCCCCAGCAGAGGTAAACAGAATTACCTAGGGTCTACTTGGAAATCCACTGGTATCTGGACATCAAGGTTTTTGATTACTATAAGTAGCGTGTAGCTTCCAGCATCTTTCTGAGTGACATTCCGGAAGAACATGGACCCACTGCGATATAATGTCTCTCTGCCACTGTATGCAGGCCCTGTTTCATTTCTTCCTATGAATTTTAGAAATGTTGCAATTTTGTTCCTCTCAATCAAATTTTTTCCCTTGTACCAGTGAAAGACCCAGACTGTTGATGGCAGATTGTGGACAAGTAAAATAACATTACCCCCTTCAACAACACGGGGAGGAATTGCTTCAATAGTTACTCTCTCAGTGGCAGAAACGTTCCAATAGACCAACACTGGGGCTAAAAGAGAAGAGAGGAAATCTATCAACATTAGGACATTTGTATTTGGTAGAAATTTGTAACCCGAGTGAGCTCAACTCTCAGCCTTGGGGTGTGTCCTGTTGGAGGTCAGCAGCATCACCTGCATTCCTCAGTACCCTGAATCTGTCCCCCAGGTGACAGTGTCTTCTCTGGTGTCCACACAGCTCACCCCTCTCCCCCTCAGATCCCTGCTCACACTCAGAATCTCTGGGGAGTGAGGGCATGTCTTCTCTGACCTCCTCCTCTACAGACTCTGTGCCCCCATTTTCTGCCCTTTCCCTGCTGTTTCTTCTGAAATGCTTGTCAACCCCGAGGCCGCCTTCTAGATGTCCTTGCTGCTCTGTCTTCCTGCCCAGCAGCACTAGGACTTTGTGAGGAGGACCAGTTTGATTTTGGTTTAAACCCCACTGCCTGGAACAGGCTCAGATACCTGTGAGCAAATCAGTGTCCCAGAGCCTGGGGTTTGTTTGCAGATTTCTATGTCATTGCTGCTTACTGACCCCAGTTTGAGTTTTACTCGGAGAGTCATCCTGACAGAGCTGTGAATATCAGTCTTCAGGACACAGTGTTCAGGGTACCAAGATTGGGGTGTTGGAGAACTCAATGAGATCCAGCTGTCTCTGCCTCTGCTGTGCTGGGGTTTAAAGCACGTGCACCATGCTCAGCTGGCTTGGTGTTTTAATCATAAGATGAACATGCATCCATCGCCAAATTGGCTGGATTTGTATCCTGAGCTGTGTTTTGCTCCTTGTGACTTTTACCCATTTTGCACACTGTTGATAAAGAAATTGCTCCACCCCACACTATAGAGTAATAAAGGAGGAGAGGACACTCACGCATCATGTCCAGCTGGATGGAGTCACTCCTCTTGGAACTGACTGGATTGGAGACCTCACACTCATACTCCCCAGAGTCCTTCTTCATGAAAGAGTCTATGCTGAGGGTGCTGTTGTTCTGGGACAGCTTCATCTTGTCCGTGAGCCCCAGACTCTGGCCATTGAAGAGCCAACGGATGGAGATTTCAGTGTCATTTGAGTCACAGGTCAGCATCACAGGTTCCTTTTCTTTGACTGTGGTTTTGGTGACGTGGATGACGGGCAGAGTCACTGGCTCTGTGGATAGAGTAGAGGGGACCAGCTGAGAGTCCTTCACCCTCAGAGACCTCAGCCAGCTCCCAGGGCCCACAGAATGACGTGGCCCTCTGCAAGATCGCATGCTGTGTTCAAGATGAGGTCTGTAAGGAGAGAGCTGAATCTTCCTCCTACCCAGATCACACACAGTGACCCCTGAATCAGGTGTGTGTGTAGATTCCACACTAGGAGTCTCTTCAGCCAATGTGTCCACAAATCTCATGGGGAGGAATGTTTTCCCCATCAGTTTTTGTGCAAATCCTTGTCTCACACTATATGTGAGTGTGAACAGTCAGGTCCTTCCATTAAAAAATAGCCTTCTGACTTTGGGAGCAAATTCCCCATGGAGGGATACTCCCTTAACCTAGAGGAGGGAGGGAGGGCCTAGTCCCTACTCCAAATGACTTGACAGATTTTGTTGATCCCTCCTGGAAGGCATCACCCTCCCTGTGGAGTTGGGGGGGGGATAGCAGGGGGAATGGGAAGGAGGGAGAGAGGGAGAGAGGAAGAGAAGGAGGGGGAACTGGGATCACTATGTAAAATAAGAAAACAATTTTTAAAAAAAGAAAAGAAAAGAGCCTTCTGGTTTTTTTTTTTTTTAGTAAATAATTTGTCATGAGTTAAGATGGCCTAGCTAATCTTAGAGGTGTTAAAGCCTACACTTCAGGACTGTGAGAAATCCTACAGTGAAGAAATTCTGTTTAAAAAGTCTGTTTCCTGACAGATGAATATGGATTAATACCACAGAGAAGAAGTGAATGGCCAGAGTGTGGAAAACACTATGCCACTCTGATCCACCATACTGATATATATATATATATATATATATATATATACATATATATATATATATATATATTTTTTTTTTTTGGCAGAGCCACGCTAGTGTGGAAGTAGCACTTTAGACCAGGCTGGCCTCAAACTCACACTATCTCCCTGCCTTTCCCTCTGTTGTGTAGGAAATAAAGGCGTGTACCACTCCAATCTACCAATATGATATTGTCTCATTTTTTTTTCGTAAAAGGTGTATCCTAGACAAACTTCAACTCACAATCCTCCTGCCTCCTCTCTCAGCAAATCCTATGACTTGTGCCACCACAAACAGTGACATTTGCTTTTTAAACTTGAGAAGAGTAAGGGAAAGGGCTTCATCAAACAGTCAGTGATGTGGTTCATCCTGACTCAGAGCAGGGCTCACGGGAACCTTCTACACCCATTCTTCCCATCTCACCGAGTCAGAGCCTAGCCAGTCACCCTTGAGACAGGAGCAGAGCTGGTCCCCATCTGTGCGGAGTTTTCTCTTATTTGGAGAAAAAGAATGTAAGCACAGTTGAAAGCCCTGGGTGTTCCTTCTAGGTCAAGGAGACCATATGAAAAAATAGAAGGGACAGGAAGGCTTGTGTTAGTGACAGAAAGAAATATGGACCTTAGGACTGTCCCTCCCCTGGGAGTTCCCTCACATAAGCTGACTCTTTCTAGGGCTGGGAGAACCCTCTCCTCACATTCCAAGTTCTACCCCATCAGCTAGGAGAGGTCAGATAAGCAGGAGACCATTAGACATAGGGATGGAGCAGGAAGCTCGGGGGAAGATTGAGATTTGCTTCTTCCTATAGACAGGGGATGGAAACTAAATCCTTCTGCATCGTCCCAGAAACACAAGTCTCCACTCTAAACCTGGTGCTGATGTTTCAGAGATCCACTTACCAAGGACTGTAATGTTCTTGACTGTGGTCCTATTGAGGCCAGTGACAGAGTTATGGGCAAAGCAAGTGTAGGGTCCACTATTCTTAGTAGTGATGTCGGGGATAAAGAGCTCTTGGGAGGATGCCTGGAGCTCTCCATTGACAGACCAAGAGTACTGTGCAGGTGGGATGGAGTCTGCTTCACAGGAGAGGCTGACGTTTGTCCTTGAATGGAAATGAGCATTTGAGGGGGATATGATGGGGTCATCTGGACCATCTGGAGCAAACAGAAGAAAGCCACATGTGATGTCAGAAGGGAAGGGGGAATCCTGGTCTGCAGATGGCCACGGTATCTCTCTGAGCTGTGCTATAACTCAGTTGAGCAGGTCCCACCCAGAGCTGTGTGCAGATTAGTAGAAGATTATTCGTGCAGCATGCACACGTCCGAGCACAGAACAAACAGCTCCACTGTACACTCACGTGTGCACTGAGCCTGAGTCTGAGATGACCCCTGTCTCCATCACTCCAAGCCTGTATAGGCAGAAGTTCCTCCATCCCATTCTAGCTCAATGCTGGGCCTGGCTGCATGTGCTTGGGCTAGACCAGGATGCCATGGCTAGGCTAGGTACCTGTGTAGTGCTCTGTGTCATGAAACCATGGTGACTGAGCGTCTTTCTCTAGCCATGTGTATTTAAACTGTTGGAGCCAGGATGAAACAGAAAGTACTCACAGGAAATGGGCAGATAGAATGGAAAACTTCGGGAGATGGTCACTGGGTTCCGGGCTTCACACTCATAGGGTCCTGTGTCAGTCCTCACAATATTAAGTACGGTGAGAATTCTGTTGCCGTCAGACAGCTCCCTCTTGCCATCTTCTGTGATGGTTTGGCCATTTATCCTCCACAGGTAGGTTGTATTCGGAGTCTTAGGCTCACACGTTAATTTATGTGACAACAGACCTTCCCAGACAGAAACATTCAGGCTTGTGACTCTGACCTTGGATAGATGTGCTGTGAAAACAAGAGAGAAAAGATTGCCCTGTCTGGTTTCTCTGATTCTTACAAGGGCCTCTCCCAACCAGAGATAGCCTCTTATCTCCCCGCCTACCCAGATCCTTAAGAAGCAGGCAGGAAGCAAATTACAGGCAGCTGGAGTCGCTGAGTGCTCAGAGCTCATGGGGCCTCCTGAGCTGGGTATGGGAGAAGCCAGGGCTTTCTCAAGAGTGAATTGAGCTGCAGTGTTTGGGGATGGACAGACTCAAGCCTTGCAATCAGAGACCTCATTTTATCTCCTGGTCCTCACTGACCCATTGCATTCCTTGAGACACAATGTGTGAGTCCCTCCAGCTGCACTGACCTCCACTGCTCAGTGTAGACCAGCGCCCTCCAAGCCTTTGCTGTTCAGGGCTGTCCTACACATAGGTCATGATTAGTCTTCCCATTGAACTTCCCTGAGAAACCTGAGAGCCTGTCAGAGATCTCACACAGTCAGGATCTGGCTGGCATTCAGGTGGGGAGGGGCCACAGGTGGGTCGTCCTTGTCAGCTGTTTGATGTTGATTGACATGAAAGAAGCCTGAGTCTATGAAATGATCTAAAAGACTGGAGGGCTCCCACTAAGGTCTCCATGGTGGGGAGGCTGGAGATGCTGCTGTGGACAGAGGTTGTGCCACCCATAGACTTTGTGACCCTGGCTCAGTGACTGTGGTTCCTGTCTCAGTTTCCCTATAATAGGACACACATGGTAAAGGACCATTGCCATGATTGCAAGTTAACCTTAAATGTGAACAGTGGCCTACCTCCCATCAAGAGGTATCTATTCCCATATGTATGCAGGAAATAATCCCTGGATTAGACCCCAGGAGGCCAAGGAGCTGCCATTTATACACTTTCCCCCCTGTCTCTTTAGGGCTCCTGACCTTCCTGTGAGGTCTCAGAAGACCATCAGAGCAGCCGCTGACTGCCTGTCACACCTCCCCACCTATGCTGAGCACACTGAGTCTCAGGAGGAGATGCCAGGGTGACCCACCTCAGACATGGCTCTCATAGGCTGACAGTCAGCAGGCCACCAGCCTACAATCAATCACTGTCCCCTGTCAGCTCCAAAGGGAGGGTAAATTCCAACCCAGTCTACAAGCTTCCCCGGATTCCTGGTCCAGTCTGGGACAGAGGTCTGGGGCAAGGCTTCGGGCGCTCTGTGAGAATCTGATGGTTTCCTCAGCCAGGCCCTGCCTTCCTTATTCCTGAAGGGTCTTTCTCAAGGCCATGGTCATGATGAGCATTAAGACTCTGGGCAGAGTCTGTCATGCCTGGGCTCAGGATCCTTAGTCCTGCTTCTCTGAGTGTGGATTCCAGGGAGACATCCTGATTTATTGCTGTTGTCTCCACTCTGTGTCCTTTACTAAATGCTTGAACCGCAATGTGGGGATCATGACACAGAGTCATCCAGGACTCACGATGCTATGTGTGGAATAGGATTAGCTCCACCCACCACCCATAAGTTTTAGAGAATACTTACGGTGTACGTGGAACTGTACAGAGGAGCTCCATTTATGACCGTCTTCCATTATTGTGATCAGGGTGTACATTCCTGAGTCTTTCTCATTGACGTATTGCAAGAGCAGGGATCCATTGAGGTTTATTTTTATTTTGCCAATGTATGCAATGCCTGGTTTATATGATTTTTGGGGTATTAAAATTTTTACAATTTTATTATCTTCATCCATAGTTTCTCCCTTGTACCAGGACAAGACTTGGACTTTTTCTGGTAGATTGTTGACCTGTAGAAGAACATTTTCTCCTTCAGCAACGTGGGGCGGGATTGCTTCAACAGTGACTTGGGCAGTGGCAGGAGAGTTCAAGTAGGTTACAAGTGAGGCTGAGGGAAGAGAGAAAGTCGATTCGTGTTAGAAACTTTGCAATTGGTAGAAATTTGAAACCTGAATGTGGTTAACTCTCAGCCATGGGGTGTGTGTGTGTGTGTGTGTGTGTGTGTGTGTGTGTGTGTGTGTGTGTGTGTGCCTGTTGGGGGAGGTCAGCAGCATCACCTGCATTCCTCAGTACCCTGAATCTGTCCCCCGGGTGACAGTGTCTTCTCGGGTGTCTACACAGCTCACCCCTCTCCCTCTCAGATCCCTGCTCACACTCAGAATCTCTGGGGAGTGAGGGCATGTCTTCTCTGACCTCCTCCTCTACAGACTCTGTGCCCCCATTTTCTGCCCTTTCCCTGCTGTTTCTTCTGAAATGCTTGTCAACCCCGAGGCCGCCTTCTAGATGTCCTTGCTGCTCTGTCTTCCTGCCCAGCAGCACTAGGACTTTGTGAGGAGGACCAGTTTGATTTTGGTTTAAACCCCACTGCCTGGAACAGGCTCAGATACCTGTGAGCAAATCAGTGTCCCAGAGCCTGGGGTTTGTTTGCAGATTTCTCAGGGTCCTGTGTCATTGCTGCTTACTTACCCCATGAGTTTTACTCGGAGAATCACCTAATGGATTTAAAAATTTCCGTTCCCAGAATGGCCAATGCTGATAAACTTACAAGGGGGAACAACTGAGTTTTCCCTCCCCACTAACCAGTTCGCAACCACTGGGAGCTTCCTGTGGCTCTCAGGCTTCAAGCAGAAGCCAGATGGTCCTTCTCAGGCTCTTTCCCTCTCCCCAAGACCCACCCAGTCTCTGAGCTCTCCTGCTCTCCTCACCTGCAAGCAGGAGTCCCCTCCAGGGAACCTGCCCTTTGTGGAGAGGGGCTGAGGTGAGCGCCATGGTCTCTGCTGCCTGCTAGGCTCTTCCTCTGAGAGGAGGTTTGCCTCTCAGGCTGCTGTCAAGCCTGGCTGCTCTGTGTCTGCTCTGCTTTTCTTCCCAGGACTGAGCCTCCTCCCAGAGGAGGGCACCTCCTGGGGTCACATGGGCTGGGGGTGGAGTCTGTGTGCCAGTCCTGCCTTCCATCCTTCTATTCCTTTAAGGTTCATTGTTCTAGAACACACTTTGAGCCACAAGACTGATAAGTGTCCTGTGTCCAGAGAGAACAGCACTCACCCCAGGGCTGCCCTCTGCTGTGTCCTGGCCTTGTCTGTTAGCACCAGAGGGAGTCCCTGGGCTTCTGTAGGCAAGAGTGTATTTCCTTGTGACATAGAAACCCATCAGAGCCCAGTCTGCGCTGTGTTCCCAAAGCTCTGGGAAGGTGGGGATTACTCTGGCCAGGGAGTAGCACTCAACTCTAGATGTTAGAAAAGTTATAGCTGAGAGGTGACTGTGAAGAACCCAGATCCATCGTCACTGGTGTCACCAGACATGTGTCTGACCAGGAATACAAGTTAGCTCAGGGGCTGTATATCCTGCCTGGTGTGCAGTAGGAGTAACGCGTGTGTCCTAGAAAGAGGACTGTGGTCTTTGGATTCCTATGAAGGGCACCAGTGAGGCACCTCACACACACACACACACACACACACACACACACACACACACACACACACACACACACACACACAGCCTCCTGTGTTGGCTAAATGTGATTCAGGTCTGCCCATGCCCTCCCTGACCTTTCTGCGATGCCATTCCTCTCCTTGGTAATTGCCCGTGATCTCTCTGTGTTTCTTCATGGATGACGAGAAGAGGGAGGGGACTACGTAGGGTCTCCCTGCAGAGTGGGCTTCTCAGAGACACAGGAAATGATTATTGAGCTCTGTTGGCACTGGGATGCCAACAAGGCAGCAAGATGACCACACACCTGCAGGAGAGGTTTCCCTGTTGATATGTGGTTTATTGTCGCCCCCTGGTGTTCATGAGACCTGCAGCTCATGTCAGGGCTGCCACAATGATGGGAGCCAAGCTCCAAATACCTTCAGGAGCTGAGCAATAAGTTTCCCAGGAAAGGTTCCACTGTGCAGCTGCTTTGAGGATCTAGATTTTTGCTGAGGTGAGACTATAATAGCTAAGGTTTTATCTTTATGTATATTTATTTATTTTTATTTTACATATTGATCCCTCCCATGTCCCCTAACTCCCTTCACATTACACATGCCCCACTCCACAGGGAGGGTGATGCCTTCCAGGAGTGATCAAAATCTTTCAAGTTATTTGGAGTATGGAGTAGGCCCTCCCTTCTGCCTCTAGGATAAGGGAGTATCCCTGCATGGGGAATGTGCTCCCAAAGTCCTTTCATGCACAAAGAATACATCCTGGTTTCACTGTGAGAGGTCCCTTAGACTCCCCAGGCCTTCTAACTGAGACCCATGTTCAGGGGGTCTGAGTGGGTCCAATGCTAGATTCCCAGCTATCAGTCTGGGGGTCCATGAACGCCCCTTAGTTCAGGTCGGCTGTCCCTGTGGGTTTCTGAAGCCTGGTATTGACTCCATTTTCTTATCACTCCTCCCTCTCTGCACCTGGATTCCAGTTCAGCTCAGTGTTTTAGCTCAGGTTTTATAACAACTGCCATTTGCTCTTCAGTTCCACGAAGACTGGTGATGTTGAACCCCGTTTCCCAAGTTCTATTAGCTTTCAGTGTGTGTTGTTCAAGGGCAGGAACTTCCAAGTCCATTGCTCACACGAAAATAATTGTATTCCGATGTTCAAATTTTAAATGCATTCACTAACAACAACACCTTTGAGAATTATAAAATGAAAACCAAATCAAACCCTACCAGCTTCTCAGTGGTGAATGCCCCGACCCCCGGGTAGTCACCACGAACCGGTGAACGCCTAGGAGGGAAGGAGAGCAAGGGGATACCAAGGAGGACAGAAAGACTGTGTTCTCATCAAGCTGACAAGTTTCATTTTCTCAGGGGAGGCTTGTATAGGACCGTGGGCAGGGTGTGAGCAGGGTTTGCACGTAGCCAGGGCATGGGCACTGGCACACAGGGAGAGTGAGAAGGTCAGTAGAAGGAATGCCCAAAGTTGTTTGGCTAACCTATAATTGGCTGTAAATTGCATCAGGAGAGACAGCCCTGAGATGGTAGCTATTCTTTAGCTGGCTGTTCAACTGCAGCAGGAGAGATAGCCCTGAGCTATTCTTTAGCTGGCAGTGAAACCCCGAGCCTGTACCTTGGAATGTTCTGCTGATCATTGTTTATTTCTTTAAGAGGCAGTCATTTTCTATCTCAGAGAATGTTGTGAGGATTTGTGATGGTTCCAACAGTTGAAGTCTTGGTGTGTTCATCTTTGAGATTCAGGGACAGCAAGTCAGCATTCCCAGGAGTTCTCAAACTTCCCCACTATGATGATTTAATATAGTCTGCACAGCCTTCACGCTATAATTTTTATACGTGGAATTCTTGTTTAAGTAAGAATGCACCCCAAGTTGGTAATAGTCACAAGAAGTGCAATGCACAGGGACCTTTAAACTATGAAAACCATGCCTTCACCTTGGGTCTCCCAGAGAGGTGGCAGGATAGAGTCACATGTGGGAATTGCTAAGGACCCTTTTTGCATCAAAATCATGTTACATGCTGAGTGAGCATTCAGAGGACTCACACGGAGTACAGCATGTATGTGAACTCATCAGAGAACATTTTGTCTCTTTAACATTACCCTTTCATGTTCTCGTTACTAAATGTTGTACTGTACCTCCACACATGTAATTACATATGTGCATGATGTATACATTACAGTCTAGGAAACACATACAGGAAAGAACTTGTGTTTACCTATCCTGCCATTGAGTGATCTTCTCAGTGTCTTCACAGTTCCCTTTTTAAATGGAAATCGGGTCTCAATTCACTAATGCTACTACTAGGCAAAACAGTTTGTTTCTGATGGAAAAAATACGGGTGCAAGATATGAAAGTTTAAGTAAGTCATGACGGTTTGAGTAAGTGATTTATGTGTCTGAGAAAGTAATTTAAGAGGTAGTAAGCTTATGTAAGGTCCGAGGATAGAAGAGTCTGTGACTGAGATGTAAAAAGGCCTGAGACATATAGGGTCTGAAGAAATGAAAGCTTAAACAAATTCTGAGGGTCTCAGAAAATGGCAAGATACAAATACAACTTACAAATATATAAACAGATGATTTAAAATTTGGAAAATGTTTCAGATTTCATCCCCTTTTATGATGTTTTTCTATTAAGGCTTCAAGGTTCAGAGTTTAACATTAATAGAGTTCTAATAAGCTATAGAGCAATGACTATTTACTGTTAAAGTCACAGGTTCAAGATTTTAGATTTCTTTTGGTTGCCTTCTAAACATATCCAGCTCTCTGGACAGAAGAACAATGTACAGGCCTTTAACTCAACTCTACAGATTTTTCTAGGACTCCAAGATTCATACAGGCATCAGACTACTTGGATCCACTTCTTACAGGTCAAAGGGACACTCACTATGTTATAACCAGTTTCTTGCCAGCCTGAATCCACAGCCGCGTCAGCCCCCAATTAACACACAGAGACTTGCATTGATTATAAAACTGTTGGCCAATTACTAGCATTTCTTATTGGCTAGCTCTGACTTAATTATAACCAATAAGTACTAATCCATTTATATCTACTTACTCTTCTCTTACTAGACAGCAGGTCTGAACCTGTTATTCTCTCGTCCTACATCGCGAGTCTGTGCCTATGTTTCCCAGAATCCTCCACCTCTCCTAGTCCCACCTATCTTGCTTCCCTATTGATCAACAGTGCTTTATTCATTAACCAATAAGGGAAACATATTTACAGAATGACATCTCCCATCGTAGCTAAGTACAGCTTTAGTTTCCCCACCTGTCTATCCCTGATTACTAAGACTTGGCCCTGAAAGTTAAATCTTGACTTCTTTCTGTAGTCTCTGTGTGTCTCAGTAGATTTCTACCCGGAGCAGACACATCCAAGCATCAACTCATGACTACAACCTGCTCCTAATGACTGTGGGCCTTGGACTTTTGAGCTGCTGTGGACCAGTCAGTCAATGTGATTGCTCCCTGTCTTACAGCTGGGTCAGATAACCATCTGCTTCTGATGAATGCCTCATTGCCCAGCCTTTGACAACACTTTCAGCCTTCCTGGGCCCTGACAACAACTCCCCAGTGTCACCTGAAGTTACACAAGAGAGATTACATCTCCCTGTGCCCCCTGCCCTTTATAGGCTGAAATGCGGAGTCAAGGAAAGCTCCCTATACCCCAGACCTGACCCAATTTGAGGTCATACATGTCAGGCCACCACCCATTCTGCCCAGCCTCAGGGCAGAGCTACTGGCTGACATTGACCAAAGATGTCTCTCCTTTCTACAAGTTCTGTCTCAGGTGCAGAAACAACTTTGGCTCAGCCACGTGCAGTCTATGAGAAGGCACCACCTCCTATGCCCCACAGGTTCTGGTCAAGAGACCCAGCAATCATCAAGAGAAACAGAAAAGAGACCTCAGAGCCTGGTTGGAATGGACCTTACACTGTCATCCTGACAATGGACATGGCAGTCAAAGTGGACAGGGTCAGCACTTGGATTCACCATTCCCACGGATGAAACCATGGGCCCACATGCAGATCCTGTGGACTACACTCCAGAGGGAGTCAACCTTGAACTTTGGAGAAGCCATTGCACAACCACAGGACCCTCTAAAACTGAGAATCCAGAAAGTCATTGATCCAGCTAAGTGAAGAGCATGTCCCAATGCTCCCTTAGCAGATGTCTGCTGGGACTTTCCATTCAGGTCACCATGGGGACCACAACCCCCATCTATCCTTTAATCTCACACAGAGTCATCAATGCTGACTCAGGAAAGATCCTGATCCAGACTTTCCAGGCAGCCCCTTCGGGACCTGGTTTCCTGATCTATACTTTGATGTGGGAAATGGTTGGACTAAGAAATCTGTTGCTAAGTTACAAAAAGCCAACCATTTTTATGCTTGCTTTGATGTGATAGAGATAAGGCCCAGGTAGAGACCTGTAGGGCAGTGAGTGGCTATTTCTGTGCTTCATGGTGCTCTATCTCCACAGGCCACACCTGGTAGAAGGCCCCAAAGGATGGAGAATTCATCAAGGTAAAAAGGCCAAACAACCCAAAATGACTGGATGCTTATTGGTCTGAATTTTCTGGAAAGGGCACACAACCCAATACTAATACAATTCAGTGATGTTGGTTAAAAGACATCTGGTTGGACATCAGGAAAAACCTGGGGTTTAAAGTTATATGGCCAAATCAGAGGACCAATGAGGAAAGACCCAGGGACATTGTTCACCCTCCAGTTAGACATTCAGCCCTCATGTCCCAAGCTCCCTGAGAAAGCCCTGACCATTTCTCGAAACCTGAGATGACTAACCACCTTCCTCCACTTCCTCTTCTCTCATCTGGTGCAGGGGTATAAAAGCCAGCCCTCTGAGAAAAATAAAGAGCCTTCTTAACATCAAATGAGAGGCCTGTGTTGTTAATCCTGACACCCTCCGCAGGTTCTCGGTCTCAGGCTGTGTAGGTGCGGCAATTGGAGGTCCCACCGAGATCTGAAAGTGAGGTAAGTGGGTGGGGTCGTCCCTTGTGCCGGCTGGGTGGGACATATTGGGGTAGATAGTGAAAGAAAGATGGATAATTCACCCAGAAAGACTGAACTAGAATTTCAATTAAAGAAACTCCTGGAGGAACAAGGAACTGCAGTAAAGACAAAAACTCTCAAAGGCTTTTAAAAATCCATTCAATGGGCCAGTCCATGGTTCTTAATGGGCGAAGGCCTAAATGTGCCCAATTGGGAAGAGGTCCAGCATGACCTACAGAAATTGCTAGAGAAAGAGGGACCTGACAGTCTGCTTCTCTCCACCTTCTCCTTATGGAGACTGGTAAAGGGTGCACTTCTAACAGACGAAGTCTACCTGTGATAGGTGGTACAGGCTAGAAAAGAGGTTTTAAAAGAGATACAGGAAACTGAGACTCGGCAGTCATTATATTCTGAGTTGGAAAGTGAGGATGATGAACCCGCAGAGGGATGGACGGTATGGGCCTTGGTGAGGAACTCTCCAGTCCTGATGCCAGTTAGTCAGGAGAGTTCCCCGTTTCCCCTTCTTTTCCACCAACCATTCCCTGGGACTACCAGCTGCCAATGTGCTGCTGGAAACTTTACTACTGAGTAATTTGACCTTTCTGACACAGGGGAGTCTTTGCTTCCAGAAAGTGCTTAATATTTCTCAATTGCCCAATGGGTCATTCTCAGTGTCATGCATAGCTTTGACTAATGCTTCTATCGCTGATTTTCACCCCAATGCCAGTATGAGCAATTGCTTGGGTCTTAGATCTTAGAAATGTGCTATACCCTATAAACTTCCAGCAGGAACAGAGAATTGCTACTACATGGCCCCCTAGACCCTGGCCCCTATGCTGGAAGCTCCCCAGAAATTATGATTTGCAAAGGCCCCTGCCTTGGGAACTCTGTATACCACACAGACCATGGCAATTGAAGGGAAAAGGATCTTCGTGGTGGCTTGGGCATCGCCCTCCCCATAAGAATTCCACAGACAATGGGTTTGGGTTCCATTTCAGAAACCCGGCCCTAGCGGGAGTGGCCCCAGCATTCTCAGGGACGTTTCTTTGTAGGCCACGGGCCTGTGCGGATGCCCGTCCCCTTGTTCTACAATGGGGAACTGCATTTAACACCATGGCTGTTTGGAACTAGTCACAGGCTTTTGAGGACTCCTTGAGGGTAAACACACCTGTTGGGAGAAGTTTCTCCGTGGTCAGCCTGGTTTGTGTCATGCCAACCTTTATGTGGGTGACCTTTAATGGGTCCTTGGGGGAGGGAGAATCTCTGAATTGTTCTTCCAGAACCTGCTCCCTGAGTGACTGCTGGACCCTGATGGACACCGGTGCCCTGGTAGTTCAAGTTCCTGCCCTCGCCCCCGTGGTGGGGGAAGACTGACACGGGGGAGAAAGATTATCCTCTACCGCCCAAGAAGGGACTTTGGTATTACTGCTGCCATCATTACTGCCATTGCTGTGTTGGTGACTGCTGCTGCCACCGTTGCAGGAATTGCTGTCACTCAGTCAGCCGCCAACACAGAGACTGTCAATCAGCTGGTAGGCAGGGTCAGAAAAGCTCTGACTACACAAAATGCCCTGAATGCTCATATTCAGTTTGGACTCCTTAACTTAAGTCAGCAAACTGCCTTACTTCAAGAACAAATTAATGTATTATGGTTGGTGCAGCAGGCCCCCTGTTCACAATTTTATCATTTCTCTTGTATTATCTTATTTGAAGTGCAAAATGTCTCTGTAGTGGTCAGCCACCTCAATGCATACTTGGCGGGGCCTTGGAATTCTTTTGTAAACTTTACCAATGTTTTGGATCACCAGATAGTAGAGGTCAGTAAGACTTGAGTTGCTCCTATTTCAGCACAAGGCTGATGGAATGCCATGGCCCAAATCGGAGTTTGGATACAGCATTGGGGTGGCTCGTTGTCTCTAGGATTCTTGGGACTGGTAGTGGCAGGGATTCTTGTGCTCTGCAAGATCCGACAGACCTCTTCACAAAAGGAACAGTTACATAGACAAGCGTTGCTCAGTCTGGCCCATGGCTATCCTGGCAGTCATGAGGTCTGGAAACAGATGCTGCAGAAATGAGGATCACCTATGATGGGCAACTTGTAGGGAAAACCTCCCACCTAAGACAGGGGTTGCAAGGTCCCCCGAGGACAAGTAAGGGATGGCACACCCTATGTATGTGCCCAACCTCGACCAGCAAGGAGGACACGTCTCTGGGAAGATCTTCATGCAGTTTTAATCAGGATCCTTGAAACGTGCTTCTTCTGACTCGCGGGACCCCGGGGAAATGCCTGCACAGGCTTAAATCCCCTTGCGCTAACCAACCCCAGTGAGCTACGTGGACCCTGCAGATAGGCTACTCTAACGCGGAAGCAGACAGGCTGAACAGACTTAACCAAATAAGGGCTTGTTTATGCCAGAGAGCGCTCACCCTAGGGGAGGTGGAAGGCGGAAGCCAGCGCCATCTTTAAGGTGCGGCACTTCGCAGCTCTCTACAACCCTACACGACCTAAGCCAAGGATCCCTCATAGAAAATAAAAAAGGGGGAATTGTGGGAATTAGACCTTAGCTAAGAATTCACTCCCCCTGCTGCCCTCAGGGCAGGCAGTTGTAACTGCAGAGAAAAACATGTTTACTAAGGCAAAATGTTCCTTTGGTTCCCGGAATACTGGGACAGGCCCCTGAGAACACCCTAACCATTCCTTGAAACCTGAGGTGACTAACCTCCTTCCTCTGCTTCCTCTTTTCCCATCTGGTGCAGGGGTATAAAAGCCAGCAAAATAAAGAGCCTTCTTAACATCAGATGAGAGGCCTGTGTTGTTAATCCCGACACCCTTGGCAGGTTCTCGGTCTCAGGCCGTGCAGGTGCGGCATAGTCCATTGGCCAAAGATGGCACACTCCAGTTCCAAATTCTCACAGTCTAACGACTTCTGCCCGCATACAGGATGACCCTAAAATCTTACCCCTAAGGGTGTACAACTTTGCATGCTTACATCTTTTTTTTTCCTCTATAATTTCTCAGTGCTCTGTAAACACTGTTGTGTAAACAGATTGAGAGGCATTAGCATTCTCACAGACACCTGGCTGGGCCTGGAGCCGCAGCTTCCTGAGGCTGCACAGTCTCATTAACTCCTCTCAAACCCTGCATCAGCTCTTCATTCTCCAGGCTTCTTTTTCACCATGCACATAGGAGACTTCCGGCATCGTCTCCTCCGCTACCGGCTACTGAAGCGCCCAGACGGGCTCCTTGGGCTCAGGGGCCACGCTGCCTCCAGCCATTCCCTGCTGACTAGCTCTGGGCACAGGCCACAGAAGGTGCAGCCTGCCAAACCTTGCTGTCCCCCGAGCTCCTGGCTCTGAGGCACAGAGTGGTGGCAGCTCAGGAAGAGCTCAGTCATCTGAGTGGCAGGGTTGTCATGGGGGCGTGCCCAGGCTGGGCTGCATGCCCTGTGCTCTCTGCTAGCTCCTAGTTTGCCCCCTCTCTCCTCAGCAGTAGCTCTCAGACCAAGGGCCCGCATGCTGACCAGGAGCATGGACGGGGCTGCGCTTCGGCTTCCCTGAGCCCCGGAACAGCCCAGAGAGGAGGGGCTGCAGCTGTTCCAGCGCAGGGGAGGGGAGCCTAAAAGATCCAGATCCCAAAACCCTCTGCCCTGGCTTCTACGCCACCGGAGCCCTTCGGGCCCTCAGAATACACCCAAGCAATCCTACAGCCAGCCGACTGTGCTGTACAATGTGTACAATGTGTACAATGTGTACACGTTTACTCCTGAGATTACTTCACTGCAACTTAAGGCGCTACTTTATCCGAGCACTCACTTTTCACTTTACATCCACAGCCTCCATCACTCGCTCTCAGGGCTCTCAGGGCTCTCAGGGCTCAGAGTCTGTTCCCTTCCGTCTGCTCCTCCATGCGCGCCATCTGCATGGTCCGCCAGCTAATCCGGTTCGTAACTGAGCAGGGGAGTGCAAACTGAGGAAAGAAGCAAACAAGAAACAAGAGAATTCTGAATCTGCCCACGGTTATTGTGCAAAAGAGGGGGAGGAGGCAAAAGACTTCCTTTCCAATGATACAAGGAGCAAACACAGCAATTACCTCTTCCTTACCCCAAACACGGAGTAACTGTTCCATCCTGGGCATCACGGTCTGTCCTTCAGGTAGGAAATGCAGCAACCACACCTTGGGCCAAACATCCTTGTTGTTTCACCATGGAAGAGCAAGGGCGGGTAAATCTCGCCGACCTTAAGTCAAAATGGAATGGAGTCAGTTCTGTGGGTTCCACACCCACCTCCCCGCTCCCGAAAAACAGGGTTTCTATGTAACTGCCTAGGCGGTTCCGGAATTGCCACCGCAGAGCAGCCTGAATGTGAACTCATGGAGATCTGCTGCCCCTGCCCCCCAAATGCTGGGATCAAAGGCGCATGCTGCCTTCACTCCTTCTCCTCGACTCTTTCCACAGCGCACCAGGCTCTCCCCAGCTTTTCTATCCCATGCCCCCTCCACACACTCGCTCATCACAACAGCCCTGCACACCTGTTGCCCAGGGCGCCAGGCGCCGGGATGGCTTCCCGCCAGGTCAGTTCTTGAGCCAGGCTGGCCTCTGGGTGACGAGTGCCAGCTTGAGCCTGAAGGCCACCCTAACATCTACCCCATCTAGGACGTGCCGCAGCTCCTGAAGGGGCTGGGCCTGTGGAGGCATACCCACAGGATCTCCATATCCGAGAGGAGTTCCGGTGAGGACCCAGGATGACGGTGAACCCGCAACCAGAGGCCTTAGCCAGACCAAGGACTCATTGCAAGGAGCGTTTCCAAGTGTAGCTGAGTGGACAAAAGCGTGTACCGTGCGACACACCACAGCTCCCGAGGTCACCGGGAGGCATGGAGATGTGCTGGAGAGGCAGGAGAGATGGAGGAACAAAGTGTGCTTTTGTTTTTTGTGTTGCCTTTCCTTTTTGTTTTTGCTTGTTTTAGATCAGTTTGGTTTGATTTATTTTTATTGAATTTTCGATTGGGGAGGGGCTGCTGCAGGAGAAAGGGGAGGGTATGGAGGGGCTGGGAGGTAGGAGAAAGGGGGTGTATGATGTGAGATTCCCAAAGATTCAATAAAGTTCAATAAATAAATTACATTAATGTAACAAAAGGTAAATAAAAGAAGGCCTGCGCCACCACCACCACCTGGCTTGCTCGGCAGTATTCACAGTCAGTAAGAATTTGGGGTCTGGGCTAGAGAGAGGGTTCAGTGGTTAAGAGCACTGACTGCTCTTCCAGAGGAGCCAGGTTCAATTCCCAGCACCCACATGGCAGCTCACAACTGTCTGTAACTCCAATTCCTGGGGAGGGAGATGCCGGGTGTGAGAGGCAGAGGCAGGTGGATCTCTGTGAGTTCAAGTCCAGCCTGGTCTACAGAGCTAGTTCCAGGACAGGGCTCCAAAGCTACAGAGAAACCCTGTCTCAAAAAACAAATACAAAAACAAAACAAAAATTTCAGGGGAGCTGACACCATGGCAAAACACCAATGCACATAAAACAAATAAAGGAAAGGAAATTGTTTTAAAAGAAGAATTTGGCATCTTAGGGTTCAATGAACTTAAGACAGGTATGTGATTTGTGATTTATGGAGGGAACGGGGAAGAATTAGGGCTAGAAACTTTGAGGTCTTGGTTATAAGACAAGATGTGTTGGGGCCTTTAGGATTCAGAGAGAACTACAGCCCTTAGTTCCTCTTTTATCTAGTTCCTTAACTTTTGGATGCCAGCAGTGGCTTATGACTACAAGCTTAACAGTTATGGGTGACCTGTATTTCTTTTTGTTTTCTTGGAGATTTTTTCACTTTACATACCAATACCAGTTCTCCCTCCCTCTCCTCTCCCTGCCCCCTATTCCCCCATCCCACCCTTATCCACTCCTCAGAGGGGGTAAGGCCTCCGCTTGGCAGTCAAGAAAGTCTGGCATATCAAGATGAGACTGACCGAGCCCCTCCTCCCTGTGTTAAGGTTGAGCAAGGTACCTCACCATAGAGAATGGGCTCCAAAAAGCCAGTTAAGCACCCAGCATAAGTTCTGGTTCCCTTGCCAGCACCCTCCCCCTCCCCACCAACAGATGGAGCCAAGTAACTGTCACCCACATGCAGAGGGCCTAGCTCGTGCCCTGCAGTGTCCCCAGCTGCCAGTCCACAGTCTGTGAGCTCTCACCATCTCAGGTCTCTGTAGTTTTCCCCATCAAGATCTTGACCTCGTTCATATGATAGGGTAGTTACTAATCTGACTATAGGGGAAGGCCAGTTGAGAAACCCTCTCCACTATTGCTTAGATTTTTAGTTAGGATAATCCTTGTGGATTCCTGGGAATTTTCCTAGTGCCAAGTTTCTCCTTAACCCCATAATGGCTCCCTTTATTGAGGTACCTCTTTCCTTGTTCTCCCTCTCTATCCTCCCCCAGCCAGACCTTCCTGATCCCTATGTTCTCTTCCCCCTCATCCTCCCCTCCATTCTGTCTTATCTTCCTCATCCCCCATGCTACCAATTTACTGATGAGATCTTGTCCATTTCCCCTTCTTGAGGAGGGGAGGTTCATACAGATCACTGTTATGGCCCATTTGTTTCCTAGCTTATCTGGGGCTGTAGATTATAGTCTGTTTATCCTTTGCTTTATGTCTAATATCCACTTATGAGTACCATGTTTGTCTGTTTCTGGGTTTCCTCACTTAGGATGGTTTCTTCTAGTTCCATCCATTATTTACCTGAAGCTTTCATGATGTCATTGTCTTTTTACTGATAAGTAGTATTCCACTGTGTAAATGTACCACATTTCTTTTATATATATGTATAAATTTGAAACAAGCTTGTTTTACATGTCAATCCCAGTTCCCACACCCTTCCGTCCTCCCCTGCTCCCCCAGCAACCCCCATCCCATCCCCTTTCTGCTCCCCAAGGAGGGTGAGGCCTTCCATGGGGAGTCTTCAAAGTCTGTCATATCATTTGGAGCAGGGCCCAGGCCCTCACCCATGTGTCTAGGCTGAAGAAGTATCCATATTTGTAGAATGGGCTCCCAAAGTCCATTCGTATACTAGAGATAAATACTGATCCACCACCAGAGGCCCCATAGACTGCCCAGTCCTCTCAACTTACACCACATTCAGGGAATCTGGGTTGGTCCTATGCTGGTTTCCCAGCTGTAAGACTGGAGTCCATGAGCTCCCCTGGTTCAGGCAGGCCAGCAGTTTCTATGTGTTTCTCCAGCCTGGTCTTGACCCCTTTGCTCATCACTCCTCCCTGTCTGCAACTGGATTCCAAGAGTTTTTCAGTGTTTAGCTGGTACCACATTTTCTCCATCCATTCTTCGGTTGAGGGGCATCTAGGTTGCTTCCAGGTTCTGGCTATTACAAATGATGCTGCTATGACATAGCTGAACAGATGTCCCCATGGTGTGAGTTTGTGTCCTTTGGGTATGTGCCTAAGAATGGCATTGCTGGGTCTTGAGGTAGACTGATTCCTAATTTCCCAAGAAACTCATGGCCTTGGGGATTTCGGGCATTGGTTGTTGTTCCTGTATGGTGACTGGATAAATTAAGGTTGGTTCCCTAATCTCATAATGTAGTGGTGAAGTTGATTCTTCTCTCAATTCCACTGTCTGTGTCTAAAATATTTTCAAGGCTAGTAAGTTACCAGCCAATATTGTATTATTTTCTTTAGTAATTATTTGTAAGGCTTGTGGATTATCAGTACTAGCCTTTTTAAAGGTCTGCATCTTAGGAATAGTAAGTTTTTCTATGGTTTATATGTCATTAGTTACCTTTTTATTCTCTTCATCAATAAATATTTCTTAAGCTTGCATTTTATAGTCAAAGTTTATTATCTTCTTAAGTAATTATTTGTAAAGATTGCCTATTTTTAGTAGTAACACTTTCTAAGGCTTGTAACTTATGAATAGATTTTTTTAGTTTTGTATCTTTTCAGTTTCTCATATTTTACAGTTATCAAACAATTTTTAAGGATAAACCACGAATTAAAAGAGTGATAGTAATTATGACAGAAATTATATAGAGCCCAGCTAAGTTTATTTTTATTGCCTCAACTATTTTTTCTATTTGTACCCCATCCATAGTAACAGTGAACTAATTCTCTGCATTTTGATATTTTCAATTTTTAACATGGGAAAGGTTTTAAGATTATCCTTCCACAGGGGTCATGACCAGGCTACAGAAACCCACAGAGACAGCTGACCTGAACAAGGGGGAGCTAATGGGCCCCCAGACTGATAGCTGAGAAGCCAGCATTGGACTGACTCAGACCCTCTGAACAAGGGTCTCAGAAGGCCTGGGAAGTCTAAGGGACCTCAGACAGTGGAACCAAGATGTATTCTTGGTGCACAAAAGGACTTTGGGAGCACATCCCCCATGGAGGGATACTCCCTTAGCCTAGAGGCAGGAGGGAGGGCCTAGTCCATACTCCAAATGACTGGACAGATTTTGATGATCCCTCCTGGATGGCCTCACCCTCCCTGTGGAGTGTGTGTGTGTGTGTGTGTGTGTGTGTGTGTGTGATGGGAGGGAAGGGAACTGGGATCTATATGTAAAATAAGAAAAAAAAGTTTTTTTTAAAAAAATTATCCTTTCACCTTTTAAAATGCAATATTAATTAATTAATTTTAATTAATTGATAATAATATCCTCGTTTACAGTTTTGAATGAGTGGATGACAATCCTCGGCTGCAGATGTAGTGACCACACTTGACCAGCATGTAGAGGCGGTGCGCCACCGAGGCAGCAGTGGGAGATGCAGGAGCAGGAGGAACTGCACTGAGTCAGCACTCTGGGAGCCCTGTGCTCCAGCTTCCCCCACGTTCCCGTGACCAAGCTGGGGAGGTTCACCAAGCAGCAGGGCTAGCCTCCACCCTGGTGTCTGTGAGCTTCACCAAGCAGCAGGGCTAGCCTCCACCCTGGTGTCTGTGAGCTTCACCAAGCAGCAGGGCTAGCCTCCACCCTGGTGTCTGTGAGACCCAGGTAGAATTGGCCCAAGACGCATAGCTATGTTACAGCGGCCACAAAAACACAACGCCTCCTTCCGTGTCCTGGCTCAGAGAGTCCTGTGCTCCTTCTCGCCTGCCTCTTCTCCCTGCTCTCATCCACCCCTGATGTAAACCCTGCCTCTCAGAATAAAACGTTCTTTTCAGTTGGATAACGGACCAGTGACAGAATTCCCTCAACATGGCTCCAAGGTGGGGAGGAGCCAAGGATGACCCTGAAGTTGTGAGCTTTCTGCCGGCCACTCCTGAGCTCCACTGAGTATGTCCTCACAAGTAGCTGGGGGCTTGAAACCAACCATGGAGCACGCAGGCACGCCGTGAAGCAGAGCCCTTCCCTTCCTGTTCACGGAGAAAGCGCTAGCTCTGACTTCACTGCGTGTTTCAGTCCGTGTTCCGTTGCTGTGGAGATACCATGACCTCAGCAACTCTCAGAGGAGAGAGCCTCAACAATGTGATGGACACGCAGGTCCGCGCCGTTGTCCTGCAGCATCTGCTTTCCCAGGACTCTGACCTTGTATCGCCTCGCTCTGGTGGCACACGGCTATAAGCCAGGATGGGGGGCAGAACCAGATGTGAGAACGAATTTGCAGTTGGCGTCTTCACTGTTTCCAACATAGAGAAGACCCTACTGTATGTTCTCTGTGAAATATGTTTTCAGCAGATGACCCCAGACATCCTTCCATGTGAAAAACTTTATTGATGCCACCTAGAAGATGAAGATTCAGTCAGGGGGAAGGCGAGGAATGGGTGATTCAGTAAACAACAGCAGCAGCTCCAGCCCTCCTCCTGTGGACCCAAGAGCACCCGTCCCAGTTTCCCCTCAGACCCAGGGTCCTAGACTGCAGCCACGGTCCCTGTGACCTGCCCCATCAGACCCAGGCGTCAGTCCCGGTCCCTCATCCTGGGGAGGCAGCCTGCAGCACTCACCCCCGTTAATTCTAATGCAACCGGAATAGCAAGCAGCGTTCTTAGGACAGAAGACAAAGTTGATGGGGCAGAAAGCTTTCTGCGTTAAGCAGACAGGACACTTGATGGTGCTTGTGTCACAGAGCTGAGGAGAGAGAAGAGGTGGGCTGCACACACAGCACCCTCCCAGCGGCAGCCACAGGCAGCCCCTGACGTTCTGTGTCCCGGGTCACATACATGGAATTTTCAGGTGCGTAACGAGAGGATCCCGTTGCTGGTAGCATTGTTACACACAGGGCCTGAGCAGAAATGGGTATACATGGCAGCCACTATTCCAGGTTGTTGGGCATAATGGTGACAACGTTTTCACTCCATTCCCTGCCTTTGCCCGAGCCTTTGCTCCCCACCAGGAGAGATTCCCCTCCTAAGAGGGAACAAGATGGAAGCCAGGTTGGATGGGGAGGGTGACAAGGCCCCCGAGCCCCTCCCACAGGCTGCAGCCTCACTGTGCTGCCATCACCCCTACCCTGCTGGATTCCTCTCCACACCCGCCCTTCAACCCACAGTGATCCCTGTGCTCTGTGTCTCTCTCCTCTTCCCTTTACCTGTAAGCTGCAAAGGACTCAGTGCCCAGCAGAGTCCCAGAGGCACCCAGCTTCCTGCTTCCCCCTCCCTCCCTCCCTCTCTCCCTCCCTCCCTCCCTCCCTCCCTCCCTCCCTTCCTCCCTCCCTTCCTCCCTCCCTGTCTCCTTCCCCCTTTCCTCACTCTTCCCCAACCCTGAGTCCCATCTAGTCCAGGCTGCTCTGGAACTCCCTATATATCTGTAGATGCAGTGGACTGTCCCCACCCACAGCTCCATGCAGCCACTACAGGCAGCTGCCACCACACCCAGGTCATGTGGTCCTGGGGACCCAGCCCAGGGCTTTCCTCCTAATTAGCCAGGGCTACCTCACTGCCCCATGATGGCCAGAAACAAGCACAGAGAGAGGAGCCCTGTTTGAGGGGAGCTGGGCCCCAACTGCAGAGCACAGAATTCAGGGCGGGGTGGGCTGGCCTGGTGCGGGAGTGTGGCCCTCCATCTCATCCCACGCACCTACGTCTACTAACAGGAATGTCTCCTGACATATCTCCTCAGGTTGCGTTTCTATGGTGTCTTGTGGGGACCACGCAACAGCTTCCTCAGTGAAGCCACTGCCAAATTTCACCATGGTCCCACTGTGACATGTCAGCGTACCTGTGAAGAGGAAAATCGCATGGGTTTGTGAGAGTCACGGGACCACCATGCTGTCCCTCAACCTCTGGGCAGAGGGCAGCGACCACATTCCAAGTCATACTCCCTGTGCAGCGGCTGAGTTCCTTAGATTCAGGCATTGTGCTGGCCTGTCACTTGGCAGAATGCACTCGGGCAGTGCTCTGGGCAGCCCAGGGTGCCATGAGTACTAGTCTGCAGGCAGGCGTAAAGGACCCTTTAAAAGTCAGGCCCCGCCCACCTATGCTCTCTTCTCTGCTTCTCTTTTCCAGCTCTCTTCCCATTGTTCCCCTGGGGCAGACAGGACTTTTCCTGTCTCCCTCTTCTGTCCCTTCTCTGTGTCTCTTCACACCCCCCCCCATTTCAAATAAAACTTTCCTCTTAAGCTCTGTCTGCCTGGCATGTTTGTCCCTTCACCTCAGTCACCTTCGCCTGCCATGGCATCATCCAGTGTCCCCCATACGAGGTCCCCTCAAGCTTTATCATCACACTCACCTGAGTAGGGGTGAAGCCCGGCAGGAGGAGCAGCAGTGGATAGTGGGTGCAGCTGCCATGGCTTCTCTGGGAAGAGCTGGTCAGGACCTGGGCACTGATGGAGAACAGGAGACAATTCAGACACAGGCAGGGATTGTCTTTGTCTTTGCTTCCAGCCTGTGTAGACTCTAGGCTGTAGGAGAACATGAAGCCAGTCTGCCCTGAGTTGTTTGGAAGTTACACGTTCTATGCTTGCAAATCTCAGACTCAGCCATGGATTCCCTATACCAAGGATCCAGCAACTGTGCTCCTTCCTTGTCTAGATGTGGGATACAGGGCCCAAGCACCCTCTGCTTTGAGCTTCAGGACTTCAGATCCCAAGCAGAACCTTCTCCAGGCCTCAGCCTCGGCTCTCAGCTCCAATTCTGAGGCTCTGGTTTGTCTGCCCCAGGACTGTGGCATCTGCTTTCTGCTCCTCCCATCCCAATGGACCCGGGATTCCTGTCACCCACTTCCCTTCTTGAGGCCAAAGTGCACAGGACTCAGCACCCTGCCATGAAGGAGGAGCAACTGCGGCCTCCTCCTGCAGTCATGGGTGGCCATCTACTCCCCGGATGCTTCCCAGAGACACAAAGGCCAGAAGAGAGACTCTGAGAACCCAGACCCAGAGAACGATCCCAGCGTCCTAAGACAAAGCCCCTTCCTTCAGATTAGGGAATCCAGGGCCCAGTTTCCCTCAGACCCAAGACTTCAGTCCCTGTTTATCAATCTCAGGCCCACATATCTATCTAGTCCCCTCCCTTGGACCCAGGAATCCAGTCCCAGCTCCTCCTTCAGACTAGATTATAGCCCCCTTCCCCATCCTTTCCCCTCCGCGTCCTCACTGACCTCTCTGCTCAGGTCTCCGGGATCTGGTCCCTCACAGCCGCTTTTCTTTTTAAGCAGCAGAACCTTTGTGACTCCAGAATGTCCTCACCAGATCCCGGGCTTGGGAGGCGCTTCCTGCTGTGTTCCAGAGTCGTCTGTCTCCCCCCGAGTCCCTGAAATAGGCGCCCTCAGCCAGATACAACACTCGAAGTTCCATTGGCGCATGAGAACCCTGTGCAAACTTCATTGGATAAGTCTGGAGAATCGCTGCATCTCATTGGTCCCCAGAGATGGCAATTACCCGCCTCTTCGTGAGGCACGCATGCGCAGAAAGTGAGTGTGGGCAACGGTCAGCGGGGTCAGTGGCAGTTGCTGCCGAGGTCACCAGCCAGTTGCAAGGACACGTGGTATCCTGGAGGGCTGTGCTGGAAGGTCTTTTCCCTGTCCCTCAAAATGCATCTCCCATGTGCAGCGAGCAGGTGACAGCACGGATTGCCATCACGGATATTTATTGTCGTCACTGCTTTTAGGATGACCACTCAGATTACACGTAATTGTCCGTTCTTTCTTTACATTTTACTATGTATTGTGTGCCTGTATTCAGAATCGTATGACAAGGTGCACATGGCAGGGGACAATTTGGGGAGTCCTTGTTCCCCTTCTCCATCCCAGAAATTAAAACTCAGGATTTCAGGCTCATGGACCGGTGTCTTTACCTGATATCATTCTGGTCCTCGCTTTTCTTTTAAATGGTAACATTGTGTGTAACGTAATTAGCTCCGTTGTAATGATACCCCAAGATTAGGTAATGCACTTCAGTCATATATTACCTTTTGAGGCAGAATTTTATGGCCCAATATGCCCTTGAACCCTCCTCGTAGCTGTTAATGGCCTTGAACTTGGGATCACTCTGACCTCTCTTCCTGGGTTACTGGTGGGTGCCACCATTTATGCAGCACTGGGGACGGAAGTCTGCCAGGCCAGCTCTCTACCAGCTGAGCCCCAGCCCCGCCCCTGTTCATGCTTATCCCTCCTGCTCCCTTTCCACTTTCCCTCAGTCCTCTACTCCATGCCCCTTCTGTCTGAAATCCACACAGGATCCGACACCAGTACTAGCTTTATAATAATTATGAGTGGCATTATATCGCTCCCAGCAACATTTCTTTTAATCACGTCATTTAATTTTTCTATTTTCCCCATCCACAGTAGTAGTGAACAGACTCTAATCCCCTGCATTGTGATATTTCCAAGTAAAAGAATTTAATTCTGTTTTTTGAAATTTCAATTTACATTTCAAGCACAGTTCTTCCCTCTACCCCTCCTCCTACTCCCTTTGCCTCCCCACCCCAACCCCAACCCCCATCCATAACTCCCAAAGACCAAGCCCTTCCATGGGGAATCAGTAAAGCTTGGCACATTAAGTGGAGGCAGGACTAAGCCCCTTCCCACCTGCGTCAAGGCCAAGCCTGGAATCCCACCTTAGGGAATGGCTCCAACATGGTGGCTCATGCACCAGTGATAGATACTGGCCCCACCTCCAGGGACCCTTCTGATAGAGCAAGCGCTACAACTGTTTCCCCATGCCCAGGGCCTAGTTGGGCTCCATGGAGCCTCCAAAGCTGTGGGTCCAGAGTTCTTGAGCTCCAGCGAGCCTGGTTCAGCTGTCTCTGTAGATTTCTCCATCATGATCTTGATTTCCCCTGCTCGCGGTTTAATAAGGATCAGGATAAACAGATAGGCCAAATAGATGTTTATTCAGGGAGAAATAACTTACAACCTAGACAGATGAACACCAGGAAGTTCCACTGGATGTCCTCCTCTCCAAGTCCTGCCAGCCAGAGAGCATTCCCCAGCCCCTCCTCTGACCTAGTTCCAACGGTCACTTCTGCGTCTGGCTCCACCCCCCCCAATGGGCATGGTCAGTGCCATAGAAGGAGATAAAGTGAATACCCCACTATAATTCCACTTTTAGTCTAAAGATTTAGGCTTGATACAAAACTGTATACAAAACAGTGAATAACAAGTGTGCTCTAACAAAAGGAAAATCGAGAACAAAACGACCTACATATCTAGTCCTAGGGTGAAGGCATAACGGAGTTCACAATAGAGTTGTCCTAAGCTGGAAAACATAAGTCTAGTACCTAATATATCCAACTAGGAAGAGAGAATAATAATTGTGATAGTTTAATCTACAACCTCATCAAGACCTGAGAAGGAAAATAACTATACTAGGGTAGACAGGAAGTGCGGATGGGCAACTTCCAAAAGGTGCAGCAAGGACAGAAACAGCATGGTCTCACAGCAATGTTGTTAGCCAGTTTTGGCTAAGGCCAAGAGTACTTGACAGACCACAACAAAAGCAGGGAGGTAGAAAGGCTGTCTTACCCTGACTTGGCAGGGTTCAGCAGTCTTCTATGTTTGTCTCCTGCAAGCACATAGGACTGCACGTCCAAATCAGTGGTCGAGGTGGGAGCAGTTCTTTGCCCAAGAGGTCAAAGAACTCCAGAAGGAGCAACAATGTCTCTTGTCAACGGAGTACTAATATTAAAACATTTAAATGCTGTGTTCTGCAGGTCTATGAAGTGTTTGAAGATTAAGCATCTATGTCTGACTAATCTCATAGGTAAAGGAAACATGGGTGAAGATAATCTGTAATACTCAGGAACTTAGCTAAAAAAACTAATTAAAACTTCCTTGAGTAAAGCAGGGATAGATACCTAAACAATATAACTATGTACATGTATTTATATGTAAATTTCTAAAATAGAGGTAGAGTAGAAATGTTTAGACAAGAGGTAGAACTATAAAGGGCAGCATGATGAATATTCCAAGTTGTATCAATATACAAAATGTCTTGAACACAAGCAAAAGTATACATACATAGAATATGGCAAGAATAATGTGCATAAAACATCGTAAATGGAAAGATTTCATGCAATATGACAAAATATAATATACAATTCTTCCAAGAAGGGAACAAACTTAATTTTACATAGGTTACCACAAATAAGAATATATAACAATGTAAGCTATAATACTAATATCTCATTTTTACTAAATAATTCACAAGAAGATAGGCTAATCTACCTATATCCATTCTAAACTGTACCTTTCCCAACCATACCCTATCCCTGTCTAAAAGAGATAGCCGAGTCTAAGCATCACCTTCCATACCCAAACCCAAGTAACTAAAACCAACCTTCAGAAGATGAATATTATCCTTAAATTCCAAGATTAGGGAAAGGGGGAATAGTCATCTTAAGATTACTTCCTGCTGAAATGGGATGATGATTGCTCCATGGGATCCTGTAGGAATAAAATTTTTAGCAACCAAATTTCTCAACAGAACTGACTGTGACATATGTAGCTAGTCACTGTGTGGTAGGAAATGCTTGGCTGGAGTTCTATTTGAAACTCTGGCCAGAATGTAATAAGAAGGTGCACGGTTACAGCTAGCCAGTCATGAGTTGTCTCGAGCAAAATAGTCTCAAACTGGTTTTAGGGTGATGTTTATAGTCCAGATGCATCAGGTTGAGTCAAGTGGAAATGTAGAATTGGGGCCCCATCTTCTTTCCAGAGAGTTCAAAGACTGCTGTCAGGAATTGTTATTATTCCTTGTGAAAAATTTAAACATCAATATCGAAGTAAAATTTTCAAGTTTTAAGGTATGCATTATGGAAAGGCAACAATAAGAATTAAAATGTATATGAGAAAATTAGGATTTCAGAGAGAAAATTGCATATAAGCAAATGAGCCCCCAGATTTTGTTTTCTTCTGCCTTACACCGACTGGCTTCTTGATATAAGGCAGAAACTGTGAATTTAGTCTTAACATGCTTGAATTTAGAGAAGGAAAGCCAAATCCAACTCCATAGCCAGCATTTGTTTACATGAATAGGAACTACAGGAATACTAGATAGTAAAGAGAAATAGATTTCTGTATAGAAATAGTCTACTAGAATTATATATTTTTTTACCATAAATCAGATTTCTCTTCATTAAGTGATTGTTTCTGGAAAGCTGTCTTCTCTTCTGTAGGTATCTACATGTTCAGTGTCTTTTGACTGTTTGAAGATAGATGTTCTCTGTTTTCCTGTAAGGACAAGAACAGAACACTTCCCCTATCTTTGAGAGTTCTCCACACATCTCATGGGACCTAATTTGTTGGGTGACTTGTCATTTCTCTTCATTAAGATGTTTCTCTTGTTCAACCTTGAGCTAGACCTGGTGTTTGGTTGTGGATCTCTGCATCTGATTCCATCAGTTAAAGGATGAAGGCTCTGTGATGTCTGTTTGATATCCACCAATCTGATTCCAGGGGAAGGTCAGCTCAGGAACCCTTAGTCTTAGCTGAGGTCATCCTTGTGGATTCCTGGGAACTTCCCTCACTCCAGGTTTCTCCCTACTCATAATGCTCTCTCTCTATTAAGATATCACTTTCATTGCTCTCCCACTCTGTTCCACCCCAACTCAACCATCTTATTCCCTCATGTTCTCATCCACCATCCCCTCCCCTTTACTGCCCTGTCTACCCCCTTCCCAGGGCAATCCATGCGTCCCTCTTAGGCTCCTCCTTGTTACCTTGCTTCTCTGGAGCTGTGGATTGTATTCTAGCTATCCTTTCTTTAAATCTAGTATCCACTTATGAATGAGTGTATAGCGTGTTTGTCCTCTGGGTCTGGGTTACCTCACTAATGGTGGCTTTTTCTAGTTCCATCCATTTGCCTGCAGATTTCATGATGGCATTGTTTTTTACATCTAAATGGTACTTCATTGTGTAAATGTACCACATTTTTTTTTGTATCCTGTCTTCAGCTGAGGGGCATCTAGGTCTTTCCAGGTTCTGGCTATTATGAATAATGTTGCTATGAACATGGTTGATTAAATAGCCTTGTGGTTTGATTGAGCAATCCTTTTGGTAAATGCCTAAGAGTGGTATAGCTGCTTCTTGAAGTAGATTGAGTCTTAATTTTCTGATAAACTGCCATACTGATTTCCAAAATAAAACCTTTAATCATAAATACAGGTCATAGAGAGACTTGGAATTTTACAAAGCCATACATATAGTCCACAGAGAGATTAGGAATTGTAACAGGAAAAATAAAAACCCAGAGACAGATTTTGGAGTTCAAGCTTCAAACCGAAGATCAGAGAAGCAAAGCAGCCAAGCCAGTAGATCTTATCTCTACCAAGCTGAAATGGCGACCCTGTCCCCATGAATCCTCAGAGGCAAAAACCCTCAGTTCTGTCTCCTCCTCATTTTATTCCTTTCTCTTCCCAGCTATATCCTCCTGTCTCCACCTCCCTAGTGCTCAGATTAAAGGTGTATGGTTCCAAGTGCTGGGATCAAAGTCATGAACTCTGTTATTCTTCACTCTTGTGTAGGCCAGGGTGACCTTGAACTCAGAGATATCCCTCTTCATGTTTCCTGAGTCCTGGGCTTAAAGGTGTGGGCCCCCACTGCCTGACTTCTATAGCTTGTGACTGGCTTTGCTTTCTGAATTCTCAGGCAAGCTTTAATATATCATAAATAATAGATCACCACAATTCCATTTTTTGTCTAATACAAAAAAGAAAAGGCTATAACTAGTGTAAGAAAAACTATATATAATAAACACAATAAGTACATTCAATATATACAATCAGTAAGTACATCAACAACGTCTAGTCCTTTGTATTTGACGAACTCAGAGAGAATACTCTGCTATTTATTCTTTCTTGGTGTGCTCAAAAGTCTTGTACCTAATTTATTTTCTATTATAATTTGCATAATCCAATTACCATTTTAGTTCTCCCAACCTTTCACAATTTATACCTCTTTAGTGAGTTTTTTTTCTGAGCCGGGTAAACAATGAAATGTGTAACTATGATATTTAGGCTTCAGCTCCTCAGAGACCCAAGAAGGAAATAATATTGTGTAGGCAGGAAGTATAAACAAGCGACTAACAAAAACTATGAGAAATGACAGAAACAGCTGCCTGGCTGGACAGTCACCCAAATGTCCTCTGCAACGTTTGGGTTCCACAGTGACAGAAAAGGACTGAAATGAGTTTGGCATCTGGTTTTGCATAGGAGCTCCTCAAGGCGTTTCCTGACAGCAAAGGATTGCCTTGACAATCTCTTGTGGACCTACATTCTTTTGTCAAATGACTGCCTTTGCCACACCTTCTGCATAATCAGAATGGTAGGGGCATTCTGTTTGGATTCTATTTATAGAAAGAATCGTTTCTAGGAGTACCATGTTCATAATCCTCTTTTTATTATTATGTATACAGTGTTCTGCCTGCAGGTATACCTACAGGCCAGAAGAGAGCACCAGATCTCATTACAGATGGCCGTGAGCCACCATGTGGGTGCTGAGAATTGAACTCAGGACCTCTGGAAGAGCAGTCAGTGCTCTTAACCTCTGAGCCATCTCTCCAGTCCCCTACAATCCTCTTTAAATTGACCTTGTTTGCCACAATTAAAACATCTGACACTTTGATTTTTTTAAACTTCTTGAAATAACCTCCTCCATCCATGTTTCATCGTCATTGTCATGAGCTTCAATATTAATTGTATCTCTGATGCAATCCTCCAAAGGTGCTGATTTTGCTTTTGAAGGCCTAATTATTCGTTAGTATTGGCCATTAGCATTTTCAAAAGTCATAGTTTCAATTATTATTTTTCTAGTTTCTGTGTCTTGATATCATTCTATTTACTGCTGATGACAGTCTTTGTAGGAAATTGGTGAAGGCTTCCTTTGGGACATGTATAACTTTTATAAATGATTCAATTTTCTGTCCTGCTTCTCCAATTCTTTCCCAAGCATTCAAAGCTGCTGCACAGCATAAACCCAAGAGGCCTTTCTAAAGTAGCATAAACTCCTTCTCCAAGCTTTGATCTTGGGATATACCCATTCCTCTTGCTTGACCCTTTTGTTCAATATTTTTAGCCTCTTCTCTGAACCAGGAAGCCCATTGTAACCGTGCTCCAGGCTCTAGGACAGCTTTAATGAAGTCAGTCCAGTCTAGAGGGATAACCCAGTTCCACACAGATCACGTGTTTATCATCTGCTTCACAAATGGTGAATGCATGCCATATGAAACTATAGCTTCCTTGAATTTCTCTAAACCTAACTTGCTAAGTAGCTTTTTATAAAATCTTCTTCACTTGGTACTTTCTGTAAGGTTACTAGATATATTAAAGTTTGGTGTCTTAAGACATTAGAAAGTTCCTTTTTAACCTTAAAATGCAATGCTGAACTTGTTTCTCCATGTAATCCCTCAGTCTGGGTTTAATTAGTTTAATTGTCCTGCTTTAATTAGTTTCTCTAAGGGCTGCTTCTTAGCACTCATATCACCTAACACTTTCTCTTAGAGATAAAGCAAGAATGACCAACCTGAGGACCAATAGCTGGGTGTGGTGGCTCTGGCCTGGCATCCTAAGTGCTTTCGAAGATGAGGCAGGAGGATGTCTTTAGTCCCAGGTCAGCTCGGACTGCAGAGCGAGGCTCAATCTCAAAATCAAAACTAAGCAAAATGCACAGGAGTGGTGGCACATATCTGTCACATCAGCACTTGGGAAGTGGAGGCAGAAAGACCAGGAGTTCAAAGTCATCTGTAGGTTCCAGGACACTGGGACCACATGAGCCCCTGTGTCAAAAACAGTTTCAGATTTTGGAGTTTGGTTGGGAATCTGGGTTGTTTCCACTTTTTCCTCTTTTAAATATTGCTGTGAGGAGCATGATTTTGTCTTAGGTTTCTCACTTCTAGTTATTTCCCCAAGGCTATGTCTGAAAGCTAACAAGTAATTTCCTGTAGATAGTACCTGACCTCTTGGATAACTTAAAATCATTAAATGTTAAATGACTTGAATTCCCACTGGCAGAGAGATGGAAAAAGGAATTGTAAATGGGTGATGAGGTCAGGGTAAGCGTGAGGAATACCTAGGTTTCATGTCTGTGCATGAATAAGTGTGTGCATGTGTGTGTGTGTGTGTGTGTGCGTGCGTGCGTGCGTGCGTGTGTGTGTGTGTGTGTCTGTGTGTGTTAGAGGGGGAGCTTGCATTAGATAGTAGGCAAGCTCTCGAACACTGAGCTCCCAACCCGTCACAAGGAACAAATCTTAGAAAGATAGAGCTTGTTCTGGAGCCTGGCCCAGATGTCTTTAATGGAAAGCATGAGGGGGGAGCGATAATATGAGCAAAGGAGTCAAGACCATGATGGGGAAACCCACAGAATCAGCCGACCTGAGCTAGTGAGAGATCACTGACTCAGGTCTGACAAACGGGGAACCTGCACAGGACAAAACTGGACTCCCTGGATATAGGTGACAGTGGTGTGACTGGGACAATAAATGAGGCCACTGCAGTGGGTCCATGATCTAACTCTAATGCACAGACGGACTCTGTGGAGCCCATGCTGTGTGCAGAGACACCTTGTGTAGTGGGATATTCACTGTGTGTGCTTCTGTGGCACTGACCACACCCATTGAGGGGTGGAGCCAGGGGCGAAAGTGACCTGTGGGGCTTGGTCTCGGAAGGAGGCGGAGAAAGCTCTTTCTGGCGGACACGGAGAGAGGAGCATCCAGTTTTAACTGCTGTGTTCATCTGTCTGTGTTGTGAGTTGTTTCTCCCTTGATAAACATCTATTCAGCCTATTTGTTTATCCTGACCCTTATTAAACTGCAATATCTGGTGTCAGAAGCGGGATCAGGATTTTCACGGCACCTGGGTTTTACCCAGGCGCCGCAGCTACCCTTCCCCCACCTTCCCCGAATGGGCAGGTCTCTTGCCTAATCAGGTGGATACACACAGCCCTAGAACTCCCTTTATCTCCATCTTGGCCCTGAGACTACTGCTCATCTTCCGCCCTTTCCCTCAGATTGCATTCGCACAGAGCCCTGCGGCATTAGCCCTGCCTTTTGTGTTGCTGCACTAGGCTCGGATTTTGCCTGCTCTGTTTGTGTGCTTGCGGGCTCCAGCGGTGGTGGCAGCTGCAGCCAGTGGACTGGCGGAAAATAGACACACTGCAGTTGCTTGTGGCTCCTGTTATCCCTGTGGTCTCAACAATTGTACAAGGCTCGTTTCACTCCTTCGTTTAACAAAATTTTGCTTGCCTTAGTTTGTTAAAAGCTATTCTACAGGGACCGGGATCAGAAGGATCCTCTTCTGTTGGAAGCTATTTGGCAGACACTCTTTGGTGGTACAATTCCGGATAGAACCGGAATTGGAAGGATCCTCTGCTGCCGGACACTTTCTACTGCTACACCTCCAAGTGTAACTATAGCAAGTTGAGATCTACAACTAAAAGCATCAAAGCTCCAGGACAGCAGAATTACACCTAAGGTAATTGTAACATCTTTTGCAACTTAAGCTGATATAATATCTGAGATCAATTGTTCCATAGCTATGGCAGATAATTTTACAATGCAGGACTTTAGGAATTTTTTTTACTTCATATATAGAAGGAATCTTAGCAGAAGAAAATTATGACTGGATCAATATATACACCTTTTTCGTAATAGTAATGGGTTTTATCATTAATATGATATTCTTAAAGAAATGGTTTGAGATTAGCGCAAACAATAAAGAACTTGTACAAACCATAGGAGACTTGGTAACAAGGATTCAAAACATTGAAAATGACAGAATACAAAACATAGAGTGTTTAGGAAAAAAGGTTCAGAATATTGAAGATGGCAACAGAGAGCTGACAGGTAGAATACAGAACATGGAACATAAAAATGACCAAATAGAAAACAAAATTTGTTCCATGTCTGATGTTGCCTCAACAACCAAAACAGAAACAATGCAATGCATTAACACGCTAGCAGAAACAGCTCATTCCTTGTTGGATGAAGCTACTAATAAGGTTAAAAAACTGGAACATCAGATGGAAAGAATAGTATATAGAATCTCTTCCAAGTCTGAGGATAATGGCAAGCTAGCAGATAGAAAATTGTTTCTAGAAGGCAATTTACATGCCATTCAGATAATATCTAAGGATGAGAATATTAAAAACATGGAATCATTTGTAGTTGGAGAAAGTAAGAAACTGACCGATGCAATGAAGTCTCTAGAAAGGGATATGCTTCAAGAAGTTCAGACACTCAAAGAAGCAATGATTAATAGACTTCAGGCTTTAGAAGACCTTCAATCTGATACATCAGAAGAAGAGCTCCAGGTAACAGGGCATGAAAAAAACTTAAAATTTTCCACACCATTTAGAGTCAGGAGAGTTTTCCCTGTATCTATTAATGAAAAATCAGCAATGAAAAAACACCCAAAAGGTGGTGTTGCTTATCAGTGGGAACCAATATGTATGAAAGATTTAAAAAGTATAAAGGAAACAGGAGTCTCTTATGGCATGCACTCACCATATGTGAAGCAATTAATAGAATCGTGGGCAAGGAATAACAAAGTAATCCCTAAGGATTGGGATCAATTAATATCAGCTGTCCTTGAAAACTCCTCTCAATTAGAATGGAGGGCTTTATGGAGAGAGGAAGCAAAGGCTCTTGAACTTCAGGGCTTAAAGAAAGGTTATGAAGCTCCCAAAGATAAAATTCTTGGTGAGGGTATTTATGCTGACCCAGTAACCCAAGCTGCCTATGATGAACATATCTTGTCTCTATGCAGTACGGTAGCTCTGAATGCTTGGGATAAGGTTCATGAACTAGGGGAGAGGATAGAATCTTATACCAAAATAAGGCAAGGACCAAGAGAATGCTTCAGTGTGTTTCTAGAAAGGTTGTCTAGAGCAGTACAATTAGAGGTAGCTGACATAGATTCTAGGCGAATACTCATAGAATCGTTAGCCTATGAGAATGCAAATCATCAATGTAAACAAGTGCTTTGGCCATTAAAAATTCAATCAGCACCTTTGGATGAATGGGTCCTATATACAGCCAACATTGAGTATAATAGCAATAACACTGAAGCATGGGTAGGAGAAGCTATATCTAAAGGTTTGAGAAGACATCAAGATAACAGATGTCTTAACTATGGTGACATAGAAGCTTGGATAGGAGAAGCCATCTCCAAAGGTTTAAAGAGATATCAACATGTCAGATGCTATAACTGTGGTAAGATAGGACATCTAAAAAGAAATTGTAGGCAAAGCATCTCTAGAAATAATACTCCCAGGAATGAATGGAACAGAAGGCCTCAGCCTCCTGGGTTATGTAGAAGGTGGGGCAAAGGCAGACACTGGACAAATGAGTGTAGATCGACTAGAGACAAGCAAGGAAACCCTTTACCACTGGGAAACTCCTTGGGGGGGGCCTCTCGAAGGCCCCCATGTCAAAGGTGGTCCGAACATTCCCAGTCACAGTGGAGGACAATCTCCCACAGAACAATTAGAAAATCCTTGGCCTATTGTAAAAACTCATACCGCTCTGGATGACAAACTAGTGACAGAAGTTGAATCAGACATGACAGAAGGAAATAAAAAACGTATATTTTGGCAAACCTCAATAAACAGTCAAAGGCCTAGATTGATAATTAAAATGAATAACAGACTGTTTGAAGGCCTACTGGACACAGGGGCGGACGTAACTATCATAACTAATAAATCCTGGCCTCGAAATTGGCCCCTGCGAGAGGTTAATGTTCAATTCTTAGGGATTGGAACCCTGTCTCAGGTAAAAACAAAGCACGAGATGGATTGAATGTGTAGGACCAGAAGGACAGCGAGGAAGGTTAAGACCATATATGGCTGATGTAGTGATAAATTTATGGGGTTGTGATCTATTACAGCAATGGAATACACAGATTAATATTCCTCCAGTATTAGATAGGAACCATAAACGACCTCATGATTGTGGAAAAAATGCTATAAAGTACTATACAAGACAGACACCAAATATCCAGGCTGTACAAAGACAGAATGCAAGTGCTGAACAAACAGAGGAACTAAAAGCCCTACCCTTAAAATGATTAACAGAGGAACCTGTCTGGGTAGGGCAATGGCCTATGACTAGTTAGAAGCTTTAGAAAACCTGGTTCAGGAACAGCTAAATGCTGGGCATATCGAGGAATCAACCAGCCCTTGGAATTCTCCTGTATTTGTTATCAAAAAGAAATCTGGTAAATGGAGAATGCTTATAGACCTGAGAGCCATTAATAAAGTTATCCAGCCAATGTGCTCTTTACAGCCTGGAATGCCATTGCCTTCTTTGATACCTAAAGAATGGCCTATTGTAGTTATTGATTTAAAGGATTGCTTCTTCACTATACCTTTACAAGAACAAGATAAAGAGAAATTTGCCTTCATGGTACCTAATTACAATAATTCTCAGTGAAGAGATATCAATGGAAGGTTTTGCCACAGGGAATGCTAAATAGCCCCACCCTGTGCCAATATTTTGTACAAAAACCACTGGAAATAATTCGTAAACAGTTTCCACAATCCATAATCTATCATTACATGGATGATATATTGTTAGGTGACTCTAAAGCAGACATATTAGAAAAAATGTTTGAGAAAGTGAAGGAAGTTTTACCTCACTGGGGATTACAAATTGCACCTGAAAAAATACAAAAAAAGAGTCTATCAACTACTTAGGATATAAAATAGGTCTACAGAAAATTAGACCACAAAAAGTACAGATCAGGAGAGATCGCTACCAGACTCTTAATGATCTTCAAAAATTACTAGGAGAGATTTCTCAACTGCAAACCATTATTGGAGTTGAAGGGCATGATTTGAAAAACTTGAAAATGGCCCTAAAAGGGGACAAGGATTTGAATAGTCCCCGAATACTATCAGCTGAAGCAGAAAAGGAATTAGAATGGGTAGAAAAGAGGATATTAGAAACACATGTGGATCGTGTGGATCCAAATCTAGACTGTATTCTGGTTATATTGCCATCTAGAGAATATCCTTCAGGTATTTTGATGCAGAGAGAAGACATCATATTAGAATGGATATTCTTACCACATGAACAGAATAAAAAATTAAAAACATATATAGAAAAGATCTCTGACTTGATTTTAAAAGGTAAATTAAGACTTTGTCAATTAACAGGAAGGGATCCAGCAGAAATTATAGTACCCTTAACTAATGAGGAAATTTCCTCCTTATGGAAAGATAATGAATATTGGCAGAGAGCATGCAGTAATTTTTTGGGAATAATTAGCAACAATTATCCCAAAACTGAAAGAATCAAATTCATAAAGAAGATGATTTGGATCCTTCCACGCATTGTAAGAAAAACATCTATCTCTGGAGTTCCTACATTCTACACTGATGCAAACAAATCTGGTAAGGCAGGATATAAATCAGGAGAAATAAGCAAAGTAGTTCAAAGCCCTTACAATTCTGTACAAAAGGCAGAATTGTATGCCATTCTCATGGTACTTATGGATTTTACAGAACTCCTCAATATAGTTACTGACTCTCAATATGCAGAGAGAGTAGTCTTACACATCAAGACTGCAGAATTTATTACTGATGATACAGAATTAACTTCATTGTTTATACGGTTACAAGATACTATCAGAAAGAGGATTCATCCTATATATATAACACACATAAGATCCCATACGGGTCTGCCAGGTCCTCTAGCACAAGGCAATGATGAAATTGATCGGTTATTGATAGGAAGTGTGCTAGAAGCCTCAAAGTTTCATAAGAAACACCATGTGAACAGCAAAGGATTGAAAAAGGATTTTTTCTATCACTTGGCAACAAGCCAAGGAAATAGTAAGGAAATGTCCTACTTGCTCATTCTATAACCAAACTCCTTTACCACCAGGCAGTAACCCTAAAGGTATAAATAGAAATGAAATATGGCAAATGGATGTGTTTCATTTGCAGAATTTGGAAAATTAAAATACGTACATCACACTATAGATACATTTTCAGGGTTTCAATGGGCTACTGCTCTGAGCTCTGAAAAGGCTGATTCTGTTATTACACACCTTTTAGAGGTAATGGCCATTATGGGCATACCTGCACAAATAAAAACTGACAACACTCTGGCATATATTTCCAGCAAATTGAAACAGTTTTTTGAGTATTATAACATAAAACACATAACTGGTATACCACACAATCCTACAGGACAAGCAGTAGTTGAGAGATCTACTTTAAAGGAAATGCTCCATAAACAGGCAGGAGGAACCAAGACACCCAAACACAGATTACATAATGCTTTATTAACATTAAACTTTCTTAATGCTGATGAAAAAAAACAGCTGCAGAAAGACACTGGACAATAGAAAAAACTTCTGAACTACATCAGCCGGTGTACTTCAAGAATGTATTGACCTCAGAATGGAAACCAGGATATGTGTTACATTGGGGTAGGGGTTTTGCATTTGTATCTACAAGAGTAACATCTTAATGAAGAGAAATGACAAGTCATCCAATAAATAAGGTCCCATGAGATGTGCGGAGACTTCTCAAAGGTAGGGGAAGTGTTCTGTTCTTGTCCTTACAGGAAAACAGAGAACACCTATCTTCAAACAACCAAGAGACACTAAACATGTAGATATTTACAGAAGAGAAGACAGCTCTCCAGAAAGAATCACTTAATGAAGAGGAATCTGATGTATGGTAAAAATATTCTATACTGAAATCTATTTCTCTTTACTATCTAATATTTCTGTAGTCCCAATTCATGTAAACCAATGCTGGATTTGGAGTTGGATTTGGCTTTCCTTCTCTAAATTCAAGCATGTTGTTAAGATTAAATTCACAGTTTCTGCCTTATATCAAGAAGCCAATTGGTGTAAGGCAGAAGAAAACAAAATCTAAGGACTCATTCACTTATTCGCAATTTTCTCTCTGAAATCCTAATATTCTCATTTACATTTTAATGCTTATTGTTGCCTTTCCCTAATGCATACTGTAAAAATTAAAAATTTTACCTTGATATTGATATTTAAGTTTTCCACAAGGACTATAACAGTTCTCAACAGCAATCTTTGAACACTCTGGAAAGGAGATGGGGCCCCAATTGGACATTTCCACTTGACTCAACTGTGGCGCGCCAATCCCGACCCGCGGGAAAGACGGCAACCACACGAGGATTCTTCTCAGATCACACTTTATTGGAGCCTCTTGGCTGAAGGGAGAGCTGAAGGTGAGGGGCCCCGGGCAGGAAGGAACAGCTGCTTATATATCCTACTAGGCAATGGGTCACGGTCTTATAGGCTCAAAAGACCTCGCCTCAGTGTTGGAGCCACAGGATTGGCTAGGGAACGAGCAGATGCGCTGGAGTGCAGCCGCCAAGCTGGCGTATGACGAATAAGGTATACAAGAAAGAGGAAGTTCGCCATCTTGTAATGGCGTCCTGCAGGCGGCCGCCTACACTCAACCTGATGCATCTGGACTACAAACTTCACCCTAAACCGGTTTGAGACTGCTTTCCTTAGAGACAACTCATGACTAGCTAGCTGTATTGGTGCACCTTCTTATTACAACCTGGCCAGAGTTTCAAGTAGAATTCCAGTCAAGCATTTTCTGCCACACAATGACTACCTACATATGTTACAGCCAGTTCTGTTGAGAAATTTGGTTGCTTAAAATTTTCTTCTAACAGGATCCCATGGAGAAATCATTGTCCCATTTCAGCAGGAAGTAATCTTAAGATAACGATGCCCCCTTTCCCCACTCTTGGAATTTAGGAATAATATTCATCTTCATAGGGTTGGTCTTAGTTACTTGGGGTTGGGTTTGGAAGGTGATACTTAGACTTGGTTATCTCTTTTAGACAGGAATAGGGTATGGTTGGGAAAGGTATGGTTCAGAATGAATATAGGTAGATTAGCCTATTTTCTTGTGAATTATTTAGTAAGAGTGAGACATTAGTATTATAGCTTACATTGTTATATATCATTATTTGTGGTAACCTATGTAAAATTAAGTTTATTCCCTTCCTGGAAGAATTGTATCTTATATTTGTTGTATTGTGTGAAATCTTTCCATTTATGATGTTTTATGTACATTATACTTGCCATATTCTATGTATGTATACTATTGCTTGTGTTCAAGACATTTTGTATTTGTTACAATTTGGGATATTTGTCTTGCTGCCCTTTAGAGCTCTACCTCTTGTGTAGACATTTCTACTCTACCTCTACTTTAGGAATTTACATGTGCAGATATATATATAATATATATATATATGTACATAGTTATATTGTTTAGGTATTTATCCTTGCTTTACTCAAGGAAGTTTTAATCAGGTTTTTTAGCTAAGTTCCTGAGTATTACAGATTATCCTCACCCATGTTTCCTTTGCCTATGAGATTAGTCAGACATAGATGCTTAATCTTCAATCACTTCATAGACCTGCAGAACACGGCATTTAAATGTTTTTATATTAGTACTCTGTTGACATGAGACACTGTTGCTCCTGACAGCACCGTGCACTTTCCCGAAAGTATGTTGGACACTGTTGTTGCTCCTTCTGGAGTTCATCCTCGCTTCGGCCATGGCCTCTTGGGCAAGGAACTGCCTCAACCTTGACCACTGATTTGGACATGGGGTCCTATATGCTTGCAGGAGACAAACATAGAAGACTGCTGAACCCTGCCAAGTCAGGGTAAGACAGCCTTTCTACCTCCCTGCTTTTGTTGTGGTCTGTCAAATACTCCTGGCCTTAGCCAAAACTGGCTGTACCAACGTTGCTGTTAGACCTTGGGTGACTGTCCATGTACCATGCTGTTTCTGTTCTCGCTGCATCTTTTGGAAGTTGCCCATCTGCACTTTCTGTCTAACCTAGTATTGTTATTTTCCTTCTCGGGTCTTGATGAGGTTGTAGATTAAACTATCTTAAGTATTATTCTCTCTTCCTAGTTGGATATATTAGGTATTAGACTTAAGCTTTTCAACTCTATTGTAAACTCACTTTTGCCTTCACCCTAGGACTAGGTATGTTTGTGGTTTTCTTCTCGATTTTCCTTTTCTTAGAGCACACTTGTTATTCACTGTTTTGTATATAGTTTTGTATCAAGCTTAAATCTTTTCTTTAGACTAAAAGGGGAATTGTCATGGGATATTCACTGTGTCTGCTTCTGTGGCACTGACCACACCCATTGAGGGGTGGAGCCAGGGGTGGAAGTGACCTGTGGGGCTTGGTCTCGGAAGGAGGCAGAGAAAGCTCTTTCTGGCGGGAAACGGAGAGAGGAGCATCCAATTTTAACTGCTATGTTCATCTGTCTGTGTTGTGAGTTGTTTCTCCCTTAATAAACATCTATTCAGCCTATTTGTTTATCCTGACCCTTATTAAACCGCAATATCCTTGTCAGCCCAGACAAAGGGGTGTGGGGGAGGGAAGGTGCCGAGATCCTGGCTCAACAAGATGATGCTACAGACTTAGTGGGCATCCTAGGGTAAGCCTTACCTTCTCCAAGGAGCAGATGGGAGGTGGGGGAGATGAAAGGAGAGGGAGTGGGAGGAGAGGAGGGAGGGGGAACTTGGATTGGAATAAATAAATTAATTAATAGCAAAGCAAAAAGAAAAAAAAAACAGATACCTTAGGGGGAATGTAGCTCAGTGATGAAGCAATTGCCTAGCATGTGAAAGGCCCTGGCTTCATTGTTAACACCTAAAAATGAAGAAAGAGGAGGAGAGGGAGAAGAGAAGAGGTTCCCTAAAGATAGAACTTTCTGACAGAGCTGAAGCTAAGGTATTATGCTCTAGAAAGGTGAGAAGCTGTTGTCAAAACAAAATAAAAAGCAGCCCCCGCCCCCGAAAACAGAACAGGTGAGCTTCAGGACAGGAGAGAAATTCCAGAGTTAAAATTAGAACCGTGTCTGGGTGGCGCTGCTGTGGCTCAGGCCAAAGTTCAGTTCAGGCTGAGCCATGGAGAACCAGCAGCACAGAGGGAAGGGCTCCCCTCCCCATGAGCAGCGACCACTGAGTGTGACCGGACTGTTGAGAAAGGCCCTGGGCTCAATTCCCCAGCCCCTCTCCCCCTCAGTAACAGGGAGAAAAAGTATTTCACTCACTTACAAACCACGCTGAGTGGTAAAGAGCACTGGCTGATCTTGCAGAGGACGCGGGATCTCTTCAAGCACCCAGTGATGGCTCACAACCATTTGTAACTCGAGTTCCAGGGGACCCAGTGCCTTCTGCTGGCTTCCCCAGGCACCATGCATGCATGCAGTGCACAGACATACATGCAGACAGAATAAACACCTCAAATAAAAAAAAATGAGTTAAAATAGCTTAGGCTTTTATCCTCAGGCTTTTATTTCTGTTCTGTACTCAGTACTGATTGCCTCAGGCAGCAGATGCGATGTTATCCTGTTGTTGTTGTTGTCCCCGGACCTGTGACTATGAGTGACAGCGTGCTGGCACTGAGAGACACTTGTGGTGATGGGAGATGTCATTCTGTAAAAATGTTTCTCGTATTGGTCAATGAATACAGCACTGTTGGCCAATAGGAAAGAAAGATAGGCGTGACTAGGAGACAAGGAGGATTCGAGGAAGTAGTAGGGAGGAGTCTGCATGTAGACACTGGAGAGAACAGAGGTCCAGGCCCTCTAAGAAGAGACAACGTGGAAATTTAGATTAACAGAAATGGGTTGATATTTAAGACAGAAATAGCCAATAAACTAGTAACCGTCCAACAGATTTATATCTAATACAGCGTTGCAGTGTATTATTTGGCGAGGAGGATGGACAATACCAGCAGGTGGGAAACTACTCTTAACAAAATGGCATCCAATGTGAACCAGAGAACTTCCACTTAAAACTTTACAAAGGCTTTAAAAAGGGTTTTAAAAACAAAACAACGAAGACAAGCAAGGCTTCTTGGTACCAGCATTTTTCTCGGTTAGACAGTTTTGCTGGAGACAAACAGACTTGCACGGCTCCTTTAAGGGAGGTTTCCTGACTCAGCATAAGCAGAAAACAAAAAACAACAAAAAACAAAAAAAAACTGCTTTTAAAGAGCTCTGCTAACAACTTAGCGGTGTGTACAAGTGCTGGCAATGGCAGTGACCACATCTCTAAGCTGGCAGCATGCTGCTGGATGGCAGCACAGACCAAAGCAGTGAGCACAGCTCTCAGTTCTGGCGGTAAAAGTACCTTCATCCATCTTGGATAGATTGCTGCTAATACAGCTGTGGCTTTCATTTTAGCACTGTTGTTTACCAGATAAAAGACTTGTGGCCAGAAAAAGATAAAGATTTACAGTAAAAACAGGTTCAGATTAAGAAAAACCTCTAAAGGCTTACAGTGTGTTTTAAAATATATGTAGGCTTAGGAGAGAAAATGAAACATAATAAAATTGTTTTAAAAAGAATAATAGAGAGTATCTGGTCTGGTGGCACACGCCTTTAATTCCAGCACTCCAGAGACAGAGGCAAGCAGATCTCTGTGATTTCAAAGTAAAACTGGTATGCAGAGTTAATTCCAGGACAGATAAATGTTACACAGAGAAACCCTGTCTCAAAGAGTGAAACATTAGAAGTAGAAGAAATAGAGTAATAAAAAGCCATAGAAAGATGGAAAGCACAAAAAGATTCTGGATACTATATACATTGGTGTTGACTTTAAGTTGCTCAATTCCTAAGGAAGTACACTTGATAATCAATGCTGCAAAATTAATCCAATTTATATATTTTAAAAATGCTTTGACTTCAAAATTTAATTCTAAGGACAGGTTACTGGGGAAAAGGATTTCTATTTTTGTTTCCACAGAAAATGAAAAGCTGTGGATTCCTCCAAGACAAATGTGGTTCGATCAAGCCAGACCCCCTTGAGCAGTGTCCCAGGTGATCCAACATTCAAAACAGCTGGAGCAAGGCAGCCTTACAGACTACAGCCAGGATATCTGCATCTCCTTCAGATCCCCATGATATCGGCCCCTACCAGCGGGAAGCAGTTTGGAAAGAATGACGCCCAAATTCCCAAATATTGTTTATAAATGTTTGTTTTCATTTAAATAGGCTTGGTTATAAATGGTTAATGATCACAGCCAATTCCTTTTAAGGGTAAAAAGGGAATACTTTGTTTTGGAATGGATTTTCATTTATTGATACAAATTTAAGGTCAATTTTGTGATATGTATATTTCTCCTCTTGTTTAGGTATTGTGTTTAGATAGCTCATTTAGAAAAATAATGTGTAATTTAATGCAGATATAGTTACCTATAACAGTCAAAACGTATAGTTAAGTTAGTTAGGATTTCTAGATATACAGAGATATATTTGAGATAAATAGGCATTCTTCAAACCTATCAAATACCTACAGAATATGGCATTTAAAATGGTTTAGGATTTTTCTTAACAGTGAGGCAAAACTGCTCCTGGCAACACTACCTGTGTCACAAAAGAAGATGGACATCAAAGAAACATGTTATGGAATTTGCTTTCAATATGGCAAGACTAGCCATTTGGGCAAGGTACTGCTCTTGTCTAGACTGTTTGACTTTATGCTGTATAAACTGGACATGCAGAAGCCACAGAAAAGTGACTGCTGATACAACATGGACATCGCTACAGGGTTCCTGCTTCATGGAAGAGTCTGCCAGACATTCTGCAGTACAAAGAGAAAAGTGACTGACAGTCTGTCAATACAGGTGCACAGTTTAAAGTTTCCTGATTTGCTGAGGAGTCTGCCAGACACACTACGGCCTATAGGCTGAAGATGGAACATCACAGAAGAACTTTGGGTGACTGACCAAGCAGTGAGTTGTCTCTGTCATTTCTAGAGTTTATATATTTTCCTTCTGTGATATTTGATGGAGTTGAAGACAGATAGTTATGGTTATAGTTTTTCTTATTTAGGATTAAAGATAAATTACATACAGGACTTTAGACTCACAAAATAAGATAGATGATGGATTTTTTTAAAATCTTGCTAAATGTTAATGGACTGAATATTGTTAACTGTGGCTCTTATTTGATAACTGTTTTCTTATATAATTTGCTATGCTAAGGTTAAAACCCTTCTTTTTATTTAGACAGAAAAGAGGTGATGGGAGATGACATTCTGTAAATATGTTTCTCATATTGGTTAATGAATACAGCACTGTTGGCCAATAGGAAAGCAAGATAGGTGGGTCTAGGAGACAAGGAGGAAAGAGGAAGTAGTAGGGAAGAGTCAGCATGTAGAGACTTGAGAGAACAGAGGTCTAGGCCCTCTCTCCAGTAAGATAAGACCATGTGGAAATACTTAGCTTGATAGAAATGGGTTAAGATTTAAGACAGAGCTAGCCGATGAGAAACTAGTAACTGGCCAACAGAATTACATCTAATACAGTGTCTCAGTGTGTTATTTGGCGAGGCAGAGGGACAAGACCAGCAGGTCGGAAACTACTCTTAACACACTTGGTTCATGAACTGGAAACACTGTTTAGCCTGGCGGTGTGTCTCATGGAATGCTCTGTGGGGGTTGATTGGGTGTTTGCATCCCCTCAGAGGCCTCCTCATCTGCATCCCGACCAGGTGCCAGGCAAAACTAAGGGCAACCTCACAAGCACCTGGAGGAGGGAGCAGCTCACAGAGTGGGAACTTCTCAGAACACTTGTCATTACTAACCAGCACCACAGAGGCTTTGGCCACAGGTTGCAGAAGCGATCAGGATTCCCCTTGTAACCTACCACTGTAGGAATGGCTCTCATTCCTCCTCCCGCACTCCAAACTACACTTCAAATAGACAATGTTTTCCGCACTGTAAGGAATATCGCTGTCTTCATTAGAGATGGCATCTTCGGCTCTGGCCAGGGAAGCAGGTCCTTTGGGTATTTATTATGGCTTCTGATGTCGTGTTTCCGTGGGATCCCGAGTATGAGAACCAGTGGGGCTCTGTTCCTAAATCTATTTCTTGTGTCTTTTCTTAGGCTCCTTTCCTTCTTGCAGTTGGATTTTTCATGGGCCACCATCTCAGAAATAATGACAGACATTTATTAATTATGAAAGCTCAGCCTTAACTTGGGCTTGTCCTACTAGCTAGCTCTTATAGCTTAAATTAACCCATTTATTTTAGTCTACATCCTGCCGCGTGGCTCATTACCTCATCACTCAGTACCACCCATGCTGCTTCCTCTGTCTGTCTGGCGACTCTGCCTTCTTCTTCCCAGAGTTCTCTCTGAGGCCGGAAGTCCTGCCTATACCTCCTGCATAGTTACTGGCTGTTCAACTCTTTATTACACCAATCACAGCAATGCATTTTCACACAGTGTACAAATATCCTACACCTCCTGATAGTTCGTTTTGTCATATTCTGCTGTGTTAGTTTTGCTTTATCTATTTATCTATTATTATATTATTATTATTATTATTATTATTATTATTAGAAACCTCTTTGTTTACTAATGAGAGGCAGACAGGGAGTGGATCTGGATGGGAGGGGATAGGGAGGACCTGGGAGGAGGAGATAGAGGGGAAAACCTCAATCAATATATTATGTACACACACACACACACACACACACACACACACACACAATCTATTTTCTGTATAGGTGGAAAAAAACATGCATCCCCTATGATGTTGTCATCGTTATCCTTCCAGGGCCTCTTGAAAATCTGTGCTTTTTTTTGTTTCTTTCATATTTTATTTGACGTGTGTGTGTGTATAGGTGTTCTGTCTGTGTGCAGGCAGGTATGTCCTCCCTGTACAGAGCTTGGCACCCACAGAGGCCTGCTGAGGGTGTCAGATCAGTTGTGGATGGTTGTGAGTCTTCATGTGGGGCTGGGAACTGAACCCAGCTCTTCTGCAGGAACAGCCAGTTCTCATACCCACCATGCCACCTCAGCAGCACCAACACTGCCCTTTTCATGAGGTCCTTTGGAACAAAAGTCTCTTCCTGCTGCACACAGACCAAGTTCTAGACCCCCTGATGGCAGTTAATGCTAGCTCTGTGTGTTATATATGGGCAGTATTCTTATATGCACTAGAAGGAGGGAATTGTTTGTGGTTTAGCTATGAGCATCATGGCCTTCTAGATCAGGGTCATGCAAGTGTTGCAAGAATTGCTTTGCTGAACCACTAACTTAGTGTAATGATTGTTTTAAGTACCTGTGTGACTGGGTATGGAGTGGAGTGTCTAGATATTTGATGACATATTTATTCTGGGTGTTTAGGTGAGGGTTGTTTTGGATGAAGTTAACATTTAAATGGATCTGCTGAGTAAAGTCACTTGCTTTTCCTCATATGGGTGGGCCTCATGTGATCAGTTGAAGATCCCTGGCTGAGAGCGCTGCTCCAGTCTGTCAGCCTCTGAACTGTGATGATAATGGACTTTTTCCTGATTCCAGACTCAGTCTGAAATGTCATCTCTCCCGGGATCTTGATCCTGCTCCCCTCTGGGCAGGAACCATTGGGCTCTCTCCTATGTTCAGCTTGCTGACTCACTTTGAGCCATGATCCTTATTGTCCGGTTTCTATGGAGAGCCCGCATGATAACACTTAGCCTTTGAATGTTAGAAATAATTCAGGGAAAAAGAAAGAATTTGATGTACCATTCCTGGGCCTGCATTGGTAGAAGGCAGCTTTGAAGATGATTCTAATATCTGATGTATTCAGCTGCTGAAATCCTCATGAGCTGACATTTTCTCTCTTCCCATGGTTTCAGGCACCGAGGAACTAGGTGATAACCTCAGCACACCACTGTAATATCTGCTGGAGGCCTGCCATGCTCCTCACTGAAGGCCTGTGCTCCTCACCTCTGAGTACTTTTCCCTGCTCTACCTCATCTGAAGCCTAAATTAGTGAGGCAGACTGGCCAGCTTGGTGACTATGGGACAGTAATTACACTGTCTGGAAGATTCATGTAATCTCGCAATGCAGTCTGCTCTTAGGATCAGATCACTTGCTAAGGATAATGAATTGATAATTTCAGGCCATTGGTCCACTTGTCTATATTTGTGCCAATATGAGGCTGTTTTCAGTACCATAGCTTTGTAGTAGAGCTGTCCTGCTTTCAACCTGTTACAAGCAGTTTCCCACAAGCCTGGTCCCACAGCTGAGTCAACCCCAAAATAACACACAAGGACTCTATTGGTTATGAAGCTGTTAGCCAATGGCTAGATGTTCTTATCAGCTAGCTTTGTCTTCGCTATTAACTCATTTCTATCAACCTAAGTATTTTTATGTGGTCTTACCAGAGAGAGAGAGAGAGAGAGAGAGAGAGAGAGAGAGAGAGAGAGAGAGAGAGATGAAACCACACATTCCTCTCACTACCTATATCTTGAATCCTCTCTACTACATCTCCCAGAATCCTTCCTGTCTTCTAGTCCCACCTATCTTCTTTCCTATTGGCCAACAGGTCCTTATTCATTAACCAATAAAAGAAACATATGTACAGAATGACATCTCACGTGATCTCTTTTCTGTCTAAAATAAAGAATGGCTTTAACTTTTGACCCAGTAAAATATATAACAAAAGTTATCAAATAATAACTATAGTTAACAATATTTAGTCCATTGACATTTAGCAAGATTTAAAGAAAATATTCTATTATCCTATCTTTGTGAGGCTAAAGTCTTATATGTAACTTATCTTTAATCCTAACTAAGGAAATCTATAACCAGAACTGTCTGTTTTCAACTCCATCAAAGACCACAGAAGGATAATATATAAACTCTAGAAATGACAGAGACATCTTGCCTGGTCAAGTCACCTGATGTTCATCTGTAATGTTCCATCTTCAGCCTATAGGCCATAGTGTGTCTGGCAGACTCCTCAGCAAAGCAGGAAACTTTAAGCTGTTCACCAGTATTGGCAGTTTGTCAGTCACTTTTCTCTGTGTCCTGCAGACTATCTGGCAGACTCTTCCATGAAGCAGAAACCCTGTATCACTGTCCATCTTGTTTCAGCAGTCACTTTCTTGTGGGTCCTGTATGTCCAGTTTATACAGCATAAAGTCAAACAGTCCAGACAAGAGCTAGTTTTGTCATGTTAGGAATAAACTCCATAATGAGTGTCTTTGATGTCCATCTTCCTTTGTGACACAGTTTGTGTTACCAGGAACAGTTGTGCCTCAGATAAGAAAAACCCTAAACCATTTTAAATGCCATATTGTGTAGGTCTTTGAAAGGTTTAAAGAATGCCTATCCAATTGAAATATTTCTCTGTATATCTAGAAAACCTAACTAACTTAACTATAAGTTTTGGCTATTATAGAGTAAACTATAATTTGTACTTAATTATACATTACATTTTTAAATGCATATACACTGTGTTTATCTCTCTGTACCTGTATTGTGTGTGTGTGTGTGTGTGTGTGTGTGTGTGTGTGTGTGTGTGTGTGTGTTGGTAGTGATGGGGGTGGTAGTAGTGAGTGGTGATGGTTTTCCAGCATTTATGTCTGTACATCATGTATATGTCTGGTACCCACTGAGACCAGAGACGGCATCAGGTCCCCTGAGACTAGTTGCAAAAGGTTGTGAGCTGTGTGGTTGACGGTGATCTGAGTCCTCTGGAAGAGCAGCCAGTGCTTGTATGGACTGAACCACCTCCCCAGCTCCTATCCCTGGCGTGTCTTGAGGACTCTCTACTGTGTGAAGTCAGGAGGGGACGGACTTCTGGTCTTCTTTGTCACCTGCCTTCTTTGCCGATGCAGCCTTTTCTGTCTCTGCTCTCCCACACAGTATTGAGGCAGAAGTGTCCAGGGAGACAGATGGAGTGAGAAAGAGGGTCACACAGAGACAGCTGGTGACAAAGGGGGAGTGTGAGCAAGAGGACAATCTGGAGTTGATGGGACCCTGGACATTCCCCAGGAGAGCACTACTCTCAGGAGCTAAGGTGACAGTGGTGTGTGCAGGGAAGGCCTGAGAGCAGAGTGGGCACACGCCGAGGAGAGCGTCATGTGCTTATGCCGAAGGCCTGGCCACTGAGCTTTGTGGGACTAGGGAGCAAGTCACAGCTGAGAGGTGAAACAGAATCCCCGTGGACATGCATTGGAGATCGTAGCTCTCCACCATGGACCTGCGCCGTGACCAACCAGGATTGTCCTGTTGGCAGGACCTTGGATTTCATGGCCTTCTGTCTGTACAGCAGAAATGCCATGACAGGAAAAAGGTCGCAGGGTGGCTGCCACTGGACCCCTAAAACTGTACACAAGTCTATCTATGCCGTCATCCTTCTGATGGCAGAGGTCACATGCCAGGAACCTGCACACATGGTCACCAAACTGTCAGAGGACTTTCCTCAGTGGAGGTCACCCCTACCACGGCCCACTATTCTCTGCCACTGGCGGTTTTCTGGGTACTGCTCTGCCGGCTCCCCTGCTACAGTGGACTCCATAAACTGCTCTTGCTGTTGTGGTCTAAAGGTGCAGGCCTTCCCCAACAGTCCCTTTCCTGCTAGCCCCGGCCACCTAGTCCACTATCTCCTTTCTCTCTGCTGACTCTGAAGGCTGGGGCTGCAGGGTGTCAGTGAGGGTGTCTCCTCCCCGTCCCCTCTAGGGAGAGTCGGGGAGACTGGGAATAGATGAGCAGCACAGACAGGACAGGTCCCATCGCTGTGTTTTTACTTGGAATACAGTTGCTGTTGCTGCTGGAAATGGCGAGCTGAAGTTAGAGGTTTGGGTTGCCAGGCCTTGATCTTCAGGAAATAATATGAAGCTCCACCCACCTGAAAAATATGATCATTACAGTCAGTGTCAAAGACAGAGAGAAACAGAGAGAACATGGGTGCATCTCAAGGATAACATGCAGCAGGGGTCTCCCCTTTGCCCTCGGGATCCGAGGACTGAACTCAGGGATCAGATTTGTAAACTGCAGTTTACCCACTGAACCGTCTCCTCTGCCCAGGTCCAGGACTTGTGTGTGTGTGTGTGTATGTGTGTGTATGTGTGTGCATGTGCGTGTGCTTGTGTGTGCGTGTGCGTGTGCTTGTGTGTGTTTGTGTGCGTGTGCGTGTGCTTGTGTGTGTGTTGTGTGTATGTGTGCGTGTGCGTGTGCTTGTGTGTGTGTATGTGTGTGTGCGTGTGAACCAGCTCCCATGTAGCCCAGGAGTCCCCATGTTCCCTGGGTACCAAGTGCTGTAACTACAGGTGTGCACCCCTGTTCCTGCTTTATGTGCTGCTGTGGATCAAACCTAGGCCAGGTCGAGCTACACGCACTCTAGAAACAGCAGGATATGTCCAGTATTTAAATTCTTTAAGTAAACATCTCAATTGCTAAGAAGAATATAAAATTACTATGTGGCAGGAGATTTCTGGCAAAGAACAGAGACACAAAATAGTCCCCTCTGTTAAGAGTCAACCTCCATGGACTGCCTGAGTCCTGCACAGGAAAATTCACCTCAGGAAGGCTGTCCGTGCCAGAGACTTTGGAAGACACACCCAGCCTATTTTAACATGCAGCCCATGGTTCCCCGGCCACTGTCCACTCTCGCTCCTTGAGGGCCTTCCATCTGGTGTGGGCCCCTTGGCCGATGTCCACCTCCCTCTAAGCATGCCTCCGTCATTCTCTAAGAACCCCGCCAGTCTCCTACACCATAGGATGAGTCTTGTCTGAATCCTTCTGCCGGACATCAAGGGACTAGGGTGCCGGGCAGAGGAGCTGATCTGAATGGAGCCCTCCCTTTGAAGGCCAGAGCAGGTTGAGATGAGGAGAGACAAGGGAGAGGGGCGTGACCCTCCTGCTTTGGGTCTGTGCTGGCTACACAGAGGCTAGCTCAACCACACCTTTCACCTGTGTGTAGTGAGCAGATGCAGGTGAGCAGGCTAAGGGTGAAAGACAGAAGTGCCTCGTCTGCTGCACTGGGAACTAAGGACACAAACGTGATCTCACAGTTGTGTCTCCAAGAGTCCTCAGTCTCTCCAGAGACATCTGAGAGGGAACAGGCAGGGAAAGTGGC